>CM053507.1:60855868-61059263 GCA_028627145.1 Eidolon dupreanum
GTACTTTAGTCCTTGCTGAAATTTCTTGAAGAAGATGAGCATAACTAAGCTGACAACTTCTACTGGTCCCTCAGCTATGCCTTTTGCCTCTCTTGTCTGTAGTCAGTTGGCTTCTTAAAATGTTATGGGGATTCCCACTGCATTTGGAAGAAAGTGCAGACTTCATAAAGGTCCTATACAGGGTGTTGTAACATGAACTTCCTCTGTCTATTTGTCCAGCCCCATCTTGTTATTCTCTCCTTCTCCCTCACAGCCATCTGGCCTGCTTTTAGTTCTTTCTTGCATCAGGGCCTCATCACATACTATTCTTTCTTCCTAGACTATTCTTCCTGTCACTTTAACTAGCATACCCCACATCCTTCAGAGTCTCAGGAAAAATGTCCCTTCCTCTCAGAGGGGCCTTATTCTAAACCAGGTCCCTCTCTTTTCTTCTTTAGAGCCTATCTACTCTTCCTGGCACTTATATCAATTTTCCATCGCATATTTATTAGTGTGATTGGCTATTTAATAAGCTCAATTGAAGGAAAGACTATACTTTTTCACCACTATGGCCTGGTATATGATAATGACTTAATAAATATCTATTAGATAAATACATTAACAACCTACTAAATCTTTTACAATCTCATGGTATTAATGTGTTAGTTCTGGTCTGCATTAGATCTCTGGAAAGTAGGCACTTGTTTTATTTATCTTTGTTACTCTCACAGTATCTCACATGATCCCTGACACATAGCAAATGTTCAGTAACATGTACAGAAGAACCATCCTGTAAAGGAATAGAATTCAGTATTATTACTCATACCAAAGAACAGGTACTCAAAAGAAGCTGCTAACATCCTCAGTCCAAGAGAAATAATTCTCTATCTCTCTGTCTGCCATGTTAAGCAGGCTAATGTACTTCTGTAGCTTTTCTGAGTTTCCATTTGTGCTTTAAGCTGTGTTTATAAATGTTATTTTAAGTGTCATTAGTTTGAAAAAGCTCTTACCAGCCCAGGAGTCACCAAAATTTCAGCAACCTGTTGATAATGACTTCCGTGGAGACTGGATGTCTTAAGAAACTTCAATTAAACATATGAAGGAAAAAGAATGAAAGTGACAGTGACATCCTTCTAGCCACTGGCCATCATCCTCTGGATAGTAACTACTTCACTCTTGTAGTTTTAAATCTAGAATTTTAAATAGAATAGTGGAGCACAGGAATAGTGGTAACATCCTAAGGTGTCAATGTAATGTTTGCACCTGGAGACTTTCCCTACCTTTCCAATCATCCTCAAGTAAGGGGACTGTACATACAAGGAATAGAAGCAAAATAAAGCAAAATGCCAATTGACTATTAGGTGGATTTGCGCCTGCTGCCCTAGCAGAGGATTACACCCTCTGGCAAGCTGAGCTGAAACTTAGGGCTGTCCTGTGTGTGGTCCACAGACAAGCAGCATCTGCATCACCTGAGATCTTGTGAGAAATGCAGAATCTCTGTTCTCCCCCAAAAAAGCTGCTGAATGAGAATCTACATTTAACAAATTTCTCCAATGATTGTATGCACATTTATCTGGGAAGTCAGATAATGGAAAAAGAAAAGCAGAGAGAGAGCTCCATCAAACTACGTCTAATAAAATGCATGTACCACCCTCTTCCTCTAGTCAGTGTCCTTAAGAAAGAAGCCATTATGGTTGATAGAACTTTGGATTTGCTCTTCCTATGTGGCATATTCCATGTCATAGAAGTCAAAGAAAGTTCCAATTCCAGATCAACTCAGAGAGAAGAGCTTTCACAAGGATTGTATAAACTCCAAAATGATAACAAGTAACAGACTCACTCACACTAATTCCTTCAGCTAACAAATGTAAATGCCCATGTCTCTATGACACATGGGGAGAGGAAGAGGGAGAGGCCTGAGAAGTTATCACTTAATATTTCAAAGATACAAGAATAAACTCCTGGAACCCAATAATAAAACTTCAAAAATATAAATTCTTAGACAAAAAAAAACATTTTTATTCACTTTTCACGCCTATACCCTTGCTTATAGTAAGCTATAACTGGTTCTCAGAATTGAAAATATAAATAATGAAAAAATCAAACTCAGTTATCTGGGAAGGAAAAAAAATTCATTATGCCATATCTGACTCTTAAAAAGGATCTAGTTTCATAGACATGAGACAGATATTAGGGGAAAATTCTAGATTAAGAATCTGCTTTAGTTTATTAATGCCTATTTTAACATTAAACTTTCTTAAGAATTTGATACTATACATCAACACTACATGTATAACCTCTTAATTTGCAATGACTTCATCCATTAGTAAATTTGTCTAAAGCATCCTAGAATCTGACCAATAAAATGAGTATTTATTTTTCTTTGGCAGAGCAACAAAAAGGGTGATAAAGAGGGCTGATAAGCTCTGTATGACATGCAGGGCAATCCTCATGCAAGCGGTCTTAAAGGGTAAAATGAGTTCCAAAGGGCATTGCAGAGGGGTGTGTGTATGTGTGCATGTGTGAGTGCGTGTGTGTTTGTGTGAAAAGGAAGAATTACACAGGAGGCTGAGGTATAGTTGAGTGTCTACTGATTTCAGACCCCTAACAAATCCTTTGGAGTCCTCATCACAGCTTTAAATTTTTATCAATCAGAGGAGAAAATAATGCCTTCCAAATATATTTTCATCGAGTGATAAACATTTGTCAATGTCTCAGTGCATTTTTTCACTTGCAACGGAGTGAGGAGCTGCCCAGGGAAGTATCTCCTCTCCCTCCAGGATTCTTACACTTAGATACATAAATTCCTGTGATACTAATTAGCATAGTTTCTATCAAAGCTTTCTATTAAGGTTTTTGAGACAGGGTCTTAAATGCTGACTTGGAAGCTTGTGAAGCAGTGGCCACATTAAACATGGAGTTGTTTTTTCTCTCAATTCACTGTGAGATATTTAAACCCTAAACAAAGGAAAAAAGAACTTTTGCAAATTTTAATCTCATATTACTACTAGCACATAGCAACTCCAGAAATAAAACAATGACTTATTTTTTTTTTAATCTGGTTATGGTAGATTTAAATATCCTCCGCTCACACAATCTAATGGGCTGGTTGGTTAGTCCAGTTGGGGTTTATGGAATAAAAATTATTGTAAAAAAAAATCTGCAAGATTTTGTTCTTTAGTGAAAAAAATTAAAACTATGCTTATACAGTAATCAGACATAATATGTTATTATGTGATTGCCAATCACACTCCAAAGTAGGTGAAGAAAATATGATTAATTTTTCTTACACATGAGGAAATTGAATTTAGTGAGATTATGTGATTGTCCAGAGTAGCATCTCTGGGATTACAACCCAGATCTCCTGATTCCTACACCTGGGTTATTTCTCTTCTACAAAGTTGCCTCACCTGCTTCCAGGAGAAGAGCATTTCTTTGAATTCCATATCATGTGTTGATGTGAGCCATAACAGCCAAAGCATTGCTCAAGGCATGTGACGTTCTGCAATGGGTGAAAATGTTCAGTTTTGGAAATTATCTTTTATAATTTACATGTGCCTCCTTAAACACAAGGTAAACAGTTTTTAGAAGGGCATACACAGTTATCAAAAGGGATAAGGCTAGTGACCCACACACGGCTAAGTTTTTAGTAGCCTTGGGTGCTCTCCAAGGTGCTGATCTGTGATTCTTGGTGATGTCCACAAAGCAGCTCTGGCTCCTATTCCTAATGAAGTTGAGGATTGTAATTTATTTTTATAGATACATTTTATAACCATGTTCTGGGTGTCTGCTGTGCATCATAGCAATAAATCAGAAACAAACCTGGCTCCCAGTGAGGTATATAAATATGTAAGTACCTAAGTTTCTGAATAAATATAGAATGGCTTCAAAGAAAAGAGGTGTTTTATCTAGGTTTTGGAAAATATATAGCATTTGGATTGAAAATTGAAGCATACTGTGTGAAAGAACAATGTTCATGCAAAGGCATGGAGATGAGAGATCTTGTGAAGAATAAGATTCAGCTGGAGAGTTAAATAAAATATAATACATAGTCAAAGATATGGGTAGGAGTTGAATTTATCCAGAACCTTTTTTAAAACTGAGATTTCCAGTAATGTCATTTTTGGAAAATGAGTTTTACAATGGACTATATTCTATGTAATACTGTATTTCTTTGAGGTGCTATAAATTCAGTCCTTTCATGCTGCCAGTGAAGTAGTGAGGCATAGCAATAAGGATTTGTAAAGAGAAAAACCTAAGTTTACATTATGGCTCTTTCCTTCCAACTGTTTAACTTTGAACAAGTTATCTAACTTCACTATAAGTGTCTCCTAACTGGTAAAAATAAGATTATAATAATTGAGTTAAGTTATATTAACTTACTGATACTCATCAATAAATTAGAATGATATTACCTGCTTAATACAGCTGTAGTGAGAATTATGCTAGATAATGTGCCAAAGGCACCTTGCTTCCCTGGATTCCAGAGAAACCTCCTATCTATGACCCAGGATTTGACAGATTGGAATTTTCCCTTTGTGTATTACATCCCTAATAATTTTATACACCACCATTTGGACTGTTTCAAAATGATTTTAGTTTACATAGGGAGTGTTCTTTAGTCCACCATATTGGATTACCAGATTTAAGTATTCTTTAAACTCAATATTTAAGACAGTTTATGCAAGAAATATGTAGATGTGTATATAACAGGCAAAGATAAAAGATGAAACTGACATCTCAGCCCACTCCTCACTTCTCCTACCTTGACTCCAAAATAGAAAATGCTCATGGTAGACAAAACTTGGGGGATTCTACCCATATGGTTTGGTTCGACTTATGGAGAATACTATATTAATTGCACTTTCTGACACATTTACTTGGGCCCCCACATTTTCCATGTAGGGAGAGCCAGAGAGGTAACATTGGTTCTTAGAACCTTGTTCTAATGGCTAGTTAAAATGGCAAAGATGCAGCCATCATCTCTTCCAGAGCTGAAAAATTTTAAAGTGTCTCTTTCTACTTCTTTACATCAGAAAAGACCCAGATTTCATAAGTCTTTTTTCCAAAGCAATCATCAGAATTGGGGGTTGTGGGATGGGGGGAGATTGATTATCTCTCACTGAATTTCTTCTTGAGACTCAAGCAACAGACAAGGAAAATACTAATGCATCAACTGCTCTGCCTTAATTAAGGAGACGAATTTGATAAATCACAAAATTAATCTGGCTATTTCCTCTTGACCAGTACAAAGTTGTAGACTGGTTTGTAATATTGAGCTAAAACACACTTGCTACCTCTATGCTACACATGAGCACAAAGTGTGTTTATTATTCCAGCTGTCAAAATTAGATAATCACAAACTACTTGAGGAATTATCTCTTATACACCTTTAATCTGTTTTAAGATGAGCATTCCTTTCAAGAGAGTTTTGCAGACAATTCTTGTCCCAAGGAGGGGCAACAGAACTCATTGCCAAGGTGCATTTCTTTGTTCATGGAATTGCCCAATGTGTAGCACAAACTGCCACTCTATCACTCATTTAACAAATATGTGTTGTATGACTGTTCTGTGCCAGGGACTGTTTTAGGATACAGCAATAAAAATATATAAAAAATATCTTTATTGGGGGAGCTTACAGCCTAGCTAGAGAGAGAGATAAATATATTAATATCCATTGTTATATTGGGTAAAAACAAACAAACAAATAAAACAAGCAGTAAATAGGAGTGAGGAAGGGTGTTACCATTTAATATATGGTAGCCATAGAAGATCGAATGAATAGGAAAACATTTAAATAAGGACTTCAAGGGAGTGGAGAAGTGAATTATATAGCTATCCAAGGGAAGAGTGATAAAAGTAGAGGAGTTGAGAAGTATAAAGGTCCTGAGACAGAAACAAATTTGGTGAGTTTGAAACAGGGGAAAGACTGTGTAGCTAGAGAAAAATGAATGAATTTTAGAGTAAGAAAAGATAGATAATGTTAGAGTGGGTTTTGAGGATCAGACCATGTAGGCCTTTAAAAATCATCAAAGAGACTTTGACTTCAACTCTGAATGAGATGGGAGCCACTAAAATATTTTGAGCAAAAGTGTGATATGACCTGTCTTACATTTTAAGAAGTTAACTGTCTCCTGTGTGTTCATTTAACACTTAGCATATATTTAGTGTCAGGCTTGAGGCCAGGTATTGGGGACACAAAATTGAACAAAATCTGGTCCCTTACTTCAATTCCAGACTCTGCAGTGGCTGTTTATACAGGTTGCTGTGAAAATGAGTAAATGTCTTATTTAATTCAGTCCATGGGCAACAACCATGGGTGGTAAGTGAGATCGTAATTTTATTCCACTGCTGAGTGCCTCTACCATTCCTGTATATTATTGCCTTCTGTTTGCTTGGTGGCAAACACATTTTTCACAGTTTAATCCATTACTTTCCTTAATCTGACTAATAATTCTTTTCTTATGGCTGAACCGGGGCTGGTATATATTCAGCTAAAAGTGTGCTTAAGCAAGAAACATTTAATCAAATTTCAAGAAGTCAGTTTCTCTCTGTAAAGAAAAATGCAAATTATCCAAAGGAGCCTTATTACTCCTTGCAACTACAGGTTGATTTATTGAGAAACGAGTAAGTAAAGAGAGCTAAAATCATTTCCTCTACCCCACCCCATCCAAATTGGCAGTTATATGATTGTACATGAGACCTGAGGCAAAATAAATGTTCTCAGTCCAATTTGGGGGTAAATTACCTGGCACGAGAGCCAAAAACAAGCTTCCTTAATAAATTCCATGGTACAAAGTCACTTCTTACTGTTACTGTATCTATGACATAGTTCACAAATTCCCTTTTGTCAAGAGAAAAATATGTGGGTAAGTTTTTCACCCTTGGTCAGTTTTTGTGGCATAATAAGCTTCCATAAAGTCTCAGTGGCACAGAAGAATCAGTATTATCTCTTATTCAATTTTTAGTAGATCAGCTGGTATACTCTTATTCAAATTGTGGGTTGGGTTCAAGTCTGATGAAGCCCAGACTAGAGAACTGGGTACGTTATTTTCATTATACAAGTCAGAAACTCCCAAAATGTAACACTTGAATGAGGCCCCCAAAATGACATGTCCATGTCTAAACTCTTGAACCTATAAATTTGATCTCCTTTGGAAAAAAGTCTTTGCTAATATAATTAAAAGAAGTCAAGATGAGGTTATGACTTGAAATCCAGAAGGGCCTTAAATCCAATGACCAAAACTCCTGATAAAAGAAGAGAGAAAGATGCAGATGTAGAGGAGAAGACCATGTGAAGATGAGAAAGATTAGAGCAATGCAGCTACAAGTCAAGGAACACCTGGCACCACAAGAAGCTAGAAGAGGCAAAGAAGGATTCTCCTTTAGAAACTTGAGAAGGAGCACAGCCTTACACCTTGATTCCATATTTCTGACCTCCAGAACAATGAAAGAAAAATGCTTTTATTTTAAGCCCCTCAGTTTGTGGTAATTTGTTACAGCAATCACAGAAAACTAATCATAGAGTGATAACTAAAACAAATAATCTTACATTATAGGCATAGAATTCATACACTATCATATCTACCCACCTTACATTAGCTAAAGCAAGTCACCAGGTCAGATCTAATATTAACAGGGCTGAGAAATATACTTTTCCCAGAGAAGGGTGAAAACAAGTGCTGAATGATTTTGTGCTGAATAATAATTTAATCTGCCACACTTTATTTCATTTCTTTTGTAGCACTTGCACACTAGGATGTAGAATTAAAATCCTTCTATATCCAAGATTCCAAGAGACAATTCAGCACTTACTTGTGGATTACTGGTCAGAGCAAAACGTATGCCAGGATAAAAAGGACTATGAATGAATCATAGAAAATCCAGTAAATATGAGCTAGGTCCCCAAGGAGGAGATGGTAAAGATCTCTAAGCCTCAATTAGCCTCTCAATTCTGTGAAGGTTTCCAAAACTATAGCTACAAAAGATATTCCACATAACTGCATCTCTTTATTTATACCTATAGAGTTTACACTAAATCTTTATGCTCTCTGGTCCTGGTGAGATGGGCTGAGATATTATGAGAGGTCTGCTTTTTAACCTCTTTTCTTCCAATCCATCTTTTTTAACAGTGATCCTTGGGCCACCTATATCAGAATTCCTTAGTGTCTTTATTACAAATGCAGATTCTTGGGTCTCACATCTCACCCACTGAATCAATCTCTGGGCATTCTAGCACACATTGAAGAGAATTTTGATGCATAGTAAAATGTAAGCACCAATGTTGCTTTTCCCATTCTTATACTAAATTGCACCCATCACAGAGGACAAGCTATAAGTGGTCCTCTCCAATCTGGAGAAATGAAGGCATCATCCTAAACCTTCACATAGGAAATTTCTTTGAACTCTAGTATTTTAATTCTAAATTTCATAAATATTTAGTCTTATAGTCCACAATATATTTGTTCCAATGAAGACAAATATTTTCCCTTAGTCTTTTAGTTGAATTGACATTATCTGGTATGTTGAGCAAACAGCTTTGTGCATCCCTTAGCATGCAATTCCTTATGCCCTCTCCTTGTCTTCACCTTGATAAGTGATGAAGATGGAATGGGAGAGAAAAGGGATTCATCACACTCTCTTTTCTAGAGAAATCTAGATATGTTCATGCTGAAAGTATTCGGCATTTATGACACCCTGTGAAGCCATTTGCAGGCTTCTAGGTGAAGGAATTGGATCTAAAACTTTCAGCATAGTAGATAAATGATTCATTTCTATAATAAAAACAATGAAAGTGGCAACAACTAACATTTTTCTGAGTGCTTGCCATATGCCAGGCACTAGGCTAAACTTCTTACCTGTCTTATTTCATTTTACTCTTGAACTGCCTTAAAAGTCAGGTAGTGTTTTTGTCCCCACTTTGCAGCTAAGAAACATGGGTTTTTGACAGGTTATGTAGCCCCAGTTAAATAACTTTAGGTCTCAATCTCCCAGGCCACCTGACATTTGGCTCAGACCTCCCAGAATTCTCTTTGCTGAGGACAAAGGTAAACTTACCTGGCCTATTGTCAGACCATGAAGATCACCTTAGTTTTCCCACAGGGAAGAAGAGACTCTGGAAACAGAGTCAGACTCATTGCCTTGGCCCTTGGGCATCCCATTGCTTTGTCTTACCTGTACATTACTTACTTGTTCATTTTCCTTACATTATTTACCTGTTCATTATACTGATACGAATTTGAGTCCCTGTAGTCCAGTTGGAGAGGCTAACAGTATACAGTATGTTGGTGGTGATAAAAAAAAAATTAGTAAAGTTAAGCGAGACCAGGAGAATGGTGTATGTCAATTATAATTGAAAATTTATATATATATATATTAAAAATAAAAAATAAAAATAATTTTTAAAAATAGAGTGGTGGGGTTGGAGATGCTATTTTAAATACAGTAGGTCTTTGTGATGAAGACACACACACATTTGAGCAGAGACTTGAAGGAAATAGGAAAGATAACCAGGAGCCAAAGTTTTCACAATGAAGGAAAGAGTAAATACAAAAGAAAAATAAAAAGGTCAATGTAGAGATCTCAAGTGGAGTGATCAGTGGGAACAAGAGGTGAGAGATGTAACAGATAGGATCTGAGAAGATGGGGAAGTTGGAATTGTTCACATAGGGTCCTGTATAGACAATGGCAGGGATTTCAGGTTTTCATTCTGAGGTGGAAAGCTAGTGGAAGATAGAAGCAGGAGGGAGACATGTTGTAGATAACTTTTGACATGAATCATTGAGATTGCAGCATGAAGAATAAATTACAGAGAATGCAGATGAAAACAGGAAACCAGTAAGAACAAGTATTTAAACTTTTTATGCCCCTTTGGCATGCCCTCCTCAGAAAAATATTTTCAGATGTTTATAAAATACATAGGATTACAAAGAAAGTAGTTCTATAAAATGAAGTTAGCAAAATAAACATGATAAACACAAAGATTATTTCAAGATATTTTCAACATCTATAACATATGAAAATTTCTATGATTTTTATTATTAAGTTACAGATTCTAGTTGTAGTACTATGGTTTGCTACATATAAACATAATTGAAGAAAATGCTCAGTTTCAATTACAGATTAGTAAAAATGAAGATGTATTTACTTCCATCGATGTTTGCAGATCCCCTCATCCCCAAATTCTATATGTGGAACCAAGTTAAAAATTTATGAGTTAGCATATGTGCTGCCAAAGCGAACACAAGAATCCATGAGTTAGGATGCTATTACATTATTCTAGGTAGGAGATAATGATGGCTTAGATTGCAGTAGGCTTCATGTGTTTAGGGGAGCAATGAGGAAAACCCAATTAATTCTAATGTATTGTAGTTACTTTTTAAAGCCAAAATCCCAGGGCATGGCCTGTCTGCAAATTCTATTCCTTTCTATTATATACTGAGCATCTGTAGTTTTAAAGTCATAAACTCGCACTTTATTCTAAAAAGGTAGAAGATTAGATAGATAGATAGATAGATAGATAGATAGATAGATAGATGATAGATGATAGATAGATAGATAGATAGATAGATAGATAGATAGATAGATAGATGATAGATGATAGATAGATAGATGATAGATAGATAGATAGAAAGATAGATAGATAGATAGATAGATAGATAGATAGATAGATAGATAGATAGATAGATAGAAAGATAGATAGATAGTTGATAAAGATAGATGACTGATGAGAGAGACAGACAGACAGACAGATAGACAGAGAAAGTCTAGTGACTAATTGAGCCCTGGGATACCTTGTTCTCGCATTATATTCACAGTGCCTGGAACAGTTGTGAAACTGATTTGAAGTAGGATTTAGACTTTGCTTCCAGTCTTGGTTATGTAACTTTAAAAAGTTTGTTTGCCCTTCTTATAAAATAGGAATAGTTGAGTACATCTTCAGCAAATATCAGTGTATAGACAACCAATAAAGATTATGTTTTGGCCAAGCCAGGTTCAGCAGCAAAAAGTGGAATTGCAGTTTATTAGCATTGTCTCTCATGGCCATGAACACCACATTTTCCCCATTCTAATGATGGGCAGTTCAAAGTGTTTAGAAAGGAGGATGTTAGGAAATTCTGCTTTGAGAGCATTTAACAGGGTAGATCTGATTCTGAATGATCCCCATAAATGTGAAAAGGGTAGTGTGAGAGTGAGCTTGCTCAGGATTTTATTTGTATATGCACCTTACCTTAAATTTTAAATAAAAACACAACGTATCATTCTCCTTGATGAAAAATCGTCTCAGTTTTATTTTGAAAAAACATATGTAGCTGGGGAGGGGGAAATTTTCTTTGCTATCTACTAAGCCATCGGTAATTTTTGTTATGAAACGCCATTCTCAGAACCAAGTTTCCACTTGTTATAATTTAAAATGGGCAAGTGATCCACACTCAGGGATTAAAAAGAAGGCTGCAATCTACTGGAAAGGCATACAGACCCTTAACAATACCATTGCTACCAGCTGTTAGTACTATAGTTTATAAATTATTCATCAATCACATTGCTTTGAATAGTTCTATCAAACTCTACTTGAAGAGGCAGCAAATTATTCATCAACACAGTCATTTGCTTTCATCTATGAAAAATAGTATGCATTAATACCATGGCAAATAAAATGTAAACTACAGCCAGACAATCTGGTAGAAGAGTTTTGCTGATCAAAATCTGTGGCATACTTTGTGAAATTGTTTCTCTTGTGCCACCACTGTATGGAGTCACTGTATTTGTTAATTTTATTAATTTGTAATTTTGGCATCAACCTCAGAAGTAGTTCTGAAATTCTGAAACAAGCTCAATGAAATGTTTAGCAAAAGCCTAGCAAAAATACAGTTGAATTATAGTGCAAAAAAAAAAAAGTCAATTATTAACTCTATGAAACAAATAGCTATTTTACCATACTTAGTTTGATGTATAAATCTGTTTCCTCATCTGGTCATTATAGAAATAAATATATAATTACAGACAGATGATGATAGATGATGACGATGATGAAGATAGATGATAGATAGATAGATAGATAGATAGATAGATAGATAGATAGATAGAGATAGATGATAGATAAATGATAGAAAGATGATAGATAACAGATGATAGATGATTAGATGATGACGGTGATATGATAGGTGATAGATGATTGATAGATAGATGATAGATAGATAGATAGATAGATAGATAGATAGATAGATAGATAGACAGACAGACAAATACTGAATAGAGAAAGTGATGAAGCTTGGATGGAGAAAATGTACATCTTCTAGAAAAACTAGCACAAAGATCCAGCATGCAAATATCTCAAGAATTCATTTTAGTGACTATTAGTCTCACTTTGTAAACAAGCATGATGAGTGAAGTTAGAGCAAAGTCCTAGAAGATGAGATGAGTAAAAAAGACTTTATCCTAGTCGTATCCAAACATCCACATAGTTAAACACCAAATCAATGAGAGAATTTTATATAGGCATCACAGAAGGGTATCAATTTAGTGTGATAACAATGAATAAAAAGAAGCTGAAAAATAACTGGAACAAAACAGTCACTACTTTCTCTCCTAAGTGTCTCCCTATGTGTAATAACTCTACTACAATTTCAGTTCAGTTTTTGTGGAGCAAAAAGCTATTGTGAGTGATGAGTTTCCTATTTCCTCGAATCCGAATTATGTCGGAGGCAGCATTATATTTTATCTGGACCATCGAACTTAAATGAGAAAGACCTAGCCTATGATCTTGTTCAACTATTATGTAACCTCAAATGAGTCACTCCAGCTCCCTGGGCATCCATTTTGTTGTTCTGAAAATGAGGCCACCGCAATAGCAAATCTTCTGGGTGTATTTTAGCTCTGAGCATGGAGCAATATGTAGAGGTTAAGAGCATGGGCACATAAGCTAAGGCTTCCACTTAAATAGTTTTGTTTATGAAGTTTCTTAACTTTTTAAAGCCTCAGTTTTCTTATCTGGAAAATGGACTTAATAATAATATCTACTTCACAAGAAGGTAGTTTGGATAAAGTATCCTGAACTGTAATATATAATCAATAAATAATAGCTGATGTTCTTTGAGTTGGTTTGTAATAATGACTTGGGTTTTAATTTTTAAGCAAAATATGTAGGAATAAAGTAGGAAGCAAGTCATATGAAAAGGAGGCTGTGTGGTAGTTTCCCCAATCATGCCATGTAGTGATTCATGAGGTGGTCCATGTTATTCAGGCCATCCTGGGATAACATTAGACCATATTACCAATTCCTATTTGTGATACTACTTTTTAATTGTTTAGTAATAGCAGACAGAGTGAAGCTGGGGAAAGAGCAGGAATGAAACATAGAAAACAATATCTCTTCTGATAGAAAGATAACAAATATCAACAGCTTAAAAGTTTTCATTTGTCAAACTTTTTAAAAATAAAACTTACTGATTGGGAACTTGTCTACTATATATGTTCATTTCTCAATTTTATTTTCTTCTGTGTCTGAGGTCCTGATAAATTGTGAGATAACAGAATGAGGTCGCAGAAATATCTATAAATTCCACTGGAATGCAAATATACATGTGTGGGCTTCAGAGTCCTATGCTAAGGGCAAGGGTCTCCCCAGGCACTCTCATTACTATTTCTTGACTTCAGAAGACTACCGGAAGTTCCCAGATAAGGAAACCAATCCCAGTAGAGAAGCAGACAAGTCAAGTTTTCTAAAAGCAGGTTATAAGATATAAAAATGTCTTTTGGGCCCATGTATTGTGGAATATTAAGACCTGCACCTTGAATTAAGGGTCTGGCACTTGTTCCATGATGATGTGCTTATGTTTTCAAGAGGAGCTTTATGTAGAAAATGAAATAGAGATGAAACAGGAATACAGGATTTTCTCAAGATGTATTGTTTTTAAAAAAAGTACTTTGTTGTTTGGGCCTGCAAGGAATCAACTTCAGTATATAGAGAAAGGTTACCTTCAACTACTGTGACAGATATATCTATATGGTTTTTATGTAGTCTTAAATAACATATGTGTCTGAATATAGGCAAGGTATTTCCTCAAAATTCACCATTCATAAACAAGGAATCTCCTTATATACATGTCTTTACAAAGTTTCTTAATTATTTTATTTTGAACAACCAAGTATTATTTGAGGGAAACCTAGACTGAATGACCATTGATCAATTCTAGTTTAAGACACTTGTAGAGGACCCTGTACAAAATTAATTTCTTACACTTAATGTCCACTTGTCTTTCTATACAGATTGAGTATTTATTTCTGGAAGTATGACCCTTGTCATTGCAAATATTCAATGTCATAAATGGGCCTTTTAAAAATATCTTTAGGGCTTCTGGGTGAGATGGCGGAGTAGGTAAAGGCTGTGCTTTGCCTGCTCTTACAACCATATCAGAATCACAACTAAACTACAGAATACCCAAACTTGGGGGTCACCTGGAGTCTAGCTGAACAGAAATCTCAACATAAGACTAGTAGGAGAGGCAGAGATGTGGAACAGGCTGATTCCACACCTATATATGGCAAATGAGAATCAGGAGAAATATTTCAGCTACAGAGGTCCCCCAGAAGAGCAAGGGATCCCATCCCCACACAGGGCTCCCCATTCCAAGTTTCCAGTGCTGAAAAGAGAAGTTCCAACACATTTTGACTGTGAAAACCAGCAGAGATTGTGGCTGGGTGAGGTGGAGGATTGAGGGAGTTACAGACTTTTCTTTAAGGGGCCAATGCACAAATTTACTCCATGATAGACTCACTCACTCTGAGCTCCAGAATTGGAGGAGGAGGAGTAGGAGGAGGAGGAGGATAAAGAGAAGGAGAAGATAAAAAAATATGACTAATAAAATGGCAATAACTATAAATCTATTAACAATTACTTTAAATGTAAATAGATTAAATACTCCAATCAAAAGACATAGTGTGGCTGAAGATGTATGAAAACAAGACCCTTACATATGCTGCCTACAGGAAACTCACTCCAAATTGAAAGATACAGAAAGTAAAGAGATAGAAAAGATATTTCATAAAAATGGAAACAAAGTACTTATACCAGACAAAATAGACTTTAAAACAAAGACTATAACAAGACAAAGAAGGACCCAGTTATTCCACTTCTGGATATTTATCTGAAGAAACCCAAAACATTACATTGAAGGGAACATATGCATCTATATGTTCATTGCAGCATTATTTACAATAGCCAAGCTATGAAGGATCCTGAGTGTCCTTCAGTGGATGAATGGATAAAGAAGAGGTGGGACATACATACAATGGAATATTACCCAGCCATAAAAAAGAATGAAATCTTGCCATCTGCAGCAAAATGGATAGACCTAGAGAGTACTGTGCTGAGTGAAGTAAGTCAGACAGAGAAAGACAAATATTATATGTGGAATCTAGAGAAAAGAATAAACAAACAAACAATAGAAACAAGCTCATAGATACAGAGAGCATTTTGATAGTTGTCAGATTGGGAATGAGAAGATGGGTGAAGAGAGGAGGGGATTAAGAGTTACAAATGGATAATTACTAAATAGTTTGAGGATGTAGAGAATAGCATGAGGAATACAGTCAGTAGTATTGTAATAACTATGTATGATGTCAGATGAGTACTGGATTTATCAAGGTGATCACATCATAAGTTATATAAATGTCTAATCACTGTGTTGTACATCAAAAAACTAATATAATATTGTATGTCAACTATAATTAAAGAAAATAAAAATATAAAAATTATATATATATACATCTTTAGAATAAAATAGAGTAGGTAGTGGCATTGGGTAATCACAAATGTAATCATTGAAGAATGATTGGAGGAAACAGTCTCCTAAAATTATGCAAAGAATACTTATATCTTAGGTTAAAATATCTCAAATTAGCAAAATGACTGGATTCACAATGATGAGCTGTATATTAAACTAAGGCACAAAGATCACATGCTCTAGAAAATTGGTAGGGGACCCAAAGTGGTTCTAGTGATGACAAAGACACTGAGTCAAAGATATGTTAGCACATTCATGGTTTGCTCAGTTACAAAGAGCTGGCTCATCCAAGAGTATACACCTTTCTGAGGACAGTGAACATTCAGTGATTGATGAAGTTGAAGTATAAAGCCTGGCCCAGCCTAGGACAACATTAATAGTTATATGATCCCCTTTGTTGGGCCTGCATCATAACAAAATTTTCTCTTTCTTCAATCCTGATTCTCATCTCATCTCCTCTTCACCTTCCCATCAACAGATGTTGATCACAATAAACACCTTGCTCACAAAACTCTATCTCAACATTTACTTTCAGAAGCCTCAACTTGCATGAGGAGGTTTGAGGGCAGAGAGGGAGGAAAAAGCTGAGTTCTATATGAGATCTCATGTACAGGATATCTATTAGACAGCTAAAAGGAGATGTCAAGGAAGCAATTCTATACACGAGCCTGGAGCTCAAAGGAAATCTCAATGCTAGATGTATAAATTTGGGAGGCAACAACTTACAGATGGTATTCAAAGCCATGGTACTAGGTGAGAGCCCTTAGGGAGCAAGTGTAGATGAGAAGAGAAGAGTTTCTAGGACTGAGACCTAACATCTAGAAGACAGAAGGAAGAGAATCCTACAAAGGAGGTTGAAAAGAAGCAGCCAACAAAACAGAGGAAAAACCAGGTGAGTTGAGTTTGGTATTCTGCAAACCTAGTAGAGAGTTTCAAGGATGTAATCTGTCATATCAACATGCTGAGACATTAAGTAAGATGAGGACAGAGAGGTATTTGTTAGATTTGGCAAGACAGAGTCATTGCCAGCTTGACAAGAATGATTTGGTAGAAGAGTCTGAATAAAAACCTTGATTGGAGTGTTTTCAAGATAGATTAGCATGTAAAGAAGTGGAAAAGGGAAGTATGAAGAATTCCTTAGGTGTGCTAAAAGGGAAAAAAAGAAATGGTGTTCTGACTGAAAGGGAGAAACAGGGTCAAGGGAAAGAATTTTAAGGGAGAAAATAATTTTATTTGGTTATAATCTCATTGGTATGATCCTGCAAAGAGTAAAAATAATGACATGAAAAAGGAAAGAGGAGGGTAACAGAAGAAAAGTCCTACAGCGGGTGAGAAAGAATAGTGTCTACTGCATAGGTGGAGATACCAGTTATACGATGAAATAGTTCATCCCCTGTATCAGGAAAGAAAGAAAAGAAAGGGATGCAGATGCAGGTGGGTTTGGGGTGAAAATATGAGGGAATTGTCTTCTGATTGCTCCTATATTCACAATAAAATAAGAAGCAAGGTCATCATCTGAGAGTAGGTAAATAGATCTTGACTTTCAAACACCAACAGCATTATCTTTTACTCCTTTATAGTCATCCTCCACTTTATTTCTTTCTGAATGTGTGTATTTTAAAATGCTTCTGATTGGCCACTTCCCACTCTCTTTCTTTTTTCCAACAGTATATCCCCCCAGTTCCAAGTCAGGTATCCCTGATTCCTTTGGTGTTGTTCATTTTTTAAAATGAGTCCATCCTCTTGCCAACATGGCAGGACTCACATCTGAGTCAGTTTCTCTTCAATTCTCATGGCCTATTGATTTAGCTCCTCCTTCCATTTACTGGAGCAGATTTCTTTCCTTTGATTTTTTTCAGGCTGCATTTGTCACTAAGCAATGTGTGCCTCTCTGTTCAAATCTCAAATCCAACAGAAAAAGAGTTGATTCCAAATGGGAATATTTAGGGTTGTAGGAAGATGGTGGACTAGTAAAAGCAGGGTTCACCTCCTCCCAGGTCCACACTGAAATTACAACCAAATTATAAAATAATCAACATGGAGAATCATCTGAAGTCCAGCTGCTCATAACACCTATGTCTATATAAAGGAGCCACATCCAAGCCAATAGGAGTGGCAAAGTCGCGAATCGGTCTAGACCCGCACCCATGGATAGCAGAAGAACACCAGGAGGGAGAAAGGCTGCATAGGCTCTTTTGAAGGAGAGGGGAGTCTTGGTCTTATCTGGGGGCTCCCCAGCCCAGGGACCCAGCCCAGGGAAGAGGAGATTCCAATAACTCTGACTGTAAGAACCAGAGGTGATTCCGGCCATCTGGGTGAGAAGGACTGAGACTGAAACCCTAGACGACCCTTTGAAGGACCTGAGCACAGGCTTTCTAACCTGTGGACACAATGCAATATATATATATATATATATATATATATACACACACACACACACACACACACACATAAGCCTTACTGTTAAATTGTATACCTGAAACTTACTAGATTTCATTAACTAATGTCACCAAAAAATAAATTAAATTAAAAGAGCCAAAATGTATAAAGGATTTTTAAAAATGCCTCTCACATAGTAAGCACCCAAAAATATTAAATATTATTGTTTCTATTGTTATATTTACTGTACTGAATTTTAGTTTCACCAGTTTGTGTTCTAAAATGAGGTCTTGACTTTTATTATGTAAATGAATGACTCTGACACACTATGCTTCCTACTGAGGGAATATCTTTCTTTTCTCCCTGGGGCCACAACAACCACTCCAAGGTCCTAAGAATGTTTTCTAAGTTCTGGTGGTCAATTACCCCAACAACAGCCAAACAGACTAACTGAACACTTTATGTATAGAAATGAATGAATAAAAGACTACAAAAGTATCAACCAGAAACCTAAGTCTAGTCAAAATGGCCAAACATCCTGAAAATTTTTTCACTTTGAATTTATCAAGCATATGTTAGGTGTTGGGAAATCAGGAATGACATTAAGAATTCCTAGTACTAACATGGGTCCACCTAAGAGACCTTGAAAATAGCCAAGTTAGGGGGCAGGATTCTCTGACCCTCTGTGAAGACAAATGTATAACCCATCAAGGCCATATCCAAAGAGGCTAACTTCAGCTGCAATGAACAGGAAAGGAAGGCTGCAATCCTATCCTTTGCCAAAATGCTCTCTGCAGTGAAATATTTGTCCTCCTTACTTTGACAGTGGATTAGAGGTCTGTGAACCCTCCTGAGCTGCATGATAAGAATGTCTGTTGCCTAAATCATTACCTGGAATTGAGAAATGGGTTCTTTTTACACCCAGTCATTATCAGGGCTAAAGTTACTGCTTTAAAACTGAGTTTTCTATAGGCTTAAAGACTGTTGCACTGCTAGTTGTTAGTCTTTTACTTTCTTTTCAATTGAGATATAATATAATCATTTTAGTTGTACAGCATAACATTGTATCCATCACTACACAGTTATAATTTTTTCTTTTTTTCTTGTGATGAGAACCTTTAAGATACACTCTGTTAGCAACTTTCAAATATATAACACAGTATTATTAATTATAGTCACCATGCTGTACATCACATCCCCAGGACTTATAACTGAAAGTTTGTACCTTTTGACCAAAAGGCCTCTTACTGTCTTAGTGTTATGGAGCCATGTAAGCAGGAAGAGATAAAGAGTATCTTGAGCACATGATAGCCACTTAATAAATGATGAAAATAGAGCAGAACCTCACACAAGCAGGTGTGTCTCCTACAGGAATTCCTATTCCAAAATAACCTCTATGGCAAGGGGTAGCTCTGGATGCAGCACTAGCTTTCTCATGTTATACAATTCTGGGAATATATTGTTTGTTTCCAATATCTATCCCCACTCCTTATCCCCCAAAAATCAAGTCTCTGATTTTTCTTTGGGGAATTTATCCCTCAGCCCTTCTCAGCCATGTATTTCAGGTGGGGTTCACCTCACACCATTATTTCCAGTCAGAATCTCTGATTGGTTTAAGTCAACCCTCTTCCCTAAGAGATTGGTTCAAGGATGAGCACCTTACCAGATCAGAGCTAATAACATACAGGAAACATTTTGGAGAAAGAGGGAGTGTTTCTGGGAATGAGTAACCCTTGCTTTCTCAGCCCCTATAATGTGATACGTGAGGAATGAAATCGGGCAGTGCTACTAAAATACTGCTGCCATTAGAGAGAAGGGTTGCTAAAGACAAATGCAGATCACAAAGAGGAAGAATTCCTGCAGATGGCAGAACAGAGGCAAGCCATTTTGGTATCAGTGACATTGTGTGTCACTTTGAATGAAGCTTCACTTGAAATATACTACAGCCTCTAACCAGTGGTTTCCAATGTGTAGACTCTGGACCAAAAGACTCAGCATTAACTGGAAAGTTGTTAGAAATGCATACAGTTGGGTCCCCACACTAAACATTTTAATTCAGAGCTCTGTGCATGGGGCCCAACAATCTACATTTTAGTAAGGCCTCTGGGTGATATGGCTGAACACTAAAGTTTAAAAGGACTGCTGTTGACTGATACAGTAAGCTGACAGAAAATCATCTAGCTATTATAACTCAAGTACAATTACTCTAGAATTTTTAGTACCATGAGCTAATCTATACCTTTCTTGGTAAAGATAGTCTGAATTTGAATTTTATGCTCCTTATCCCAGCTTTAATCTTTTCTATAGAGGGAAAATAGGATGAGTTGCCTTAATTAGAATTCTTTGTTACATTTCCAAAACATATTGACTCATGTGATGAATCTGTTCTTCGGGACATCTCTGTGAAGGACAAAGAGACTGAACAAGGATGTATATAATAGAACAAACTCCTCATTATTAAGGATGAGAAAACCAGAGAGCCATTCCTTAAGCAACCCTGGCTAGATAAAATTCTTCTGATTTGATTCTTTCCAACATACTTAGCTGCTTGTGTGTCTGAGTAATTAGACCAGAGGTGATCAAGTCAGGCCATTCTGAGTTTGCTAAATCCTGACTGTTACATGGAAGCATTCAAGCTTTTGTGTCTCTATTTCCTCATCTGTGAAATGGTGAAAATGATTCTATTTTCTTTAGGTGGCTGATATGAGTATTCAGTGAGAATTAGTATGAAAGGAACAAGCACTTAGTAAAGGCCCAATAAATGGTACCCATTAAGAATAATCATGCTAAGCAAAATAAGTCAGATAGAAAAAATGTAAAAGTACATGGTATCACTTATATGTGGTATATAAACCTAAAAGCAACAAACAAACAGGACAAACAAACAGAGACTCATGGATATGGGCAATAGACTACTGGTTACAAGAGGATGGGGGGAAGTGGGAAGAGGAAGGTAGATAGAGTAAAAGGTGTCAAATATGTGGTGACAGAAAGAAATGAAACTATGGGAAGGGAACACACAATGCAATATATATATAAGGCATATATAAGGCAAAATCCATATTGGATTTTGTTAACCAATGTTACCATAAATAGATAGATAAAGAGATAGATGGTAGATAGATAGATAGATAGATAGATAGATAGATAGATAGATAGATAGATAGATAGATATAGATAGATAGAATAATATTGTCAAATCCATCATTGCTACTGCAGTATAACATGCAGTGGCTATATGCATACTAGATTGCTTGGAGCCAAGGAGTGATCTAGGAAAGCACAGTATCAATTGTGCATTGAGTAATCCAGGAACCCCTTGAATTCTCTCAGCCAATCATCCTAACTAAAGTGGCTTAAATCATCATTGTAATGTAATCTCTCACTTCAGTTTCATAGCAGAAGCTGTGTTCCTAAACCACATCTTCCCCTTTAAGGCCTTCCTTCTTCTTAAGGGAGTGAGGCTGCTGATGATTAAAAGTTGTTTAAATTGCCATCAAAACAATTCAAGTTTTAGTCATTCTTACTAAAGAACCATTCTGCTTGAATCAGTGGGTGTCTCACTTATTTCCATTGATGCTTGAATCAGTGGGTGTCTCACTTATTTCCACTGATGCTTAATTCATGGCTGTTCTACACTGAGGGAGCCAGTTAAGGATTTTGACTGCCTATCCTGGGTTGGCTACCCAGATGGTGTGATTCCCTGGCAGGGGAGGGGTCATACTAAGCATGTAAGTGAAATCATATGGTATTTATCTTTCTCTGTCGGAATTATTTCACTCAGCATAATACCCTCTAGGTCCATCCATGTTGTTGCAACTGGTAAGATTTCATTTTTTAATAGCTGAGAATATTCCAATATATATTTGTTTATCCATCTTTGAAATGAGTATTATTGAACCTACACATAGGGGAATAATTAAATAAGTTAATGTGTGTGCACGCATGTACACGTGTGTGTGAGCATGTGCCAGCTCTGTAGAGGTGGTAGAGTAGTATGATAACAATAATAAATAATAACATTAATATTATTGGTAATAATAGTAGGAACAACAATAATATATACACTAGGCCCTATATAGTACTATGTCTAATCTCACAAAACCCTATTAACAAGATTCTCTTATAATCTTCATTTTATAAAGGGGTACACTGAGACACAGAAATGGAACATAACCTGCCCAAAGCCACACAACTAGTAAGCAGCAGTGTTATAATTCAAATTCCATCCTCCCTGACTCCAGATTCCAAGCTTTCAATTGTCCACCTACTCAAAACCACATAAACATTGCATCGTAAAAAGAAAATGTGAGCATTCAAATTTTCCAGAAGCATGGAATGGATCAAAAATGTAGATACCATTTTTTTCTCTAGGCAAAATAATACCAAATGGGAGATGCATAAGTAGCATGGAGAGTGGTAAAAGCTCCCAACTGGCTGTGTGGTCAGCCCTGTGTGCTCCATGAAAATGAGGGATTATTTCTAAAGTGAAAAATGACTCCATTAGTAATAGGTTTTAAAAACCGTAGAGTCAGCACCTTCCAAAAGATACTCAATTGTGTAATAAATTTTTTTAAGAAGCAGAGGATTTTATAGCCCTCAATTATGTGACAAGTGAGTTACCTTTAAAGATATTTTTAAAAATATTCCAAATGTGAACAGGGGAGTGCAAGCAATTATAACTGGTCTTCATATTAAGCTCTTTCCAAGCTCATGGGAGAGGTAAAGAAGCTATAAAAGATAATCATGCAAGGTGACTTAAACTTGATAAGTCTGCATGTAAATAGTGTGTCTAATGACTAGAGGCAGAAGAGGAGGGGGAGGATAATACCCGTCACTAATCCGACACCTGCTATGTGCCTGCTCCTGCGTAAAGTCTTTCCCAATATTTTTTCTTGACTTTACTAAAGTGTTTTAGTTGGAACCCCTATTCACCCATTTTACAAATGAGGAAACTGTAACTGTGAGAAAGTAAATGACTTGCCCAAGGTCCTACTGCATGGTGAGGAGCCAAACTGGTTTCATACTGAGATCTCTGTACTTGAGAGCCAGTGCACTTTCCACCAAGTTGCATTGCATTTCAAAAAGAGACCATAAGAGAAATTCTAGGACTTAAAGTCTCAGTTATAGGGGAAATGACTATTATTTATTGATTGATTGAGTGATTGATTGATTTTTGTGCAATGTTATGTTAAGGCAGAGATGCAAATTTTTTAGAGTTAGAGACACTTGAAGCCTTGCTGTTATGGGAATACCTATGAAAAGACAGAATAATAAGAAAGATTAAGGCAAATTTTTTCTGGGTACTAAGTTCTATAAATGTTTTGGTTGAACTGTAGCCATCTCTCCTATACCAAACACACAAAAATGGGCTCTGAGTTAATTTTGATGTGTGGTGAAAAACAACAATCTAGTTTCATTCTTTTGCATGTGGCTCTCCAGTTTTCCCAGCACCATTAATTGAAGAAGCTTTCCTTTCTCCACTGTATGCTTTTGGCTCTTTGGTCAAAAATTATTTGCCCATATAAACTGGGGTTTACTTCTGGACTCTCCATTCTGTTCAATCAGTCTATGTGTCTGTTTTTCTGTCGATACCATGCCGTTTTGATTATTGTCAGTTTGGAGTATAATTTGAAATCAGGCAGAGTGATGCCTCCGGCCTTGTCCTTTTATCTCATGATGGTTTTGGCAATTCAGGGTCTTTTGTGCTTCCATACAAATGTGATTATCTTTCATTATATTTCTTTAAAAAATGCCAATGGGATTTTGATGGGCATTAAATCTCTATAATGCTTTGGGTAATAAGGTCATTTTAACTATGTTGATTCTACCAATCCAAGAACACAGAATATCTTTCCATTTCTTTGTATCTTCTTTAATTTCTTTTAATAAGGTCTTATAGATTTCATTATATAGGTTCTTCACATGTTTCATTAGATTTATTCATAGGTACTTTATTATTTTTGTTGCAATTGCAAAAGGAATTATTCTCTCTACTTCTTTTTCTGACACTTCATTATTAGAGTATAGGAGCATTAGATTGTTTATTTGGGCTTGTTCTTGTTTTTGGAGATAGGCCTGTATTGATATTAACTTTCCTCTTATGACTACTTTTGCCATGTCCCAAAAGTTTTCATATGTTGTACTATCATTATCATTCTTTTCTATGTATTTCTTGATCTCTCTTTATTTCTTCTCTGACCAAATCATTCTTAAGGAGCATGTTGTTTAATCTTCATGTATTTGTGGTTCTTCCCACTTTCTTTTTACAGTTCATCTCCAGTTTCAAAGCATTATGATCAGAGAAAATAGTTGTTATGATTTCAACCCTCTTCTATTTGTTGAGGCTATCTTTGTGTCCCAGTATGTGTTCAATCCTTAAGAATGTTCCATGTGCACTAGAGAAGAATGTATAAGCAGCTGTTTTATGATGAAAGACTCTGTAAATGTCAATTATGTTGAGTTGGTCTAATGTGTAATTTAAGAATATTATTTCCTTATAGATTTTCTGTTTCGATGATCTGTCCATATCCGACAGTAGGGTATTTAGGTTCTTTACTGTGATAGTGTTTTGGTCTGTTTTCCCTTTAGTTCTGTTAGTAATTGCTTTACATATTTCGAGGCTCCCTGATTGGGAGCATAGATATTGATAAGTGTTATGTCTTCTTGGTACATGATTCCCTTTATCACTATGAACTGTCCATCAGTATCTTTTTTTTATCTTTTTTATCTCAAAGGCTATTTTGTCCAATAATAGTACCACTACTCTCTCTTTTCTCTGAATTCCATTTGCTTGAAATATCATTTTCCACCCTTTTAATTCTAGCCTATAATTGTCTTTGGAACTGAGATGTGTCTCCAGGAGGCAGTGTGTGGTGGGTTTTGTTCTTTGATCCAATCTGCAACTCTGTGCCTTTTTATGAGTGAGTTCAGTCCATTTACATTTAGAGTGATTTTTGAAATATGAGGTTATCCTATAGACATTTTATCTTTTGCTTTCTGGTAATGAGGTGTTTCCATTGCTTCCTTGTCCTTGTGTTTCTGGGGGGGGAGTGTTTTGTTTTGTTTTGTTTTGTTTTGTTTGTTGTTGTTGTTGTTGGTTTTGTGGATTTTGCCTCTGGGTCTTCTTATTTTATCTTATATACTTCAGTTCTGAATCTTTGATATGTGGTTACTATTACGAATATGTAAAGATAGTTATAGATATATACATATATATCCATTTTCTTCTGCTTGTGCCTTATCACCCTTCCCCTTTGTGAATCTGGATCTTTAAATCTTCCTTTTTTCAGTCATTGTTGTCTGAATATGTCCCTATTTATGCTTAATGTTCATTACTATCTTGCAATACCAAATCTCATCTTATTGTTTAAGCCTCATAGTGGAGTATTCTCTCAAATTTTTTATGTCTGGAAAGGTCTTTATTTCTCCTTCATATCATAAAGGAGAGCTTTGCTGGATACATTATTCTTGGCTGGTATTTCCTTTCTTTTAATAGTTTGAATATTTGATTCCACTCTTTTCTTGCTTGTAAGGTTTGTGCTGAGAAGTCCAATGATATTCTAAGACTTTCGTTTGTTGGAAGTTTTTTGATTACTGATTTGATTTCATTAGTAATAACCAGTCACTTCAATGTTCTGTTTCCTCTTGACTCAGTCTTGGAAGATTGTATAGATTTAGGAATTTATTCATTTCTTTCAGATTGTCCAAATTGTTGGCCTATAATTGTTCATAGTATTGTCTTGTAATTCTTTGTATTTCTGTGGTGTCAGCTATCACTTCTTTTCTTTATTCTGATTTTATTTATTTGGGTCCTCTCTTTTTTTTCTTGATGAATCTGGTTAAAGTTTTATCAATTTTCTTTTCTTGTCAAAGAACCAGCTCTTGGTTTTATTATTTTTTTTTGTATTTTGTAGACTATTTTATTTATTTCAGCTCTGATCTTTATTATTTCCTTCCTTCTACTCACTCTGAACTTTCTTTTGCTATTCTTTTTCCTGTTCCTGTATATGTAAGCTTAGATTGTTTATTTGAGATTTTTCTTGTTTCTTGAGGGAGACCTATATTGCTATGACTTTCCCTCTTAGGACTGCTTTCACTGTGCCCTATAGTTTTGGGGTCGTTGTGCTTTCATTTTCATTTGTCTCAAGGTAGTTTTTTATTTCTCCCTTAATCTCATTGTTAATGAATTCATTGTTTAGCAGATTGTTATTTAACCTCCATAGATTTGTGTATTTTTTCAGTTTTTTTTCTTATGATTGATATTTAGTTTCATACCATTGTGGTCATAGAAAATGCTTGATATGATTTCAATCTTCTTAAATTTATCGAGACCTGTATTGTGGCCTAACATGTGTTCTATCTTGAAAAAATGATCTGTGTGCACTTGAAAAAAATGTATATTCTGCTGCTTTGGGGTACTCTAAAAATATCAACTAAATCCATTTGGTCTTGTGTGTCATTTAAGGTTGTTGTTTTCTTGTTGATTTTCTGTCTGGAAGATCTATACCTTTATGTCAATGGGTGTTAAAGTCCCTATTACTACTATATTACTGTCAGTCTCTCCCTTTATGTCGGTTTATATTTGCTTTATGAATTTAGGTGCTCCTACGTTTGGTGCATAAATGTGTACAAAAGTTATATACTTTTGTTATATTCATCCCTTTATCTTTATGAAATGTCTTTCTTTGTCTCTTATGATAGCCTTTGTTGTAAAGCCATTTTGCTACCACAGCTTGTTTGTTTCCATAAAATATTTTCCTACTCCCTTACTTTCAGTCTTTGTCTTTTGATTTTAAGTGGGTCTCTTATAGGTAGCCTATGTATGAGTCTTGTTTTCTAATCCATTCAGCTACCCTGTCTTTTAATTGGAGCAATTAATCTATTTACATTTAAAGTGGTTATTGGTAGGCACATAGTTATTGCCATTTTTAAATTCATAATTATGTTTTTTTCCCTTCTTCTTCTTAAAGAAGTTCCTTTAATATTTCTGGTAGACACTGGTTTGGTAATGAATTCCTTCAACTTTTTCTTGAATGGGAAGCTCTTTATTTCTCCTTCAATTTTAAATAATAGCTGTGCTAGAGTAATCTTAGTTGTAAGTCTTTGCTTTTTTAATATTTTATGCTAATCCCTTCTGTCTTGCAAATTTTCTATTGAGAAATCAGCTGATAGTCTTATGGGAGCTCCCTCAAAAGTAACTAACTGCCTTTTTCTTGCTGCTTTTAAGATTTTCTCTTTGTCTTTAATCTTTGGCATTTTAATTATGAAGTGTCTTGCTGTGGGCCTGTTTGGGTTCATCTTGTTTGGTGCTCTCTGCAGTTCCTGGACTTGTATGTCCATATCCTTCACCAGCTGAGGGAATTTTTTGGTCATTATTTCTTCAAATAGGTTCTCACTCCCTTGTTTGTTCTCTGCTCCTTCTGTACCCCATGATGAGAATGTTGTTATGCTTCGTGTCATCCCAGAGATCCTTTAAACTCACTTCTTTATTTTCATTCTTTTTGCTTTTTGCTATTATAATTGTGTGTTTCCTGCTTCCTTGTCTTCCAAATTGCTTTTTTAACTCTCTTCTTCATCTGATCTCCTGTTAATTCTTTCTAGTGTGTTCTTCATTTCAATTATTGTATTCTTCATTTCTGGCTTGTTCTTTTCTATGGTTTCTATGTCCTTTTTTATTTGTTAAAGTCCTCACTAAGTTCCTTAAGCATCCTTATAACCAATGTTTTGAACGTTGTATCTAGTAAATTGCTTGCCTCCATTTTGTTTAATTCTTTTTCTAGAATTTTCTTTATTTTTTTCCTTTGAAACGTTTTTTGTCTTCTAGTTTTGGTAGCCTCTCTGTGTTTGAGTCTATGTATTAGGTAGATCTGCTATGTCTCCTGGTCTTGTCTGGGTTACCTTATATAGTAGGTGTCTTGTAGAATCCAATGGCACAGTCTTCCTGATCACCTGAGCTGGGTGCACCAGAAGTGTCCCTTGTGTGGGCTGTGTGTGCCTTGCTGTTGTCATTGAGCCTTGATTGCTACTAGCACATCAGTGGATGGGATTGACCCTCATGCCAACTAGCTGTGACCATAGCATATGAGCTGCTGACCCCACAGAGTGGGATTTGTCCTAATGGGCTCTGGTGCCTGCTAAGACCACCTTTTGAGTGTGGAGCTAATAGGGGATACTCCATTTTGGTCTGAAGCTGGACACTGGGTATATTGGTGTAGGGGCTTCTTAGGAGAGGCTCCCATGCAGGCCAAAGTCAGCCTCTATCTGTGACTAGCCCAGGGCTATCTGGTGGGAGCACAAAGCCATTCACAGTTGGTCACTGCCTGTGTTGGACCCATAGGTATGTGAGAGAAGCCATGATGCAACTGAGGCTGGCTGCCACCATTACTGGACCTGAGGAAGCTTAGCAAAAGGCCTAGAGCACAGTGAGGCTTGCCACCACATGCTAGCTGCCCATATGCATCAGCCACTGAAGTCTCAGGTAGTAAGCAATTACGGTGAGGTCAGGTCTCAGAGAACCACCAGGGTGGAGCAAGTGGTATTCACCAGATTAGTGCAGGTGCAGATTTGGTGTCAGTGCTGATCCCAGGGCCATTCAAAGGCTCAGAGTACACCTGAGGCCAGCCACCACCTGCCTGGGGCCTGCAAAATCCCAGAAATCGTCCATGTAAGTCTGCAGTGTGGGCCGACCCCAGCTGTCTGTTAGCAATGACCACCAAAAATGCCTCTGGGAATTGCAAGGGTGGAGTTAGCGAGGCTCACCAGGCCAGTACAGATTCAGATCTGGCCATGTCAAGGAATGACTCAACACAGGAAAAATTGCACTCACCAGCTGGCTACACAGGAGGAGGGCTCAACACAAGCCTACTGGTGGCTGTCCCTCCAGCTCTCACCCTGAAGCCACTCATCTCATTCTCCCCCTATATGTCTCTAGCACCTCCAAGCTGCTGTTCCTCCACCAGAGCCAAAGAGAATGCCTAAGAGTGAGAAAGTCTGGGTGCAGGCCCTTTAAGAGGACCATTTGGGTTTCCTTGCAGCCTTCTGTCTCACCCAGAGTGACGGAATCTCTGCTGATTTTCACGACTGGATGTTGTGGGGGTTCCTTTTCCCACCACTGGTTCTCTTGGCTGGAGAGTCCAGTATGGGGCTGCAATCCCTTGCTCTGCAAGGGTAATCTCTGTAGGTGAGGTAACCCTCCTAATTCCCATGTGGTTGTGGGACCAGCCTGTTTTGTATCTCCACTCTTCCTACAAGTCTTGACGTGGCTTCTTCTCTACATTTTCAGGTCTGTTCAGCTAATCTTCACATCGTTCTCCAGGTTGATTATTTTGTAATTTAGTTGTAACTTTAATGTAGTCATGGGAGGAGGCAAGCACAGTGTTTACTTACTCCCCGTCTTGACCATAGCTTCTTGATTTATTAAGTTAAAAACTTTGAATTATTTAAGCATGAAATAACATGCTAGGTTGGAAAGAAGAGCTAGATTCTAACTAGCTATATGATCATGAACAGGTCTCTTTGTTGCTTTGCTTTTTTGTTTCCATATTAAAGTGGGAATAATTACACCTGCCTTGAAAGACTATCATAAGAAGAGAATTAAATCATATATGTGAAAGTGTTAGGTATGTAGTAAGCACTCAGTAAAGATAAGTAGGCTCCTCTACCATTTAAACTCATTCTGGTCAATTTAAAACAGGTCAAACCTAAATGAACCAGGTTTAACTAACCTGTGAGCATGAATGAGAGTATGTGAATGTTTATGCCTGATCTGGATACTTACCAACCCTCCTGTACTCCAGTATGAAGGGCAGTCCTTGTAGGGGTCTCCTCACTGTAAACATTTGCAATCACTGATTTTATAAACCCATCTTCTAGCCCCCATTATTCTGGTTATTGCACCTTGGTTCTCCTTTAAGAAGTCACCGTTTTCTCTCTTTGTCTATGTGTTTCAGTGGGAGCTGACAATAACCTGTCTCTCATACACATACACATGTGTGCACGCACACACACGCATACACACACGCACACACATCTGACTCCAGGAAAGAAAACACTTCCTTGGGTCTGGTCAACTTATTAACTATTATCCAAACCAGTACAGATTAACCCAATCTCAGGAATGCTGTTAAAATATTAGGAAGGAGGAAGACCTTTTTCTGCTGAGATTGCTGGTTTTCAGTGTTGTCGAAGCATGGAGCTGTCAGAAGCCACCATAATGAGAAGGCCTATAGGAAACTTAAAAAAAAAAAAGTTGCAGAAGAGAGCAGAACTGAGATTTAGAGAGTGACTGATGACAATAAGTCCCCTGAATCCAGCTATTCCTGAGGCTAGTTGGTCCCTTGCCTTTCCAGGGATTTGATCTAATCACTCCCTACAGAAAGATTCCTAATGAGTATATGCCCCCAAATAGTTCAGGATTTCACCTTGAGTGAAATTACCTATATTCATAATTTAGTTTCCCCAGCTAAACAGAGGCTCTGTAGCTGCTGTTCAAATGCTTTTGAAACCACCTCAGGGTTAATTGGGAATGTGTACTTATGGTCAATTTGCCAACACCACTTTCACATGACTAAGAAACTGACCACAGCCACTGTCTCAGTGATAGTTGTAAAGAAATTTTACTATAAGCCAAATAATGTTCCAGTCTTCCTGAAACTATTAAGGCTAAGCCATCCTTTTCTAATAGACAAGGAAAATTCTCCTTCCTTCCATGTGACACTGAGTAAGGAATGTAGAAATAACCTAATTTTATTCAGTTGCAAATATTCCAATGGTACTTGCCTGAAGTCCCCCAAACATAAAAATATAGGAGCTCGTTGTTGCTCTTAAGCCCCAGCCATGTTCTCTTCCAGAAGGCTCAGTCAGCACTTTGACTAAAATAGAATTTGAGAGGTTTTTCTCATCATGAATGTAAAAGAGACAGATAACAATAATAAGTAAAGAAAGCAAGAGAAGCTGAAGTGTAAGGGCCAAATGATGTGCTGTCATGATTTGTGATAAATGTGGCAACATAGCATTTAGAAAGGGAAGTTACTAATGAGAGATTTCATTTTATTCACAAATTTTTCCTGATATAAAAAATGTAATTTTCTCTTGCTACTTAATTGCCAAATAAGCTTTGAGGAAAATGTTCATAAAATTAATGAATCACTCAGATACTGACCCAGCCTATGAGATGAAGATGAGTGCAGATATTCAAGGACTAAGTGATATTTGGGGACATGATTGACATACAAAGCTAGCTTTTTTGTATCTTCAATCAATGTCTAACTTTTTGTGAGCAAACATCCTTCTCTATAAATCATATAAAGTGAAGTCTACTTTACTGTTTTGACAATATTTCTTACTTAAGTACAACTTTTGTTAATTTCTCTATATTTCAATTCATAAAATCTGTCCTGAGTGAGTGACTATCATTTGAAAAGGTCTAGACTGGAAGAAGGAAAGAATTTCAAGATGAATAAGACTAAGATACCTCAGTCCTTCTCTGTTTAAATGACTCCAGCAACATTTCACGCTTTCATTTTTATACCAGTAGGAACTCAAAAAAAAGAGTTTGGAATGCTACTTTTGGAAATGAAAATATAAAGTAGATCAGATAATTATACATGCTATTTTACCTTAATATTGACTAGTCATGAAATCACTAACCTGTAAGAAATTTGTCATGTATAGAAACCAGAGACTAAACTATCTAAGTACACTGATCCCTCTCTCTAGGTTTCTTTCTGCTTTTCCTAATGTTTCCTCCAAAGTCTTCAAAGCTAACCCTTCCTCCAAGCTAAATAAATAAAAATGTAGGATGGAGGCCTCCATTAGCCTGTCTCTTGAAATGTATATGTCCCAAGTTCAAGAAAAATAACCACAAATAGATTAGACACAGTGTCTCATTTCCAAATCTTAAGAAAATTTGATGGCCAAAATTAGGCCAGGTGTCTAGCTCTAGTCCGATTATCTCACCTAGAGAGGTGGCACCATAAAATGCATACTACGTCATTAATAACCACAGGGTTATTTTGGAAATAACTCAAGATCACAGATGGCAGCTTTTAAAAAACTGTATCTGTCATTCCAAATTCAAACTAAAGCCCACCCCCTTTCTCTACTATGCTCAATTGCCATCATTAGCTAATTATAGTTGTGAAGTCTGCCCTCTGAACCCTAGTCTAGAGAAATCTTGTTTCCCTTTAGTGGAGCTCGGCCAACAGTTGCTTTTTCCAATGCAAATTTCATACCAACAGGCTCTAAAACTTAAAATGAATCTTTAAACCCCATTAAATAACACAGTTCCTTAGCAGGAATATCTCCTGGGAAGGGATGTCTTCTATTCAAATGCCATGTTATGATGAGCATGACAGACTTGATGGGGATCTGTTCTGACTCATGACATTGCTTAAATTAGGTTAGGTGGAATGTGTGTAGGCATTCAAAGAAAAGTTCCTCGGGGTCCTTGTCCTATTATTTTTGTTAATAGCTCTGAATTATGATTTTCTTCTCTTAAGGATGATAAACCCTGTTTCCACACTGGCTACATCATGGAGTGCATGTAATACATGATTCCTGTAATACATAATCAACAAAGCCAGTTGGCCTGCACACATTACACACTAATTTACTGTTGCATTTTTTCTCCTCTCTCTTCTTCCACTAGGCCAGAGTTGGCTTGCCTCACAATCTGAACCTTAATTTCTCACAAATGTTACAAGGACCCCTCTTGTTTCCAACTTAACTTTCACCAGAGGGAAGAGTCCTGGGATGTCTCTAATCCCCACCACATGCCTCAAACTTGATTCATTGTCCACATTTCTTTGGGGGCAAAGTTCAACTTACATGCGATCATTATTGGTTATTATCAGGAATGTAAAAAAATGAATTCTTCAATCTGATCTAGTGTATCCTATTAAATTCTAGCTGTAAGGTAAATCTATCTTCTTATTTTATATTCAAGGAAATTTGAGGAAAGATTTAATTGGTTGAAAATCATTAGAACTCAGTTTCTCTCTGTCTCTTGGTTCTACTTTCCAATCAGGTGGCCTTGTGAAGATGCCTGGCAGCTGCAGTATCCCATGCTCCAAGCTTCAAACCAGCAGAAGGCAAGACCCAGTTTTCCAATAGATCCAACAAAAATCTCAGAATTTCTACTGGTTTAATTTCAGTCACTGTGGTCGACAGAACAAGATGCTCTGACTGACAAACTCTAGTTCATAGTTCTGCCCTTTGAACCAGGGAATGGATCAACTCTACTTGAACAGGGAGTAATATAAGAGTTGAGATGGTTCTCCAAAGGAAAATCAAGATGCTGCCATGAAAAGAAAGTGGAGGGTATGCTATGTAGCATAAACACAAAATCCATTTGCAATCTACATTAGTCATCTCAGGCTGCCATAACAAAATATCACAGACTAAATGGCTCAAACAACAGAAATTTGTTTTTATTTTCTTATAGTTCTGGAGACTGAAAGTCTAAAATCAAGATGTAAGAAGGATTGGTTTCTAGTAAGCCCTCTCCTCCTAACTTGCGGAAGGCCACTCTTTCCCTATATCCTCACATGGTCTTTCCTTGGTGCTCACACCCTTGTGTTGTCTCTTCCTCTTCTTACAAGGGCACCAGTTCTATTGAATTAGAGCCCCATTCTTATGACTATATTTAACCTTAATTACCCCCTTAAAGGTCCTATCTGCAAATACCGCCACATTGAGGGGTAAGACACCGATATATGATATTTCAGGGGGACACAATTCAGTCCATAATATGATCTAAATAGAATAAATAGGTGAGATAATTAAGAACATACAGTTAAAAGTAGGGGTGAGACGGGAAGTCACTATAATTATTTCTAAAACAATATTATCTTTGCCTTGTCTTTTGGTTTCCCTCTGTAAATCTTTGCCAAGCTTCTCCTTTGGATCTAGAATCATAAATTGTCTAAGTGAAGAGCCCAAAATATGAAATTAGCTTAGTCCAAGGCAAATCTTTGTGGTTAATCACCACAATTGACACTTTGTTCCAGATAAGTATAGACTGCAGTAAGCCTTTCTGTGCATTGCAGGATGTTTACAAGCATCCCTAGCCTTTACTTACTGGATATCAGTAACATGCCTCCCACCCCAAACCCCTGCCTCAGTTTGAAAAATAAAACATCTCCAGAAATTGCCAAATGTCCCCAAGGTGGCAAAATTGCCCCTGGTTTGGAATCATTGGCCTAGTCAACCTACTTGAGTGGCCTACCTGTACTTGGTTGACTGCCAAGTAGCCATTCAGAATTGTATAGCTCTAGCTCTGTAACCTTCATAGACGCAGCACTGTAATGAATCATTGTGTATAAGAATGAAATTCTCAGGGCCTAACCCCAAAGATTATATGTAATTAAGTCATCATGTATGGAGTCAAAGATTTTACTTTTTTTAAAAAAAAATTTTATCTATTTATTTTTTATGGTGACATTGGTTAATGAAATCCAATGTTTCAGCTATACATTTTAACAGTAAGGCATATACATATATTTATATTATGTGTTCACCTCCCAGAGTTAGATTTCATTATGTCACCACATATTTGACCCCTTTTCCCTCATCTACATCTTTCCCTACATTCTGGTAACCACTAGGCTATTGTCCATGTCCATGAGTCTCTGTTTGTCCTGTTCATTTGTTGCTTTTAGGTTTATATCCCACATATAAGTGATAACATGTGATTTGCAACTTCTTCTGTCTGACTTATTTCATTTAGCATGATTATCTCGGAGTTCATCCACATTGTCGAAAATGGCAGTATTTCAACTATTGTAATGGCTGAGTAATATTCCATTGTATATATGTACCACAACTTGTTTAGCCAATCACCTATCATAGGACACTTCAGTTGCTTCAATGTCCTGGCCACTGTAAATTATACTGCTATGACATCAGTGTGCAAATATCTTTTCAGATATGTGTTTTCAAGTCTCTGGGGTAAATACCCAGTAGAGAGGCTGTGGGATAATATGGTAGATCAATTCTTAGTTTTTTTGAGGAACTGTTTTCCACAGTTTTTTCCATAGTGGCTGTGCCAATTTGCATTCCCACCATCAGTGTATGAGGGTTCCTTTTTCTCCGCATCTTTTCCAACATTTATTATTACTTGTCTTGTTGATTATAGCTACTGTAATGGGTGTGAGATAGTATTTCATTGTAGTTTTGGTTTGCATTTCCCTAATAGCTAGCAATGATAAGCATCTTTTCATATGTTTGTTGGCCATTTGTGTTTTCTTTGGAGAAGTGTCTGTTCAGGTCTTCCACCCATTTTTTGATTGGATTGGGGGTTTTTTGTTGTTGTTATTGAGTTGTATGAGTTCTTTGTGTATTTTGGATATTAGGCCTTTATCAGAGGCATTGCTTCCAAATATATTTTCCAGTTTGGATGGTTGTCTCTTTACCTTGTCAATGGTTTCTTCTGCTCTGCAGAAGCCTTTTAGTTTAATATAGTGCCATTCATTTATTTTTGCTTTTACTTCCCTTGCTTTTGAAGTCAAATTCATAAAATCCTCTTTAAGTCTAAGGTCCTTGAGTTTCATTCCTGTGTTTTCTTCTATGCATTTTATTGCTTCCGGTCTTATATTCAGGTCCTTAATCCATTTTGAGTTAATTTTCATGTGTGGTGATAGACAACAGTCTAGTTTCATTCTTTTGCAGGTGGCCTTCCAGTTTTTCCAGCACCATTTATTAAAGAAGCTTTCCTTTCTCCACTGTATGCTTTTGGTTCTTTGGTCAAAAATTATTTGCCCATATAATATGGGTTTATTTCTGGAATATCGATTCTGTTCCACTGGTTTGTGTATCTGTTTTTCTGCCAATGCCATGCCATTTTGATTATTGTCAGTTTGGAGTATAATTTGAAATCAAGCAGAGTGATGCCTCCAGCCTTGTTCTTTTTTCTCAGGATGGTTTTGGTGATGCAGGGTTTTTTGTGCTTCCATACAAATCTGATTATCTTTCATTCTATTTCCTTAAACAATGCTGATGAGATTTTGATAGGCATTAAATCTCTATAATGTTTTGCGTAATAAGGTCATTTTAACTATGTTGATTCTTCCAATCCAAGAACACAGAATATCTTTCCATTTCTTTGTATCTTCTTCAATATCTTTTAATAAAGCCTTATAGTTTTCATTATATAGGTCCTTCACATGTTTCATTAGATTTGTTCATAGGTATTTTATTATTTTTGTTGCAATTGCAAAAGGAATTATTCTCTCTACTTCTTTTTCTGACACTTCATTATTAGAGTATAGGAGCACGATGAGTTTTTGAACATTGATTTTGTATCCAGAAACTTTACTGTATCTCCTATTATTTCAAGTGGTGTTCTTGTGGAGTCTTTAGGGTTTTCTATGTAGAGAATCATGTCATATGCAAATAGTGACAGTCTGACTTCTTCATTTTCTATTTGGATGCCTTTTATATATTCCTCTTGCCTGATTGCACTCACTAGGACCTCCAATGTTATACTGAATTACAGTGGTGAAAGCGGACAGCTTTGCCTTGTTCCCAATCTTAGAGGCAAGGTTTTTAGTTTTTCACCATTAAGTATAATGTTGGCTTAGGGCATGTCATATATGGCTCTTATTATATGAAGATATTTTCCTTCTCTACCGATTTTGTTAAGTGTTTTGATCATAAATGGGTGTTGTATCTTGTTGAAGGCTTTTTCTGCATCTATTGACATGACCATATAATTCTTACTTTTTAACTTGTTTATGTGGTGTATCACATTAACCTATTTGCATATGTTAAAACATCCCTGTGCCTCTGGGGTGAAGCCCACTTGATCATGGTGTATAATCTTTTGAATATGTTACTGTATCAGTTCACTAGTATCTTATTTAGAGTTTTTGTATCTATGTTCATGAGAGATATTGGTCAGTAGTTTTCTTTTTGTGTGTTATCTTTACCAGGTTTTGGTATCAGAGTGATATTGGCCTCATAAATGAGTCGGAAAGTATTGCTTCCTCTTCAATTTTTTTGGAAGAGTTTGAAGAGAATAGGTATTAAATATCTTCTTAGAATATTTGGTAGAATTCACTGGTGAAGCCATCTGGCCCTGGACTTTTACCTTTTGGTAGGTTTTTGAGGATCGTTTCCATTTCCATACTGTTGATCAGTCTATTTAGATTTTTCAGTTCTTTTTGATTCAGTCTAGTAAGGTTGTATTTTTCTAAGTACTGGTCCATTTCTTCTAGGTTATTAAATTTGGTGTTATATACTTTTTTATAGTGTTCCTCTATGATCCTTTGTACTTCTGTGATATCAGTCATAATTTCCCCTCTTTCATCTTGATTTTTTTTATTTGTGTCCTTTCTCTTTTTCCTATAGTGAGTCTAGCCAGGGATTTGTTAATTTTATTAATCTTCTCAAAGAACCAGCTCTTTGTTGCATTTATTTTTTCTATTGTTTTGTTTGTTTGTTTTCAATTTCATTTATTTCTGCTCTAATTTTGATTATTTCTTTCCTTCTGCTGACTTTGGGCTTCATTTGTTCTTCCTTTTCTAGTTTTCTTAAGATGAAGTGTTAGGTTGTTTACTTGAGCTCATTGTTGTCTTTCGAAGTAAGCCTGTAATAATATGAACTTTCCCTTTATGATCACTTTTGACGTGTCCCAAAAGTTTTGATATGTTGTACTATCATTATCATTCTTTTCTATGTATTTCTTAATCTTTATTTTTATTTCTTCTCTGACCGAGTCATTCTTCAGTAGCATGTTTTTTTAATATCCATGTATTCTTCCTGCTTTTTTTTTTTTTTTTTACAGTTGATGTCTCGTTCCAAGGCATTATGACTAGAGAATATGGTTGGTATGATTTCAATCCTCTTCTATTTTTTGAGGATATCTCTGTGTCCCAGTCTGTGGTCAATCCTTGAGAATGTTCCATGTGCACTAGCAAAGAATGTGTAAGCAGCTGTTTTGGGATGGAAGGCTCTGTAAATGTCAATTATGTTGAGTTGGTCTAATGTGTCATTTAAGGGTGTTATTTCCTTATTGATTTTCTGTTTGGATGATCTGTCCATATCTGACAGTATTACAATAGTGTTTTAATTGTTTCTCCCTTTAGTTCTATTAGTATTTGGTTTATATATTCTGGGCTCTCTTATTTGGAGCATAGATATTAGTAAGTGTTATGTCTTCTTGGTGCATGATTCCCTTTATCATTAGGAAGTCTCCGTCAGTATCTTTCTTTACCTTTTTTATTTTGAAGTCTATTTTGTCTGATATTAGTACTGCTATTCTCTTCTCTGAATGCCATTTGCTTGAAATATCATTTTCCACCATTTCACTTCTAGTCTATATTTGTCTTTGGAACTGAGATGTATCTCCTGGAGGCAGCATGTGGTTGGTTTTGTTTTTGATCCAATCTGCAACTCTGTGCCTTTTTATTGGTAAGTTCAGTCCATTTACATTTAGGGTGATTATTGAAATATGAGGTCTTATAGGTGTTTCCAATGCTTTCTTGTCCTTGCGTGTCTTCTTTTTTCATTTCGTTGTTTTGGTGGCTTTTCCCTCTGACCCTTTTTGTTTTATCTTATATACTTCAGTCCTGAAGCTTTGGCCTGTGGTTAACATTATGAATTTATAGAGGATAGTTATATATATACAGTCATCATTTTCTTCTGCATGTACCTTATCTCCATTCCCCTTTGAGAATTTAGATCTTTGAATTGTCCCCTTTTCCATCATTGGTGTCTCAGTTTATGCCTATGAAAGCTAAACATTCATTACTGTCTAGCAATTCTCTTCATATTGTTTAAGCTTATAATGTCCTGTTCATAATAAGGGTTGCACTCCTCTGTTTCTATCTGTCTGCTGGTCACCTTACTCCTTATTATATATTTTTTTTTGTCATTTGTTTTAAGTGAGCTGACCAGTTTCGGTATATCCTATAGTGCAGGCCTTATAGTGGAGAATTCCCTCAATTTTTGTATGTCTGGAAAGATCCTTATTTCTCCTTCATATCTAAAGGAGAGCTTTGCTTAGTACATTATTCTTGGCTGGTAGTTCCTTTATTTAATGGTTTGAATGTTTGATTCCACTCCTTTATGGCTTGTAAGATTTGTGCTGAGATGTCTGACAATAATCTGATGGGTTTTACTTTATATGTTACTGTCTTCTTTTCTCTGGCTGCCATGAGAATTCTTTCTTTGCCATTGATTTTTGATCATTTTAATAAAATGTGTCTTGGTGAAGGCCTTTTTGGGTTGAGATAATTGGGTGTTCTGTTGACTTCTTGAATTCTAAGCTTGAGCTCATTCCTTAGATTTGGGAAATTCTCATCAACTTTTTGTCTGAAAATGCTTTCTAATCCCTGCTCCTTTTCTTTCTCTTCAGGAATGCCCATTATTCTTATGATTCCTCTCCTGATGGTATCAGCTAGTCCTTGAACTTCTCTTTCATTATTTTTCATTCTGCGGTTTCTCTCTTCTTGCTTCTGATTTATTTCTAGATTTCTGTCTTCAATATCAATGATCCTTTCCTCTATTTGGTCGACTCTATTTCTCAAGGTTGTTTTTTCATTTTTCAATTCTTGCGCTGTATTCTTTATCTCCAGGTATATTCGGTTCTTTTTGAGGGTTTCGATCTCCTTGCTATAGAACTCAACCTGCTTATCTAGTTTTTCAGTTTCTGAAATTGTTGATATGAATTGTTTTGGATCCCATTAAGTTTTTTCAGAAGTACCATCCTGAATTCTCTGTCATTTAAGTCACATATTTTTATGTCTGTAAGCTTATTTTCTAGAGACTTTTCTCTTTCTATCTGAGATGCCTTGTCACCTTGGCTGTTCATGGTGTTTAATGGACTGTTTATCTGCCTGGGCATTAATGGAAGTATATTCTGCTTTTGTCCAGAAAGAAGGTTATTATATAAAGGTCTCTCTTTAGCCTGTTGCCAAGAAAGTATTTTTCTTTTGTTTTCTAATAGGTGGCATCTAAGACTCTTGGGTCCCTGCTTTATATAAAGTATTAATAATGTCTTTTTTTTCTTATAGACAGTCAATCACACTGGCTACCTACATCTCAATTCCTGTCAGTGTTAGTAACAGCTTTGGTAGCGTTTGCTCAGATTCCCCTGGGACTCCACAGTGTTTGGTATAGGAGGATATAGGGGAACGGGCACTTCGGGTTAGAGATAGGGGTTGCAGGTCATCCTCGCATTTTGTAACTGCAGCTGGTACAAATCAACTTTTTTCTCTGCTGTCCCTTCTTCTCTGCTTTCTACTCTGATGCCTGGGCATTGCTGCTGGCCACATGGATCTCACAGGTCTCCCACACAAGGTTGTTCAGGAAACTTGCGACACCTTCTCCTCTCCATTCTTCTCCTACAGGGAGTTCTGGCAGTGAGAGGCAGCTTCCTTTTTTCTCCCAGTTCACTGCCCAACACTCAGGATTCTGACCTGTGATAGCTCTTACGCTCAGGTCCCAATGCGCAGACATGCTGGCGTGCAGTTTGGATGTTTTTTATTAAGTTTTAGATGTTCAGTTTATTGTTGTTATTGTTGTTGTTGTTTCAAGGGTAGAAATCTGGGGACGTCTCTCACTGCACCATGTTTCTGATAACCCCACATACATGGTACTTTGAGATACTGTACCATTGGTCATTTTGCCCCTAGTTGCTTCTTTCAAAATCTATTTACTGAGCATGTACTATGCCGAGAATTGTTCTAAAAGTTGGAAGACAAATTTTGCTTTCTTCAATGATCTCTCATTCTGGTGGAGGAGACAAGCAATAAACATAATAAACATGTAAATTATATCATGTGATAAAACATGGCAGGTGATGTGGGGAAAAATAATTAAACCTAATTGAAAGGGTAGTAGAGAGATCCCAGGAGTGGATATAAAGTACATTTGTAAATAGAGTAGACAGAATGACCTCAGTGAGAGAGTAACATTTGAGCAGGCATGTAGAAGATTTAAAGAATTATGCCAGCATGTAACTGAGGGAAGAGCATATCAGAGAGAGAGCAGCCCATGCAAAGGTCCTGACATGGCTGAGATAGAAGAAAAAGGAAGAGTAAGAGAGATTTAGGGTTGAAAGTTAATTGTAAGTTGGGGGATATTGTATAGAACCTTGTATAAAATATAAGAACTTCATAAAATGAGAAGCTTAAACATATTTTGAGAAGAGGTATGACATAATTTGACTTATGTCTTATTACTGGATTCAAAATAGTTTATGGAAGACAGAGATGGGTAAAGGAAGACTAGTTAGGAGATTATCAGAAGTAACTACAAGGAATTTATTGAAGACATTACTGAGAGTGCTTTCAGTGCCAGTGATCTGAATGAAAGCATGGAAAAACTGGTTGAATGAGGTCATAGGGAAATTGAAGACCATTAGCATAAATAATTCTTAGAGGAATTTTGCTAACAGAGAGCAGAAAAATGGAGCTCTAGGAGGAAGAGAAATGCAATTAAGGAACACTGTTTTAAGGAGAGACATCAGTGTTTTTACACAACTGGGAACAATCTAGAGGAAAGAATTGATGACATAGAAGGAGGATTGATAAATTGCAGGTGCAGCAATTTTGAGTGTGTGAAAGAGGACAGGCTCTTGTGCACAAAGGAAGGTATAGCTTTTGATGAGGATTAAGGGTGGTTTACCTACAGTGACAAGAAGGAAGATGGTATATACGAAAATGTGAATCAATGTGGAGGTGTAAGTTTGTAGGAGTTCTATTGTTGCTTTAATTTCTCAAAGAAGGAAACACGAAGGTCATTAGTTAAGAATGATGAGCAGGAGATGTTATCATTTTGAGAAAGAAAGAATTGAGAGTACACAACTAGGAAAGTACACTGATGTGGTACTAATGCCAGGCAGCATGGTTTAATTCTAGAAGATATGTCAAGGAATAAGAAAATGATCAAATCACTTTCTTCTATATTATGTTGGGAGGATGTGATGGGGCAGGGTAAAATAAAGTATCCAACATTGGACATTCTTCTGAAGAATGCATTTAGGGTGTACCAAGAAATTCATTGGGTCTTGGCTTACTAAGGGACTAGGGGAGAGGACAAACCTTGGCAGACAGAATTGGAATTGAGAGCAACCTGAGAAAAATGCTTTGCCTTACTGTTCAGTCTAAGTTTGATATTGGCCCTGGGCTAGTTCTTAATCATCCATTTTTTTTTTTTTTCATTTTATCCACACACTATGAGATTTTCTAAGGGAAAACTGTGGAAATGTACAGGTATATCTCAGATAAACTGTGGATTTGGTTCCAACCACTGCAATAAAGTAAGTATTGCAATGAAGTGAGTCATGATATTTTTGCTGGTGTAGGGTCTTGCCTTCAATTTATAAACACTGTACCTTGAAGCAAAATAAAACAAAACACAATAAAGAAAATGAGATCTGTCTGTATTTGAAAGCTTTTGAACCTCTTCAGAGAACAGCAACTGTAAATCACCAAGTAGTGTAAAATTAATATCAGCAGTGTTGGAAAAATGTGTCTTTTAAAGTGAGAATGCTTGTAATGTAGTGATCAATATGTGTCGAGTAATAGGTGACTATCCCTACAGCAAAGGAAATTCAATGGAAATGCATTTTTCCAAATTTATAATTTTCAGAGGAAGAATGAGCAGCAGCTTCTCACTATCTTTGTACAAAGGCCCAACAGGATCAATTAAGCTCATTTGTTGATTTATCCGATTCAAACATCTCCAGGCCTCCAGAAAAGATAAGCCCAAAATGCACCATAGCTAAAGAGAAAATTGATGGATGAAAATAGATTAGCAAACAAAACTGGATCTGAGAGGCAAGGGTAGAAATTGAAATATCTTAATTTGGAAATCATATAAAACTTATAGTAAAGGGGAGAGGTTGTCCAAAATAGCAGCACTGGAGGATGCTGAGCTTTTCCCCTCCCAAGAACACATTGAATGTACATTTATATTTAGAGTAATTTTTCCAAGAAACAACTGAGAGCCAATGGAATAGCATCTCCACCAAAAAAAAAAAAAAAAATCCCATGAGAGAGAGAGACTGCATAGAGAACCATAAGAGCTCTCTAGGAGCTGAGGAAATTCTTTAGGACTAGACAAACTGGTGAGTGTTATTGCTTATATTTCTTCTGAACTATAGAGGGCAGGAGCTCCATCCAGGTTCTCTGGCCAACCTGCAGGGCCACTGTAGTGCATCTCAGTCACCCCTCCTAGAGCTAGATGAAGCAGGAACAGGAAAGTGTTATAGCACTTGCATATGGGGCCCCTCCACCTGGAGATGATCCAGAAGGTATGGCCCGGCACTAATACATGTATACATAAGGATATACACTCATGTGAGGCTCCCGCACCTGGAGACAGTGTGGAACTAGCAAAATGCTGTGATACCCACAGTGGGGGATGCCCTGCCTAGAGAAAGTATGAAACTAGTAAGGTTCTGTGATATGTTCACTCAGCGCCCTGCCCAGATCTGGCTCAGAAAACAAACAATTAAAAAATTAAAGAAATTGTGGCATGCTGTGCACACACTAGACAGCTCCACCAAGATCAAGGACAAGGAAGCACACATACACCAAGCTGCTCCACTCAAAAGCCACTCTTTCTGGCCAGACAGCATACCAGGCACTGCATATGCCTGCCCTGACTATAGCCAGCCTGACAAAACCATCCAATACAGTCTACACAAAGACCATTTTTTCAAAATCGGGAGAGAGAACTATTTTATTTAACTCTTAGTAACAAACAAAGAGAAAAAACTGAGAGATAGAAAAATATGCCTCAAATGAAGGAATGGGGAAAGGAGATAAATTCTAATAGAATGGAGATAAGTAATTTTCCTAATAAGGAATTCCAAGAAACATCATAACAGTGCTCAACAAACTTGAGAATGAAATAGAGTAACTCAGAGAGAACTCGAACAAACAGAAAATACAATAAAGAACCAAACGGAGGAGAAGAATACAATAACTTAAATGAAGAACGCAGTAGAAGAAAGTGACAGCAGATTAATTAAAACAGAATAACTGATTAGCAACCTGGAAATCAGAATACTGGAAATCACCTGGTCAAAATAGCAAAATGTAAAAAGTACTTAAAAATGAGAATAGTATAAGAAATCTCTGATATTACATTAAGCACTCTAATATTCTCATTATAGAGATTCCAGAAGGAGAAGACAGAGAGAAAGGGGCAGAAAATATATTCGAAGAAATAATGGCTCAAAACTTTCCTAATCTGGGAAAGGAAACAGACTCCCAGATACAGGGAATACAGAGAGTTCCAAACAAGATAAACCCAAAGAGACCCACACCAAGATATTGAATTAAAATGGCAAAAGTTAAGGATAAAGAGATAATCTTGAAGGTAGCAATAAGGAAACAAATCACATATAAGGAAAACCCCATAAGGCTACCAGCTAATTTCTCAGCAGCGACTTTACAGGACAGAAGGCAGTGGCAGGAAATATTTTAAGTACTGAAAGAAAGGCAAGGTTATCATTCAGATATGAAGGAGAGATAAAAAGTTTCCCAGACAAGCAAAAATTATAGGAGGTTGTCACCATTAAGCTGGCTTTATAAGAAATGTTAAAGAACTATCTTTCAATAGTAACCAAAAAAAAAATTAACAAAATGGCAATAAGCACATACCTGTCAATAATTACTCTAAATGTAAATGGACTAAATGTTGTAATCAAAAGACATAGGGTAGCAAAACGGATTTTAAAAAATAGGACCTATCTATATGTTGCCTACGAGAGACTCACTTTAGATCAAAAGACACAAAGAGACTAAAAGTGAAGGAATGGAAAAAAATATTCCATGCAAATAGAAACAAAAAGAAAGCTAGGGTGGCAATACTCATATCAGACAAAATAGACTTTAAAACAAATAATGTAAAAAGAGACAAAGACAAACGTTATACAGTGATAAAAGAGTTAATTCAAGGAGAGGATATAACAAATGGAAATATGCACCCAACATAGGAGCACCTCAGTATATAAAGCAAATGTTAATAGACATAAAGGCATAAAGAACATGGCTGATCGGATAAGAGATTTCAATTGTTAAAAAGAGGAGGCTTGATTTTCCAATACAGTGTGTAAATTAAATCTAGAATTTGCAATGTTGAGATGAGATGGAAACTCATCACTAGAACATAATTGTAGCCTCCTACGACTAGATTTCTCCCTAATTAGAAATAACTTTGAGTCATTTTTTTTCTATTTACTATTTAAAATGTATTCAGGCAAACATAAAGATCAGGTTTAATTCCACTGCCAAGAGGTACTCATAATTTATATTTTTATGTATATAATTTTTTAATTTTCTTTGTTCATATAAAGTTTGAAATTAGGAATTTTCTTTTGTAAATTGTATTATTATAATAATAATTTATCTTGTCATTTACATAAAATGAGTGTCAGCCTCTGTCAAATGTTGAATTAGACATCATTTTTAATGGTTGTGCAGCATTGTGTTGCATAGACGTTTCATAATTTATTTAACCAGCCACCTCCTTATGGGCATAATCGTGGTATCCACTACCAGGAATGTTGCTGTCATTCACAATTTTGTTTTTTACAAACAGGCCTGAACTTATTCTTCCTATGTTCTAATCCTCCTTCAAGCTTTCTTCTTGAGGGCACATGTTTTTGAACAATGTCTAACTTATAGGGTTTCCATAGTCATCATTTTTTGAATCAGAAGTTCAGATAAAAACAGTACACTTTATGGCCAGCCTTGGTGTGAATACTAGGGATCCTGATCTCAACATTGTCCTGTTGGCTAGGAGAAAACCAATCTAATTATCATCTGGTGGCACAAGTCACAGCTCTGGACAGCTGTCCCTATGGGAACCCAGAGGACACATCTGAACATTCAGTAATATGTCACTGTGAAATGCCATGCCTCTCTCGGCTCACACAATACCGTGATTCAGTTAGTCTGAGAAAAAATAGAAGGAACTGTGTATACATTATCTGATTATCTTCTGTATTCAGTAAACAAGATGACCAAGTTCCAAGAAGGTGAAACTACGGTTTATAGTATCACAGCGTTGAGAAAGAGATCAAGAATCACACCTTGGATGGATTTCCTAAGACATTCAATAAGTAGATTAGTCAAACTCTAAGCCTCAGTTTTGGAAAATGAAGTTTTAACACCTACCTCATAGGATTGTTTGAAGTCCATGGAATGTAGTGAGTTCTCAATACAGTTATTTTCCAGTAGTAGTGAAAGAATGGCAATAACAGTAGTAGAATTGTATTGCCATTATAGTTGTTTCTAATGCATCTAAGCAGTAGTAAGAGCGTTTGTGTTTGTGTGGTAATAGCAGCTGTAGAGGTGAAGTTTGTAGTGCTAGTAGTTCCTGTGCTAGAGATAGGTGTTGTTTTGTGGTCTTGTGGCTACTGTTGCAATCGCTGTTAATATTGTTACAGTAATAGCTGCTATGGTAGTAGAATTTGGGTGGAACTCAAGCTAGATTTCCTATTGAGTATTTTTTTTTTCATTTTAACTATCTTACTAAAGTCCCCAGTTCATTATTTTAAACCTCAAGTAAAAGGCAGAATGCTGTTTTAGAAATGTATCCATTTGTACTCCATAAGAATATTAATCCTCATTTTTTTTTCCTGTGATGGAGGAGAGCACAAAGTCACACTTACAGTTCAAATCAAAGCCTCAGTTGTTAGTTGTCCCTGACCCCAGGGAAAGTAAAATGTTTGGTTAAAACTATAGGAGTGGTCAAATGTTTAAAGAATAAAGTGAAAATGAAGTTTATGGCACTAATTTTTTCTATTTTATTTTTCTATTTGCTTTCTGGACAAAGTGATTTCCTTTTGAAAAGTGTGTGTAGCTTTAAATTTTTCAAGAGGAAGGAGGAGAAGACAATGTGTGCATATACAGGTAATCAATTATAATTCTCATGTATATAACAAGTGGATCACAACCGAGGTTAGGTTTTAAATCTTGTGTATAGATTTATTCATTGACTCCCCACTGACTTAATAGGAAGCACACTGATAAATTACAACACATAACATTTTTTTATAATTAAGGGCCAGACATCCACTAGGGATGCTCAAAATCAAATTAATTTGTTTTTTCTTATGATCATACTGGAGGAGAAAATAATTATCCAGCATTACAAGAAGGTTTGCAGAATTACCATATAACCCTTTCATTCAGAAAGTTTGAATTTGAGCTTCTACCTATTTATCTACAGTGATTAAACTTTCAAAATGTTTTAAACAATGTTCATAGCTGGCACAAGGCTGAGAACAATGGCATTTTAAACAATGGCACCAGTGTTTGTTTAATCCTTACGTGACACACATTGTGCTAGTGGTATTCTCTTATACTATTGCATCAGATTAGGAGTGGTTTTAACTTGGAGTGATTTGTCCCTCAGGAGATACACGGTAATATCTGTGACATTTTTGGTTGTCACAGCTGAAGGAAGTGCTAGTGGGTAGAGGTCAGGAATAATCCTAAGCATTCTACTATGCTCAGGACAGTCTCCACTACAAAGAATTATGTACTCCAAAATGTCAATAGCATTGAGGTCAAAAAACTCTGGTTTAGATTAGTATTCTTTTTCATGCACCTGTTTATTCCTTTAGTCATTCATCAAATATTTATTGAGCAACTACTATGTGGCATGCTCTGTACTATCCTCTGAGGATATCCAGAAAAGTGAGGGACTGGTCTTTGAAGTAAGAAATTTGGAGTATATGCACTGTTTTTCAAAAGGTAGCTCAAGTATCATCTGTGTTATAAACACCCAGAGTACTTCCAAAATGCAGATTCATGGGGCACACTCTGCAGCACCTAAACTAGAATCTCTCAGGATAAGACACAATAAATTACATTCATTTTTCCCATTTTTTAAAATTTTAATTATTGAAAGTGCAACATTTGCACTGCATGCCATATAAGCATTTTAGATGATACAATGAAATACAAACAACGATATAGAATATTTGAAAATATAAAAATAAACCAAATACACAAAATCTAATTGATTTTCATCCCACCAAGCTTCTTAGATGTTAAATTATTTAACATATATAACATCCTTTTTAAGTAAATGTTGCTCATATATAATACCAATTTCAGATAAGCAGCACTGATATCCAGTTGCTGAAGAAACTGACCTCCAGAATTGCTGAGGACCAAGCACAGGGACACACGGCAAGAACGTGGCAGGGTTCAGACTCAGACCCCACAGGGACTGCAGTATTAACACTTCCCAACGTAAATTTGTCCCACCAAATTTCCCTGGTCCCTCCCCTTCTCTCCCTGATCCAGCTGTCCACAGTTAATGATACAGCTCGTGTCTTCTCTCGCTTTCAGCAACAACCCATCAAGAGACCCCTTCTCAGCCTAGTGACAGCTATTCAAGATGGACAACATAGAGTTGGGACCTTTATCTAAGTAATAGATTTCCAGTTAATTTGTTGTAAGTGAAGATAAGTTAATATTTCTAAATATTTGTAAAAGGAGAAATTGCTACTATTTATAATTCTTAACTATCTTCTTAAGAGGGTATAATACAAGGAAAGGCTAAGACCTGGTTCTGAATGTGAGAAGTCACATAGACACCTGAGAGAGTACCCCAAACTGTACTTCTAGTACATTCCCTAGATGACACTGTACTCAAAAAATTTAAGACCTTCTTTTCCAGGAGGAGAGAGGAACATGTAACCAAGTAAATTAAGTTATAACCAGACAAATGTTAAAATTGGTAGATAAATAAAATGCCTATCTATATTCTATTTAGCTTTCTTTCAAAGCTCAATTCCTTGCATTCCATGAAATAGTTTTTGGCTGCCCTAGAATGTAATGATCATCTAAAACATTCCTAAAACACGATTTTTCGCTAATTGTGTTTTAGTATAAGATTATTCCTTTTTCCTTTAGATAGAATCCCTTTGAGGATCATGGTTTTGTATTCCTTGCTGTGACTAGGCTTGTCTACTGGAGGCTTAGTCAGCCAGTAATTGTGGACCAACTGACCCTTGACTAAAATAAGTTTTCTGTTTCTGTCAAGGTACAGGGAGGAAAAAATAAAGATACTTTCTAAACATCAAGATAAGTAGTAGGTTGGTGTCTGAAACATGAGTCCACCTGGCCCAATCCCCTCTACATGATTATCCCAATTCTAGTGTTTAAAGTCCTTTTCTTAGGGTGGATTTTTCTTCCCTTGAGGATTTGCCAACGTGAAAATAGCAGAATCAAACACCTATTTCTTCAATAAGAGAATTATTACCAATTTATCAATATTGTTCCTCATCTCTCATGGTGAAGATCCCAGGTGTTCAAAGTTCCCCCTTTCTGAAAGAGAGGTGACCTGCCCTCTAGGAGACATATTAGTGCCTGCCCCAGGTAATTCCAGTCAGTTTCTTTGTGTAAGTCAATTTCTGAGAATTGGTTTCGGTGCTCAAAATGTCTCTCAAACTCCCAGAGCTACCTTCCCCCAACCTTTGACAGTGGAATGGTCTGGGAACTGGCAATGCAGTCTCTTCTTCACTCACCTTTAAGTGAAAGGTTAGCAGTAAAGTTAACTTCAAGGGGAGCATTAGAGACTGGCAGCAGCTAAGGTTTACTCAAGCTCTTGAGAGCTTTGCTAACATGACAATCAATTTAGAGACTAAGGAGGTGCCATGAGTACGAGGTTAAGGAACAGAGACCACAGAGGAACCTGTCAATGTTCTGAGACCCTGCTCCATAATCACTTGGAATTTATCAGAGATTGTTCTGGATACAGGTCCACTTAGTGTACAAATCAGGGTGAACACTCCATCCTGGGCCTTCAGGACAGCTAATGCCAAAGCTCATGTTCGGGTATGTGTGTGTTTGTTATTTTAGTAGTCTGCAGAACTTCTCTCATATAGGGGATAGTGTAGATATAAAGATGATCACCTGCCACCCTACAGAAAAACATTTGTCAAAAAAAGAGAACACCTTGTGCTAAGAGAGAGTTGTGCAAGTCCTTGTGGCCCCTGCTCATCTGGCTGGAGCTCTCACACAGGAGAAAAAACTGAGTTGTCACCATGATTTGCAAGATCCATTTCACCTTGATAGATCAATTTTGCTTCTCACATAAATACTTCAAATTGGTGATTAGGCAATGATTCTATCTGATCTATACAATGAGATAATTCAACCAATACAGCCCTATAATGAACTTTAGAATGTTGACTATAAATATTCATGATATCAGAAGAGGACTTGTATATCCCAAGAAAAGAAATTTTTTGTAACTATGTTTCAGGATAGATGTTAAGTAGACATTGCAGTGGTCATTTTAATATATATATTAAATATATATTAAATATTAATATATATTAATATATATAATCATTATGTTGTACACCTGAAATTAATACAGTGCTACATGTTAATTATACATCAATTTAAAAAAAAGGAGAGGATATGTAAGATAGAGTTTTAGAATAATTAAATATTTTGCAATGCTTTAGCTTTTTACCTGTTGCATAAGCAACTCCAAATCAACTCTCAAACTATATTAAAACAACTCTTTCACCACCATCAACCAACCCTCCCACACCCCATTGTACACGTATAAGATTTAAGCACAAAGTATACAAATTTAATGCAAATTAAACAAATGTGTGGTAGACATGCAAATAAGGAATCCAATCAGTCACTAATTTCCATTTTAGGAACTGCCTACAGCCACAGTTCTCAAAACTGATGAGATGTTCAGACACTAATATCCTTTTCTCATAGTGATAAGGAAAAAAAAATAAGGGATATGAAAGGCAAGCTTTTATTCCAAATTTCTTTCCAGAAATTTGGTCAGATTTAGAAAAGTTTTATTAAAAGATATGCATCCAGAGTCCATAATTTGGAAAATTGTCGGTAAAGTTCCAAAGCAAATACCATACACTACTATTTTCCTTCATTGTTCACCATAGCACTTATGTCAGTATATGGCTGGTGAATACAATGGGAATGACAATCCGAAAATTACTCCATTAACTATTTTGTTATTGATAGAGATCCATAGAATCAAATACATAAGTGGTGTTAGGAGTAATTCTTTAGATAAATGTTAACTCCGGGTGAACAAGTTAGGAGAGGACATAACACATGACACACCAGGCAAAGCCACAGTAGAGAAATCAACTTGCACCTTATCTAGGACCTCCCACAATAGAGATTTTGCTAGAAATGAGATAACACTAACAAAAAAAAATGTAGTACTTTAAACTTTGGGCTTTGTTGACAAATGTTTATTTTAATTTTTTCCAAGTACTACCCAGATGTCCATGTTGTTATATTGGGCAAAAATCTTGCTTGAAGCTATCAGGTAGATATATATATATATATATATATATATATATATATATATATATATATATATATATATCTTCTTGAGGTTCCTTCCAGACCAGTGAGAGCTCAAGCTGACATAACAAAGCCAGAGAAGGGTTTAGGGATGGCTCCTGGTCTTTTAATGCAACAAGAAGAATTGAAGTAACCATTTCTCTCAAGCTTATAAAGAAAAAGTACCTCACTTCATCTTTGACGTCCTGATATTTCTCAGTTTTACCACATTTCCTTATTTGCTGTTTACACTCATGAGATTCCAAGCAATCACTGAATAACTGTCATATGAGAGAAGATGAAACCATAGAAATCATCATCCAGGGGCTAAAATATAAGAATGGTATTTCTGAACAAAATGTGCAAAACTTGCGTACAGATGGAGCATTACTTTTTATGCATCAAGATGTCAACCCAATCAGGATCAAGTGAAAGGAAATGTCTTTGAAATAACAGTATTTGTGATTTATTCTCATCTCCTGTATTTCAAGCTAATTATCTTTGTTTGAGATGAAAAACTAAAAAGACTTAATCTGTTTTTGAAGTTCAGCCCTATCAAATTAGGCAGAATATATATGTAACTTCTTGCTGATGGAACTAGGATCCAGCAATTATTTAAAAATTAATAGCAACTGCCTTTGTAATATTTCACTTTTTGACAAACTTCACCATTTACTGATTCCTTAGAGGCTTATAATAGTTCTCTCTACGGAACCAGTTTTGCGTGCCACTGAACTAGTCGCCTCAATTTAAGATCAGGAAGGGAAAATTGAGACTTTAATGGTGTCATTTCTAGGTAAAAAGTGTAATGTATGCAAAACATCTTACATATGTAGATAATTACTAAATCATTAAATGGTGGTGACTAAAAGTTGAGCTCTGGAATAAGTTAAACGTGGGATGTAATAGAAGCTCTATACTCCTGTTTAATATTTGAGCAAGTTTCTTATCCCTCCAGCCTGTTTTCTAATCAGTAAAATTGGAATAATAAAACCTTTCTCATGGGGTTATTATAGGTAATAATTAAGTGCCTGACATAAAAATTAGCAAGCATTTGTTGGTATTGTTCTCTTATTTCAAGCATATTTTCCTTCTGACAAAGAAGGAGAAGAAGACCACATTACTGAACACTTAACTTACAGACTATACAATGTGTAATGTTATCTTTTTATTTCATATATACTTATAAAATAGAGGTTATGGCCTTCTTTGCAGATGAGAACAGTGAAAAGCAAAAAGATCAGTTACATGACCTCACATGGCCTCACAGCTACTCTGTGGTCAAATGGGGACATGAACAAAGTCATTGAACATTTAATTTCCCAGGCTCTTATCCAGCACTGTGCACTGATGTGTGCTCAGTGTCTTTTTCTGGAGTATCTGGAAACTAGGCAGTGACAGAAACTAGTGCAGAAACCAGAGCCCTGAGAGGCTACTTAACTTTCACAGGCCCACCCAGTAACAACACCAAAACTGAAGTTTATTACCCACTGCCCAGTTTTAATGATGTATCTTAGACCTTAAACTGGATTGATTTTTAAAATATTATAATCTACTTTCAGGATTTATAATTTTTCATTATTTTGTGACCACATTAACAATCGTTATGTAGAATTCCTGTTTTATTTATTTCAGTGCTAATGCTAATAATTCTTATACCATAACTAATTCATTTTAAAGTTTTATATATATATACATTTTGCATAGATATATAAATTTAAATATATATATAATTTATGTATATGCACACATGTAATTGTTTTCAAGAAGAATATAAGTGTGGTATACTTTCTGAGCCACTAAATGTCTAAGAACATCTTGCTATTTATCCTCAGAGATGAAAATTTTTTAACTAGATGTAGATTTCTTGAATTAACTGTTTTTCTCAAATGTTGTAGGTGATTCACTTTTTTTCTAGGTTTATAATATTTTAGAGTTTACACATGGCTAGAATTTTGTTCCTTTGTAAGTGACATCTTTCCTAGTTACTTATAAGATGCTTTTTTAAATCCATAAAATTCAAAACACATCACAGGGTAAGCCTAGACATTTAGCTCTTTTCATTAATTTTTCTTCAGGCTTTCATCAAAGACAAAGGAATTGCCCACTCTTATTTTCTTTGTTACTCATTCTCCTCCAACAATGCTGTTGTCTTTCAGGGATTCCTCATATGTATTTCTTCATGTTTCTAACATTTATATTAGTAAAATTATCAATGTTTAACCATTCTTGCATTAATTTAATATAACACTACTGTGTCGTAGTGTTAATTCATTGAATATTTTACTGAATTCACATGCTAATATTTAGTTCTTGTAAACTTTTGTAAATTTTTTTAAATTTTTTAAATTTTAACTATTTTCAAGTATATAGTACATTGGTTAGACATCTATATAGTTAGTAAAATGATCCCCCCAATTGCTCCCTCCCTCCCCTGACCCTCCCCACCTAGCCAATGTATTAATGCTAATTGCATTCCTTATGCAGTGCTTCCCATCCCCGTGACCATCCATCAGCTTCTAATTTGTACTTCTTCAACCCTTCACCCCATTCTCCCTGCTCCCCAAACCACCCACCCCTCTGTCCGTCACCAAATTGTCCACTATATTTGTGTCTGTTTTTGATTAGTTTGTTCTTTTTTATTCCTTAAATTCCGCATATAAGTGAAATCATACAGTGTTTATCTTATTCTGTCTGAATTAAATACCTTCTAGGTTCATCACAGAAATATCTTTTTCCATCCCCTTCCTTTTCATATGTAGGGATCTTGTTTTCTTATCCTTTCAGCCACTCTATCCTTTGGTTGGAGCACTCAATTCTTTTCCATTTAAGGTACTTATTGATAGAAATGTAGTTGTTACCATTCTTTATTCCTGTTTTTGATACATGTTTTTTCTTCTTAAATGTAAAAGTGTAAAAGTACATTTTAGTAACATCTCCCTTATTCACATCCCCCCCCCCTTCTTCGGCCGTGACTACTTTGGAAAATATGTTGTTATGGGTTAATGGTTGTTATGGATTAATAATATCAATTCTTCAGTAAGCTAGTCCCAAGGACAGGACAGAGAGTGATATCTTCAGGTGCCAGCTGCCTGGGAGAAAATAGCTTCCAAGGCTCCCAAGAAGAGAAACAAAAATAACGTTGCCACCACAGTACAGATAACCAAACTGTTCAATTAGACGCTAACAGCCAACCTCTGTTTCTGTAATCTGCTTGCTCGCGTAATCAAAGCCCACCAACGCATAGTTTGAGGCTATGTAAGCTGACCCCTATAGAGGCTCGGGGCTGATTCTCTAGTAGGGAGAGTCAGTCGCCGGCTGGCTAATAAAGGCTCATAAATAATCTTAATTGGCTCCGTGGGTCTTAGATTTGATCGTTCTGCAACATTTGGAGGCCCCAGCGAGATCTCTCCAGTAGCCCCGCAGCCCCGGCTACCTTGGGCGAAGACCAGCCTCCTCCAGGGTATGGCCACTGAGAGACATTCCTCAGCCCCAGACACCAGGCACTCTCACCCAGGAGGGCAGGTGGACAAAAAATTAACAATTGGACGTGAGCCTTCTGATCCTGTCTCACCGGTGAGTTTGTCTAAGAGTCTTCTTAGACCTGTTCCTGTCTGTGGGCCCTAAGAACTAGTGGAAGGCTGGATGCGGCATAACTTCCCTAGTCTAGTCAAGATTGAGACATCAGATGCTGACCCTGGTTGGTTGGTTAGTTTTGCCATGGGTGTTCTCTTATATGTAATTATTTGTTTTTCTCTAGCTGCTTTTAAAATTCTTTTTTTGTATTTAAACTTTGGCATTTAATTATGATATGTCTTGATGTGGGCCTCTTTGGATCCCTGATTTTTGCAATCTTCCGAGCTTCCTGGGGTTTTATGTCCATTTCCTTCACCAGGTTAGGGAAGATTTACATCATTATTTCTTAAAACAGTTGTTTGACATCTTGATTTTCTTCACTTACACCAATCAGACGACTATTTGGAGCCTTAATATTGTCCCATATCCTCCTTAAATCATCTTTACAGTCTTGGCATCTTTTTTCTTGCCATTCTGTTTAAGTGCCCTGATTAGCTTTCCTGTCCTCTGGATAGGGCATGTGATCCTCTTCTTTATTCACTTTGTTTATTCCTTTGTTTATTCCAGTTAATATACTACTCATCTCAGATAATGTGTTCTTCATTTCAGACTGGTTCTCTTTTATAATCTCCATTTCTATTTTTATATTTTTTACCTCTTTGTTGAAGTTCTCACTGAATTTATCTATACTTTCCAAAAGTTCATTGAGCATCTTTATAACCAGTGTTTTGAACTCTGCATCTGTTAGATTACTTGACTCTATTATACTTGGATCTCTGTTCTGTTCTCTCATATGGTTTCTGCTTCTTTGTCTTCCCATTTTGGCTGCCTTTCCATGTGTTTCTACATACTAGGCAAAGCTACTAAGTCTACCGGTCTTATCAATGTGGATTTGTAAAGTAGGTGTCCAGTGGCACAGTCCTGAGAGGGGTTCAGCTACAGGCCACATTTAACCCTAGCCTCTACCCTTCCGGCATAGTACTGCTCTGAGGATGCAGCTTTTCAGCACATTGGCCATCTCCAGTGTACGCCCATGATTGATTTGTGATGTCTGCCATGGGCAGAGGAAGAGGTAGAAATGCACTTGTAGCATGAACTTTCTAGTCCTGCTCAGTGCACCTATTCTGAAACTTGTGCTATAATTGTCCGTCTTTAAGTTAAATCCGTTACACTAAGGATCATGGAATTTGACCTGCCACTGTTTTTTGAATAAAATGTTATTGAATGCAGCCACACCCATTCATATACATACTGTCTATGGCTGCTTTTATACCACAAAGGCAGAGCTGAGGGCTTGCCATAGGGACTGTATAGCCCATAAAGCCAAAAAAATAAAAAATAAAAAAGATACTATGCAGCCCTTTACAGAAAATGTTTACTGATCATTGCTATATATGGTTCCAGTCCTGACTGACTGCCATTCTCAGATCTGTTAAAGTCAAGTTCAGTCAATAATTTTATTTATAAATACTTTCATAAAAACAAAGCCATAATTTCCTATCTCATTGCTTTTTGTTTATTTTAAATAATAGTGTTTCAAGACATGCCCTTTTGATTTACAAAATCTGTTCACTTACAAATGAATTTGGGCCACCTCTTGCCACCTATCTAAGTACCCCACCTGTCAAGATTCAGCAAGCAATCCACAGATGCTGTGCTTATAGTTGCTTCAAAAGGCCACACCAGAAGCTGGGGCCAGCTGCCTCCAGTGTGAGTTTAAGGCACTGCTCAGCAAGGAGCACCCGACTTGCTGAGGATATACCTGGATGTGGCTTGAGTGGGGCCCGAGTTGGGGGAGGCGAGGTTTCAGGGAATCCTCTGGGCAAAGCAACCTCTGTTACCCAGTTTGATGACATCACAGCTATAGCGGCACTGTGTCCAGTGCACTAGTAGCGGGGAGGGCTCAACAGGGAACAATGGGTATCCCCAGCACATCTATACCAAGCGAGTCTACCCTGGGCCCTTACTCCAACAATATTTCCCTGTAAGTCCGTCATGCCCACTGCGCATAGCTGAACAAGCACTGGTGCTCAGAGTGAGCAGGTCCATCAGAGCAAAAATATGATCACATACATGGCCCCTTTAAGAGGTTTTTGCTGCTGCCACAGCCCCCATCTCACTCAGCCGCTGGGGACTGGACAGCCCTGTGTCCCCGCCCTGTTCTACCTTCTGCCATTGCAGGGTGATTATTTGGATTTTTCTGTAGTTATATGGCTTATTCATCTAGATCCCAGGCAATTTTTCCTTGCTTCTGCTTCTGTTTCTATCACAATGTTGATTTGGTTGCCAGAGGGATGAATAAAGCCTCCATCATCTACACCATTTTTATCACTCTCCTAACTTTAGTTCTTTTAAACTTTAATGAGATTGGTCTATCAGTTTTATGTTGCTTTGGTAAACATGAATTGGGAAGGTTTCCATCTGTATTAGTCAGCTTGGGCTGCCATAACAAAAATACCACAAACTAAGTGACTAAAACAATAAAAATTTATTTTTTAAAGTCTTGGAGGCCAAAATCAAGGTGCAGGCCACTTAGGTTTCTGGTAAGGAATTCTCTTCCTGGCTGAAAGACAGCTCACTTCTGGGTGAAAGGTTAAAGAAGTACAAATTAGTATTTGATAGATGGTCACTGGAATGGAGAAGCACAGCATAGGGAACGCAGTTAGCGTTAATCTAATGACTAGGTGGGGAACCAGAAAAGAGAAAGAGCAATTAGGGTGATGTTTTATAAACTACATAAATGTCTAACCAATGTACTGTATATATGAAACCATTAAAATAAAATTTAAAAAATAAAAAAATTTTAAAAATAACTTTAAAAAAAAAAGAAAGCCACCTTCTAAGAGCTGCCTGGTGTCTCTTCTTGTAAGACCACTAATCCTATCAAATTATGGTTCCAATCTTATGATCTCATTTAACCTTAATTACATCTTAAAGGTCCTATCTTCAAATACAGTCACACCGGAGGTTAGGGTTTCAACATATGAATGGAGTGAGGGAAGGAGGGACACAATTTAGTCCATAGCTCTATCATTTCCTGTGTTCTGAAAAATATTAAATAATTTTATAGACTCATTAACAAAATATTTTTTGCTTGTTTCCTTTGTAAGACATAGATCTTGGGTATTTTGTGAATATACGGATTTTAAATTAATTTTTTATATGATATTTCTCTTATCAGCCATTTAACCTAGATTTTCAAATAGACATGAACTTTATACAGCATTTTTTTGTAATTTAAAAATCTCTCCAGATGTGGCTATTAGATCTTTCTCATTCCATGGTTGTCTTTTCTTTTTTCTTTTGGTTTTAATTCAAACTAGTGAAAAATCTGATCTATTTTATTGATTCTTTTACATATATAGCTCTAGCAAATTTCTCTTAAGTCTCCTTTTTTCTTTTTAATTGATTAAGTTCTACTTTAATCTTAATTCTTTTAAACTTTTTTTTTTACATTATTGAACTGAAAGTTTATTTGATGCTGTTTTTTCAGTCTCAGTGGAACTATAGAAGACTAGAGGTCATATTTCACTGTTGACTTCTTTTTCGACTTAAGAATCATAACAAGGTTTCATTTCCAATTGGTTAAACTTTTACTATATTATACTTAGAGATGCCTTGACCTGCCTCTACTTCAAGAATATTTTTGAGTGTTCCAGTGATTGATTTTTTTTTTTTTTTATTCCAGTATCCCTCTCTTTCTCTGGGCAGTCTTAAGGTATGGGTCTATGTAAGCCACTAGGACAATGAGCTTTTCCACCTTCAATCCCAATATATTCTCTTCTTGTAGTGATGGCTATTAGTAGATTTGGGACAGAATGGGTTTATAGCTGCTTATTTTTTGTCTCTGATTGTAATGGAACCAGTGAGGGAAGTGGATAGATGAAATAACCAGAAATATTCAGGCTTACAGTCTGAATAAAATCTATTAATCTCTAGTTCTTCCTTTGTATTCAGTCTAAGGCCTCTTCCATTCATCCCGAATGTGACATTACATGGGTTATTCCACCTCCAGTTACTAGCAATGATAATAACTGGAAATAAGAATCTGATTCATGCTGATTTTAATTTCTTTTCTACCTAACTCGCCTACGGCTTTTCTTTTTATGATAACACTATCATAAAGTATGGGCCATTTCAAGGACAACCAAGAATGGAATATGTACTCTTTAGTCTTTGGGGAAACTCTTATTAGGATCTGTGCTCCTGGCTTCTGTCTTTAACATCACTGAAAATATTTGGCAGTTCTCTTGGCATTATCTCCATATTTTCTCTCCTCCATTATGTCTCATCTCTTTTGAAATTTGCCACTAATTTTAAATTAAGCTTTGTAGTTGGGGATAATTGTAAATTCATATGCAGTAAGAAATAATACAGAGAGCTTCCATGCACCCTTTGCCCAGTTTCCCTCTTTGGTAGCATCTTGCCAACTCATTTTTTTCTACTAAAAATTGTCCTTCCAAAAGGACAATAAATTTATACTTTTTTATCAAGATTTTACACATAATATCCCTCATTTTTACTAATTTCTCAAGTTTTGTATCCCTTTTTCTAAAAGTATATATTTTACATTAACATCAGCTATTTTTTTAGAGCTAATAAAAACAACACAAAATTTTAATTATAATTTTTACTGAGATAAATGTAGATTCACATGCAGATGTAAGAATTATTCTCATGTACCCTTTAGCCAGTTTCTCTCAATGGTAATATTTTTTAAAACTATAGCATAATTCTATGACCAGCATACTGACATTGTTACAATTCACTCGTCTTATTTAGATTTCACTAGTTTTACAGGTATTTACTTGTTTGTATGTCTGTGTGTTTAGCTCTATACAATTTTATCAAATGCGTAGGTTTGTGTGTCCACCACCACCACAGTCAAGACAATGAACAGTTCCAACATCACAAGAATCACCCAGGTCGACTTTCCCCACCCTTCACCATCCCTAACACCAGGAAACCCCTACTCTGTTCTCCAATTCTAAAGTTTTATTATTAAAATAAACTATCTAAACAACATCACATACTCTGTGATATTTTGGGATTGGATTTTTTTTTTTATTCAGCATAATTCAATCCAATTGTTTACATGTATCAATAGTTTGTTTCTTTTTATTGCTGAGTCTTATTCCACAGTGTTTTTGTACCACAATTTGTTTAACCATTCATCTGTCGAAGGTCATCTGGGCTATTTTCAGTTTGAGATCCTTGAGAAAAAAAGCTATGAATATTCATGTATAGGTTTTTATGTGAACCTAAGTTTCATTTCTCTGAGATAAATCTCCAAGAGTGCAATTGCTGGGTCATACTGTAATTGAATGTTTGATTTTATAAGAAACTGCCTAAATGTTTCTTAAAGTGGCTACACTTTTTTACAATTTTATCCATATGTATGAGTGGTCCAGTCTCTCTGCATCATTAGTGATAGTTGGCATACAATAATATACTAGTTTCAGTTGTATAGCATAGTAATCAGAGATTCACATAACTCTCAAAACAATTACTCCACTAAATCTAGTACCCCTCTTCCCCCTTAAATAATTAGTACGTTATTAACCATCTTTGCCATGCTACACTCTACATCTTCATGTCTATTTTGCAACTATCCATTTGTACCTCTTAATCCCTTTGTCTTTTTTTGCCATCTCCCCAACTCCCTTCCCAGCTAGTAGCCTCAAAATATTCTCTGTATCTATGAGTTTATTTCTGCTTTTGCTGTCGTTGTTATTGATTTTGTTCTTTAGATTCCACATGTATGTGAAATCATGCAATATTTGTCTTTCTCTATCTGACCCATTTCATTCAGCACAATACTCTCTAGGTCTATCAAGGCAATATCTTTTTCCATCCCCTTCCTTTTAGTCTATATGTGTCTTTTAATCTGAAGTGAGTCTCTTATAGGCAGCATATTTAGGGATCTTGGTTTTTTATCCATTTATCCACTCTGTCTTTTGTTTGGAGCACTTAACTCTTTTCCATTTGAGGTACTTTTTGATAAGAATGTAGTTGTTACCATTCTTTATTCCTGTTTTTGATACATGTTCTTTCTTCTTAAATAAGTCCCTCCAACATTGCCTGTAATATTGGCTTGGTATTGATAAATTTAGCTTATTTTTGTCTGGAAAGCTCTTTATCTGCCCTAAATGATAGCTTTGCTGGATAAAGTATTCTTGATTGTAGATCCTGGGTTTTCATCACATCAAATATTTTGTGCCAAGCCCTTCTATCCTGCATAGTTACAGCTGCCAGTCTTATGAGTGCTTGCTTGTAGGTAACTAACTGCTTTTCTCTTGCTTTTAAGATTCTCTCTTTGTATTTAACCTTTGGCATTTTAATTATGATGTGTCTTAGTGTGGACCTCTTTGGGTTCCCAGTTTTTGAGACTCTCTGAGATTCCTGGGGTTTTTTGTCTATTTTCTTCACAAGGTTAGGGAAGTTTTCCATCATTATTTCTTCAAATAGCTCTTCAACGTCTTGTTTTTTTTCCAGTACCCCTATGACATGAATATTTCTACATTTAATAGTGTCCCATAGGTTCCTTAAATTATTATTATAGTCTTGGCTTCTTTTTTCCGATTGAGTGTCCTTGGCTTTCCCATCCTATATATCGGTCATTTGATCCTCTTCTTTATTCACTCTGTTTATTCCATTTAATATACTTTTCATCTCAGATAATAAGTTCTTCATTTCTGACTGGTTCCCTTTTATAATCTTCATTTCCATTTTCATGTTTTTTTTATCTCTTTGTTGAAGTTCTCACCGATTTCATCTACACTTCTCATAAGTTCATTGAGCATCTTTATAACCAGTGTTTTGAACTCCACATCTGTTAGATTTCTTGACTCCATTATTCCTGGATCTATGTTCTGTTCTTTCATATGGTTTCTGCTTCTTTATCTTTCCATTTTGCCTGCCCTTCTGTGCCTTTTTCTATGTACTAAGCAAAGCTCTTAAGTCTCCTGGCCTTATTAGTGAGGCTTTGTGTGGTAGGTGTCCAGTGGCACAGTTCTGAGAAGGGTTCAGCTGCAGGCCAAATTTATCCCCAGCCTGTGTTCCTCCAGGCCCACCTATTAAAATTCAGCAAGCAATGCTGTGCTTATAATTGCCTCAAAAGGCCACACCAGAAACCAAGGCCAGCTGCCTCCAGTGTGAGTCTAGGTGCTGCTCATCAAGGGGCACCTACCTGACTGGCTAAGGATATACCTGAATATGGCTCAAGTGGGGCTGTGAGTTGGGGTAGGTGGGGTTTCAGGGAATCTTCTTGGAGGAGTGATCTCTGTTATCCAGTTTGATGATGTCTCTGCTATGGTGGCTCTGTGTTCTCACACTGGGAAGAGGGACGGCTCAACAGAGGAACAATGGATACCACCGACACTTCTGTACAGAGCCTTAACCCTCACTCTGACAACTCGGTGTCCCCCTGTAAGTCCTTGGTGCCCTCTGAGCAGCCATCCCAGTGCTGGTGCTCAAAGTGAGCAGGTCTGTCACCACAAAAGTTTGCTCACAGCCCCTTTAAGAGGCTTCTGCCTCTTCTGGCTGCTGCTGCCATAGCCTCTGTCCCACTCAGCCACTTGGGACCAGGTAGCCTCACGTCCTCGCCCCATCCTACCTTCTGCCATTGCAGGATGATTTCTTATTTCTCTCCCTAGTTGTATGGCTTGGTCATCTAGATCTCAGGTGATTTTCCTTGCTCTTTGTTCCTTTTTTTCTGTCACAATTTTGATTTGGTAGCCAGAGGGATGAACAGAGCCTCTATCATCTACACCACTTTTTTCCCCTAAGTGAGTTTCTTATAAACAGCATATAGTTGAATTGTGTATTTTTAAAATGCACTCTGCCATTATATCTTTTGATTGGCATAATTTTACTATTTACGTTTAAGGTAATTATTAATATACTAGCATTTAAATCTGCCATTCTATTATTTCTTTTATATTTGTCCCCCCTGACTTTTATTCCTTTGTTTCTTTTTTCTTGTCTTCCTATGGATTACTTGAACTTTTTTTAGAATTTCATCTTGATTTGTTTATAGTGTTTTAAGTATATCTCCTAGTATTTTTTTGTAATGGTTATGCGTAGTATTACAATTTCAATATATGAGTTACAAAGTCTACTAAGTAAGAACATTTTACCATTCAAGTGGATTGTGGAAAGCTCACTTTCATTTAAATTCCTTTATCTTCCCATTTTTAATATTATTGCTATGAGTATCAGATGCTATTATAGTTTTTGTTTAAATCTTTAAATATGATTTCTACAACTCTTAAGGAAAAGAATAGTCTACTGTATATACCTTTATTTCTGCTCTCCACTGTTCTTCTTCCTTCCTTATTTTCTAAGATTTATTTTTATAAATTTTCTTTCTGTTTGAAGAACTTTCTTTAGCCTTTCTTTAAAGGCACTTATTCTAGTGGAATCTTCCTTGCTTGTATGGGATGGAGAGTGCTTCCCAAGCTGAATGCTATGGTGGCTGAAATCCTCTTGCCAGTCTGCCTGGGTGTCTCTTAGCAAGGGAAAAATGTCTCCAGCCCAGTGAAAAAAGGAAGCAATTCCCCTTGGCCACTCGTTGATCGGGATCCCAATCGATCTACCTTACCAGTGGTATTAGGATCTCCTGTTGTTATTAGAGGTATTTCCTTTGACCCAGGAGGAAATGAGCCTACCTGTCTGCTTTTGGTTGCTAGGTTGTTTGTCACACAAAGATTTCAGTGCTTCCAATGTCAGGTACAGACACTACAATTTGCACCAAATATGTACCAGACACTGGGAGCTACTGAATCTATAGCTCTTCCTGCCACAACCTCTCACGTAGGGTTTCTGCACTGTTTTGTCTTCATCATTGACTAATTTCTAATTCAAAGTTAGAGGGGTATGGTTAGGGAATTCATATGCTGGGCCAAACCTAGATCATACCCCATTCCCTAGCAGCAAGGGAGAATTTTCTATAGTAAGAAAGAAACTCTGTTTTACTAGGTGAAGAAATTATCAGCTTAGGAAAGGGGTAGATTCACTATGGCCAAAATGACTCATAATTGTCTATTACAATGATGGCTTATTCTGGAACACAGTACCTGAGTTAAAAAAAAAAATTCTTTGAGTCATTTTTAAACAACTATGTTCAAGTAAATTTACACACAACACACACATTTTAAGTGTACACTTTGATGAGATTTGACAACTGTATAACCCATGTAACTACCACCACAATAAAGACAGAAATTATGTCTTTTACCTCAAAATGTTCCTTTGTATCCTTTTGCAGTCAACCTTCACTACCTCAAGCAAACATTTATCAGTTTTCTGTCACCACTAAATTTACCTTCTCAAGAATTTTCATACAAAGAAATCTTCAAAAATATCAACTATTGACAAAAATACAGAGCAATTAGAAGTCTGAAATATTTCTGATAGAAGACAAAATAGTAAAACCACTTGGAAAACAGTTTAGCAGTGTCCTCTTATAAAGATACATATACACATATGATATGATGGCGGCAATTCCATTCCTACTTTTTACCCAATAAAAATGAAAATATATAGTCACACATTTATACATCAATATTAATAGCAGCTTTATTGACTATTACTCTCAAATTTTGAAATAACTGAGAACATCTAACAACAGAAGAATGAATTCAAATTGTGAGATGGATGGATAGACAGACACACACAGTGAAATATTGCTCAATACCAAAAAGTTACAAAGTATCAACACATGACTACCACATGGAGGAAACTCATAAACGTTGCACTGAATAAAGGAATCTAGACTCAGAGGAGTACATTTTATTGAGATTGACTGAATCTATTGATCTGTTTAATGAGAGTTAATATCTTAAAGTTATACATTTTTACTTTCTCCTTTTTAATATCTATGGACTTTATCCCATTTCCTAGCTTTATCAAACTGGTTAGGACCTCTATTACATTGTTTAATAGAATAGTGAGAGGTGACATCCTTTCCCCAAATTTAGGAGGTTAGCATTGAGTTTTTCATCTTTAGATATGATGATTTTCTAGGGTTTTTATATTTTTATATGTACAAATTTTATGTATACAAAATTTATCATTTAATCATTTAGGTATACAATTCAGTGGCATTAAATATTTCACAATGTTGTATAATCATTACTACTCCCTATATCCATAATTTTTCATCATCCCAAACAGAAACTCTGTACCCATCAAACAATAATGCCCCATTCTCACTTCTCCCCTGACCCTGGTGTCCTCTATTCTACTTTGTCTTTTCGAGTTTGCTTATGCTAAGTATCTCACAGAAGTGGAGCCATACAATATTTGTCCCTTTGTGTCTAGTTTATTTCAGTTAGCATAATGTTTTCCAGGTTCATCTGTGTAGTATATATTTGAATTTCATTTCTTTTTGTGGCTGAAATATTCCATTGTATGGATATTCCACATTTCACTTATCTATTTATCTAGTGTCAAACATTTGGGTTGTTTCCACCTTTTTGGCTATTGAGAAAAAATAGTTGCTATGAACATAGATGTACAAATATCTGTTCAAGTTTCTGCTTTCAATTCTTAAAGATACATGGGGGTAAAATTGCTAGATCGATTGTTAATTCTATAGTAATAGAATAGAATGTTTTACTTTTGCAGAACCACCAAACTATTTTCTACAACAGCTACATGATTTTACATTCCTACCAGCAATGCAAAATGGTTCCAGTTTCTTTACATGCTCATCAACATTTATTTTCCAATTTTTAAATAATAGCCATCCTCATGTGGTATCTCATTGTGGTTTCAATTTATAATTCTCTAATGATCAATGGTGTTGAGTATATTATCATGTGCCTATTGGCCATTTGCATATCTTCTTTGAAGATATATCTCCAAAGGAATTCTTTGTCCATTTTTTAATTGGATCACTTGGATTTTTATTGTTGAGTTATAGTAATTCGTTATATATTCTGAATATTAATCTCTTCTTATCAGATATGATTTTCAAATGTTTTCTCCCATTCTTTTGGTTGCCTTTTCACTCCCTTGAATAGTGTCCTTTGATGCACAGAAGTGTTTCATTTTGATGAAGTCCAGTTTATTCTTTTGTTCTTTTGTTGCTATTTGTTTATCTATTTGTACTTCTGGTGTCATATCCAAAAAGCCAATTCCAAATCTGATGTCATGAAGATTTCTCTCACGTTTTCTTCTAAGAGTTTCATAGTTTTAGTTATTATCTTTAGGTCTATATTCATTTTGAGTTAATTTTTTATATTGTAAGATAAAGGTCCAACTTCATTCTTTTGTATGTGGATATCCAGTTTTCGACCGTCATTTGTTGAAAAGACTTTCCTTTCTCCAGTGAATTATGCTGACATTCTTGTTAAAAATCAATTGAACATATATGTGAAGATTTATTTATGAGCTCTCTATTCTATTCCATTGGTCTCAATCTGTTCTTATGCCACTACCACACTGTTTTGATGACTATTGCTTTATAGTAAGTTTTGAAATCAGGAAATATGAGTCATACGGCACTCTTCTTTTTCAAGATTATTTTGGCTATTTGGAGTCTCTTGAGATTCCATAAAAATTGTAGAATGGGTTTTTCCTTTTCAAAAAACAAACAAACAAAAAACTTCATTGTAATTTTGATAGAGATTTCATTGAATTGATACATTGCTTCTGATAGAATCATCTTAGCTATATTAAGTCTTCCAAACCATGAACATGGGATGTCTTTTCCATTTATTTATAGCTTCTCAATTTCTTTCAGTCATATTTTATAGTTTTTGGCACACAAGTTTTTCATTCTTTTGGTGTTAAATTATTTCCTAAATATTTTATTCTTTTTTATGATATTGTAAAGGAATTGTTAATATCCTTTTTTAATTGTTTATTGCTATGTATAAAAATGCAACTAATTATGTGGGTTAACTTACTATCCTGCTAATTTGAGCATGCATTTGTTAGCACTCAATGGTTTTTGTGGAATCTTTGGATTTTTCTGTGTATAAATTCATGTCATCTGAGAGCAGAGATAATTTTACTTTTTCTTTTTTATTTGAATGCCATTCTTTTTTTGTGCCTACTTATTTTGACTAAAACTTCTAGTACTATGCTGAATAGAAATGGCAAAGTCAGGCATCCTTGTCTTATTCCCAGTCTTGGAAAGAAAACTTAATTTTTCTATCGCCAGAAATTGGAGTCCTTGTAATTTTTTCATTGGAGGGCCATCGTCTCAGAGATATCTGTGGCCTTTTTATTCCCTTCTTCTCATATTCTATCAGAATCTTGATTATTGTACTAGTTTCAGGACACATATTAAATTCTTTCTTTTATATCTGGCATGTTCATTTTACTCTTTTTCATAATATTTAGTATTTCCTGAGAGACTATAAGTAAAGACTGTAACTGTTTTCTTGATACTAAATGTAATAACTCCTGAACACTTTTTTAAAAGATGAAAAAAAAATGCCTATATCTGTTCAGCCTAACGATAACTGCAATGACTATATTAATGCATTTCATGCCAACAATTTTCTTATGCAGATAAATAAATGGGCTGACCAACAGACTAAGTTTAATAGGAATCGTACTATTATACCTGCACTGTCCTTACAGTAGCCACTAGCCACAGGTGGTATAGAGCATTTGAAATGGGGATAGTCTTTTTTTTTGAAAGGTGCTGTAAGTAAAAGATATACTCCAGATTTAAAAGACTTATTATAAAAAATATGTAAAATATCTCATTTATAATTTTCATGTTGGTTACATGTTTGAAATGACAATATTTTGGGTTAAATAAAATAAGTTGTTAAAATTGATCCATTTTTTAAAGTTTTTTATTAAACATGGCTTCCAGCAAATTTAAAATTAATTATGTAACTCATATCTCTGTCTCATAATATTTCTATTGGACAGATAGAAATATTACTGATATACACTGTTTTACATTCTTTTTTCACTTAACATTATAGCACAGGAACTTTTGCATGCCATAAAGAATTCTACAAGATTATCATTTTTAATAGCAATTCAATAATTTATCATTTGGATACTATACATTATTTATACAATTTTAAAAACCTTTTTATTTTACATTTTTGTGACACTTAGTTTTTTGTTTTTTGTTTGTTTGTTTTTGTTGTGGCAATTAAACTCAACTATTCATATACTAGTACTTGGAATAGAGGCATGGGAGATACTTCAGCAAACAAGAGATTTTCTTTCACAACACAAGTGTGAACAGAGTACCAATTTAATGCAAAATTATTTTCTTCTATTTCAGATGCCTAGTTATCAAGCAAAATAACAAAATGCATTAAAAATAAAATACCACATTTTATCAAATGAAGTGGGAAGCCTTTCCTTTACAATGAAAAAGAACTAAAGACTTCAACTTGTGAGCACAAGAGCTTTCAGGAGCTTGAGAATACACTTAACTTGGAGAAAAAAAAATGTCCTTGCTTTAGAATGGGAAAGAATAGTGTAATGATTGAATTTGATAAAATTACTACTTACTCAGTTAAATTATCCAATCTAAGTATAATATTAATGTGACTTTGTATGTTTCTAACTCTTTTTTTCTAGTGATAAGAATTATATTTTATATTTTTAAAAAACCTTTATTCAAGCTTTGGACCTGCCAAATGAACAGTCAATTTATTTGGCAAAAACAATTTGACTAAATGCTAATCTTTGTACTGGAAAAAACACATCAGTGAACTGGAAAGTTTCCTTAAAGTCAACTGCCTATCTTTGTCCTCTTTTCACATCAAGTCTAGCTAATAACTTAATTAATAGTAGCCAACTCTGAAACAATAGAAGAAATGCCTAGTAGTGAAAGTATAAAGATTTTAATTGAAAGCTTGTGATACAGTGTGTCCTTACCAATGCTTTATCTTTCAGTTAATGATGATAAGAATTTCATTTATTTTTCTTCAGTTTTTCATTGGGAAGTCAAGATGTTTGTAAATCCAGATTAATGATAACAGCAGTTAGCTACACATGTTCATAAATTTATTTGTGCTAGTGTATTTCGACATGTGGAATATAATGTATATCTAACTCAACACTGTATGCATTTCTCTTTTCTTTCTAATTAATAGCAATCACCAAAAAGGATGTATTAAGGAACGTATTTATTCTATAATTTTTATATGTTTGCATTTATTTTATAGACTCATTTCCTATTTAGTTATACTGCTAACTTTGCTATGATTTATGGTTATAACTTCTTTGTGTTTGGATATATATTTCTATCTCCATGAAAATACTCCAATTAATGTAAGCTGATCTGTTTCAAAATTAAAATCCTATGTTATTTGCAAGTATTTAATACACTAAAGACATTTTTAACACAATTGCTGCTTGGGACAGATAAGAACTTCTCCTAAGGCAATGCTGAATGATAAAATGCAAGATACATGTATACATTTGTTAAACTGTGTCACCAAGAGGTCTTGTATTGATTTGATACTCCTCTCACCTTTAGATAACTTAAAGAGAAAGGTCAGGTCCAGTGGTTCTCAACAGGGGGTGATTTTCCCCCAGGGGACATTTAGCGATATCTGGAGATACTTTTATCACAACTAAGATTCGGGTACTACTAGCATCTGGTGGCTAGAGAAGCCAGTGATGCTGCTCAACCTTCTATGATGCACAAGGAAGTTCCACTCAAAGAATTACCTGGGCTAAATTGTTAATAGTGCCAGGGATGAGAAACCCTGTTCTAATCTGAAGAATGTAAATGCATTTCATATGCTTTAAGTGTGGATATTCATAGCTATTAGCCTTTGTTGGAGCTATCCAAGCTACATCTCAGTTATTTTTTTGATGAACACATACCTCTCTTGCTGGATCTAAATTAGCAAGAGTATTGAGAAATTGAGATGACTGTGCTGATCCCATCTGCACCTTCACTGGTACATGTACATATGCACATGCACATACACACTCACTCCTTCACTTTGTGAACCCCAACAGAGCCTGTCTCTCTCCCTCACCTATATCTAGGCAGCCCAAAAGCTACCATAATTATTCTGACTTGTTGACAGCATGCCTCTGTCATGTTGGTTCATTGTAGCTTTTTAATGTACCCAATGAGAGAAGCAATGGGAACAGGAAAAGTTAAATGGCACTATTGTGAGTAGCCACTTGCTTTCCAAGCTAGCTGTGATTCTTGCCAAGCCTAAGCTCTTGTGTACCCTGGCTTTGAACAGTCTTTTCAGTGTGGTTCCTGGGGAGATGAGTGGATGTGCATTCCCTTTCAAAAGGTCTGCTTTTTCTGGCCTGCCATTCCCAATGGCTTGCAGGACAGAGAAAAAAATACTAAACTGTTCAGAGTCAGTAACTCTGTGTCCAGAGACTAATTCTGCAGATTGTGGCAGACATGTGTCCCTTTCCACTTATGGAGTATATATGAGTATCTTCCTTTGAAAAACACCAAGGGAACTGGTGAGGTATTATAGCCTGGGTGTTAAGAGAAAAAATAAATCTAGAAGAAAGAAAGAGATGTCTTGTGGCTGCCTAGAATCACTCAAACACCTTAATTTCTACCCCTGGGTGTCAATCACTCAACATATAATTAACAAGTTTTACAGCATGCAAAACATTCATGTGCAACTGTTAGTAAAAGAGAGGAAAATACTCTTGTTCTCTGAAGTCTTCAAAAAATTTGGGGGATACGTGGAATAATTTTACAAAAGAGTGAAACCAAGGAAGGGCAGGATTCATAACCAATTAAAGTTATGACATTGATGATAAAGGTCAAAAGAAGGACAGCAATACATGACAATCTCATCTCCAGTCCTTACTCCCATGCTTAAAACAGACATAATGTGAGTCATGTCACTCTTTGCTGCTGTACCCAGGCATGGACTCAGAAATCTTCTCAATACTGAAATTCAAGTGACCATAGCTACTCCATGGGAGATAGTATCTTAGTTGAATTCTATTTTCCATCCTTGGGCTGTGGACTCTAGGTAGTCACAGTGGTTTGAAGAGCATAGACTAATTGGTAGATAAAATTTCAATAGTGAAAAGGATATTTCAGGTCTGGCAGTGACACTGTTAAAATTATAGTGATAGAAAAGTTTTCTGAGAAGATTTCAAAAACATATGAGCATGAATCTGGGGCCTGCTTAAAATTAAGTGGAACAGTCAGAGAAGCTGCTGGTTTGAGGAAAATGATAAGAATGTAGTTTTAGAACTATGTACCCCACTTCTTTCTTATTTCCTACACTCTGGAATTCCCCCTCTATTTCATCTTCTCACTTTTTCACTTTCTACCGTTCCTCCATTTTTCTTATCCTCTCTTTCTGACATCGCCCATTCCCAGCACTAAGACTATTGAAAAGGAGTATAATACAAAGATAGTGGCCTTTCCTTGTCTTCCCGAAAGATTTTTGTAATTTATTACCAATATTAGCTTCTACAAATGTAATTTTTATTAGCTTGAGTGATTTCAGGTCTCAGTTCATTGATAATTATAATGATAGTAAATATTCATAGCTGACATTTAGCGCGAGCATCCCATATGCTAGATATGCATGTGTAACTCCATTTCATCTTCAGAACCACTCCTTAAGGTAGATGCTATTGACATCTTCCTTTTGCAAAAGAGATTTCAGTATATAATTGCCCAGGATCACCTAGCTAAGAAACCACGGTGCTTCTTGGCTCTTAAGTTTATGCTATTCCTAATAATGCTATTCATTTTACTTGAGAAAAGTAATTAAACCAAATGATTTATTGGGATGAGAAATACAGATGTATTTAAGAACAGTGAGGAAATAAAGTCTGGTGTGTGTGTATGGAGATATGTGGAAATAGTGTAAGAGTGTGTGTGTTTTCCTAACCATGTCCTTCTCAGAATTCTGAAGGGGAAAAAAAGAGCTGTAAATCTGCTGGATGAAGGATCAGGTGTCCCCATATGGATCAGTGTGGGAAAGACCTGATTGACTATTAGGAAGTAAGCAAACATCTGAGACAAGTGAGCTTGTTTAGCTGCAGAGTCAATTTTTTGGACACATTACTATTTCTGAAAAACTCTATTCTGGAAATGGTCCACTTCACTTGGCCGCCTATCCTTTCTCTCCCAAAGGATTTGAAAAATATTCTCATCCATATTTATATCATAGTTGTGGCTCATTAAATATCTCCTACAGGAGACATACGCATACTTTCATTTCCTTCTGAGCAGGGATGAAGGTTCAGATAAAGTACAGCTGACCCCTGTGCAACACAGATTTGAACTGCACAGGTCCACTTATAGGCAGATTTTTTTTTTCTTTGATAAATATGTACAGTACTGTAAACGTATCTTCTCTTCCTTAGGATTTTAATAACATTTTCTTTTCTCTGGGTTACTTTATTGTAAGAATACAATATACAATACATATAACATACAAAACATGTGTTAACCAGCTCTTTATGCTTTGGTAAAACTTCCAGTAAATAGCTGGCTATTAGTAGCTAAGTTTGGGGAGAGTCAAAAGTTATATGTGGATTTTCAACTGCATGGGAGGTCGATGCTCCTAACCTGAATGTTGTTCGAGGATCAACTATAAAGTCATTCCACACTCTCTTCAACAATCATGGACTTGTTAATAGATGGTGCTTCTCTTAGTCACTGCTAACACATGCTGCAACATGGTTGGCATTACTCTGTGAGCCTTCCCAATGTCCGAGAGCAGACAGCCATTACTATTAGGAGCATTTACTCTACAGAACTTCTGCATTCCGAAGTCTAATGAAACACATAGAAATATGAAAATGTCCACACATCAAACTGGAAATAGAAGTCAAAGTATAACAGAAAAGAGAGGTTTTTTAATTAAATAATGTGTTACCTTATTTAATTAAACTAGCTCATAGTTTAATTCAGGCACTCTCATCGTGAGAACACGGGTCAAGAATCCTTCCTCTGGAGACCTGGGAAATGCAATCATTCTTGTCCAGCTCCAGTCAGGTTTTGTTTGGAGGCCATTTCCATTGCTTTAATTAGGACAAAAAATTAATATTGTAAATTCAAAGAGAGTTGCTCTTATTTTCTGTACAATCTATCACGCTCTGAACCTGTGTGTGGCAGCTCTTTTTTAATAAAGGATTTTGCAGAGCACCTGCTGTGGCTGAAACATTTTATCATCTTAGCTAGCTCCAGGATTTCTAGCATTATGTCATGTTTTACTCCAAAAAAATATTATTAGAAGCCCTGGAATTAGAAACCCAACAATGGAACTAGCTGATTTAAATTGCCCATGAAGCTATCATATTTTGGGGAATAAAACTTGGTAAGTTTTCATTTTAATCAAAAACTATAACAGGACCAGGGGTGCCTGTCTGAAACGAATAATTTCCACATTTCTGAATGGTATTGGATAATGGCTCTCTCATCCATGAATTAATTATAAAACTAGAAATACTCTAAGAATATCAAATTGTATCACCCACACTTTCTTTTAATAACTTTATGTTTCATCAACTCTGAGCTTAAAGGATGGAAGTGAAGAGTATTCAAAGGCTAATTTTTAAAACATCTCTCTGGCTGCAGCACCCGGGAAGATCATCAAGGGCTTGCTATGTCCCAAGCATCATCCCAGTGTAATTGGCTCATTAAAGAGTCTCAAGTTGCTGGAATGACTTTTAGGGTTAAACTTTTTCCTAATACTACTTTTTCAAGGAGTTTCTGTAAATCATCCCCCACTCTTTCCCAGCTGAGTAACATCTTGAGTTTCTCAGCCCAGTTCCACATTTTTTAGGTTTTTTTCTACTTAATCCAATGGTCTCTTTTGGATTCGTATTGAGATTCAGTCCTGGTTGTTTTTAACTGTCATTCTGATCTTTATTCCTCTTTGCCCAATTAGTGTCCAATCCTGAATCTTACCAACATTAAAAGAGAATCTCCTGTCTCCATTCTGTCCCCATACTCATAAGCGGAGTAGTTCTGTCACTCACAAGATTTGAGGTGACTTTCCTGGAGGACAGTCTCTTGATTCAAAGGAGAGGAAGTACCTCTCACCACAAACTCCTGGAGAGAAGTAGAGGCAAGAGCTCTTCTTGCTGTACTTATTAACGGGTGGCTAGGCTGAGTCAGGGAGGAAGGACTAGTTCTTCTACAATGGTTCCCTTAAGCAAGTGCTACAGGGAGACAGCTACATTTACCAGTTAGAATAGGCTATATATTGCTGCAGTAACAAATATTGCTGGGCCTTCAGACTCAGATTAAATGACACCACCAGCTTTCCTAGTTCTCCAGCTGACAGAAAACAGATTGTGGGACTTTCCATAGAAAACCCTGACTATTATATCTCTTTGGCACCAGGCCTGGCCGGTCCAAGGTCTGGCTGTTATCCAAGGCCTGGCTGATCCAAGGCCTGACTGGCCCAAGATCTGGTTGGTCCCAAGGTCTGGCTGTGATCCAGACCCGCAGCTAGAAATAGGACTACAGATTTAGAATGTTATGAAAACATGCTTTAACTTGTATCATGCATGTGTGGCTAAAGGCCACTATTGTACTCTGATTTGTGAGGAGCCATGCAGTCCCCTGGAGATCAGAAGGAGAACCCAAGAAAAGGGAGCAGAAGCAAAGCGCGCAATACCACATGCCCCCCACAATAGACTGCACTTCCCCAAACAGAAATTGTTTCGCACAATAAAGTTGTTGCCATCGAACCTTCTTTTCTCTATCAGCAATACCACTGACACGATCAGTAGTAGCAGATATGATCAGCTCAGCCTTGACAATCTCTCGAGAAAAGCTTCTGTATTAGTTATTTGCTGCTGTGTAACAAAGTGATAAAAATTTAGTGGCTTTAAACAGCATTCTTTATAATCTCACAGTTTCAGTGGGTCCAGAGTCCTTGCATGGCTTAGCTGGGTCCTCTGCTCAGTCTAACTGGGCTGTAATCCACAAGCTGCATTTTTTTCTAGAACCCAGGGTTCTCTTCCAGTCTCATGTAGTTTTTAGCAGAATTCAGTTCTTTGTGATTGTAGGAGTGAGTTCCCATTTTCTTAATCTATGTCAGTTGGAGGTCATTCTCAATGACTGAAGTTTCTTGCTATATAGCCCTCCCATAATGTATAGCTTACTTCTTCAAGGCCAGCCTGAAAATCATTCTCTTCAAAAGAATCCAGTCTTTTATCTGATTAAGTCAGGCCCCTTCAGGATAATATCCCTTTTAATTAACTCAAAACCAATTGAATTTGTGTCTTAATTACATCTGTAAAATCCCTTCACCTTTGACATATGACCTAATCACAGGGGTGATATCTCATCCTATTCACGGATCCTATCTACCTACAAAGGGAGGAGATTATACAAGTGTGTGCACCAGGAGGCAGGTATCTAGGGGTTTTGGAGGACATTTTAAAATTTCACCCACCACAACTGTTTTGATTTTCCAAAGCTCATATTTAGCATTCCACCTCCTACAGCAGTTATAGTCTGTACTCAATGGAAAAAGGAGCAAAAAATAGGAAGTATTGCCCCCTGCCTCCAAGAACCAGTTCATTCATATGGGTCATTAGAAGCCACAGTCTGTCGTTTTTTGGCAACCTAATTTAATCATCTTTTCAGTTCTGAGAGCTTAATTTAGGCTTCCCATAGTCACAAGAAACTGGTCAATAAGCCAGATTGACATCACTATGATTTAACACAAAGTATAATTTCCAGGCAGATCAAAAAAATTGTGTTTTCCAAGGAAATTGTAGAAAGTATTTAAAGGAGAGTTTTGGAATCAGAGAGAGAAGGTTCAATATGGTCAAGTCCTTTAAATGCTCAAAGCCTCAGTCTCCATTTTTAAAACAGGATAATTTTAATCACTATACAGCATCATTTATGAGGAATAAATGAAATAGCATATTTCAAAACTTTAACACAGGACCTGGCACCAGATAAACTTATAACAACCAGTAGCTTCTGTTATCCTCCTCTTCCTCACGAGGCACAGCCAAAGCCAAATAAATACTTGTTGCAGTAACACAGTGGAAGGCAGGCAATTTGGGAAACTGTCCAGGTTTTGTCCCAGGAGGGGTTACAGAGCTGAAGCAAACAAGCTCACCAATGTGTCACTATGTCACTCTGGGCTGTCATTTCCAAGTCTGTTAAACTGAGATAACCTCCTTCTCTGTCTCCTCTCACTGAGGAAAGCAGTTCAAGGCTCTCAGAAGAAATATGCTATAAAATAATCATATGATAATAAATACCTTGTTTCCATGTCTCTTGTTTACTCCTGGAGCATAAAGGAATTCTTGCAGCTCTAACCAACATGTCTTGGTAATAGAAGCTTCCTGCAGAATCTATCATTCTATTACTTTGTATCTTGGATTTGATTATATATTCATTTGGACTTTGCTGCAGACTGCTTCATGCTACTGAGCATCAAGTAATCAATTAACACTCAATTTTCCTGTTGTTACACCTGTGTGTCAGAATGGGCACAATTTCCCTGCCCTGCACTCTAAAACCTCAGGAGTATACTTAGAATCTTGAATGTTCAATACTTGCCAGATATTTTCTAACACATAGGTTCATGTCTTCTCAGCTAAATACAATACATCTTAGGATTCTCTTTTGTAATTGATTTGCAGGGATTTACTCTGAACACAAATGTAACTCATTCAAATCCACACATGAAGACGTTTCGATTTGGGATGAGAATATTATCTTGTCTCAGATTTATTATTTGTTAAATGTCAATATTCAAGTTTCCAGTAACATAGACATGGCCGGTAAGAAAAAAATGGGAATCACATCCGTGTTTCTGAACTGTGAAGACATTAAAGAAGAAATAATTGTTACTCACAAATAAGCTCATCACAAGTTGATAGATTACAATTTCTGTAATATGAGTAAAGTTCATAAAATCAAATTACTTGCTGGAATTATGCAGTGGAAATAACCCAAGAGCACAGAGAATAATATTGATAAAAGAACACTGTTAATAAATCACACTGCCAAAAAACATTCATCTAAACCAGGAGATGGTAAATATGGTCCAGCCCATTGCCTGTTTTTGAACATAAAGTTTTACTGGAACATACTCACACTCATTTACTTTCATGTTATCTATGGCTGTTTTCTAACTTCAAGTGCAAAACTGAGTAGTTATGACAGAGATTAGATGGCCTGAAGAAATATGAAATATTATTTAGTCTTTTACTGAAAAAGTTTTCTGGCCCCAATCTAGAACATTAGTTATTAAACTACAAAATATATTTAGAATTGTGCTGTATCTACATTTAAGTCACATCACAGACAATTAAGACAGAAAATATGTCAACAGGTCCACCTAACAACAGGGTCCCAAAATATATGAAGCAAAATTGACAAAATTGAAGAAATAAATAGACCATTCAACAATAAATATTGGAGACCTCAATACCTTACTTTCAATGGATAAAACTGGACAGAAAATGAACAAGGAAATAGAAGACTGGAATAACACCATGAACCAATTAAGATAACAGACATCTACAGAACACTCCATCCAACAATAGCAGAATACACACTTTTAAATGCATATGAAATATTCTTCAATATAGACCATATGTTAAGCAATAAAACATCTTTAAATTTTTTAAAGAATTTAAATCATATAAAATACTTTCTCCAACAATAATGGAATGAAATTAGAAATCATGAATAGAAGGAAATTTGGGGAATTCACAAATATGTGGATATTAAATAGCATACTCCTAAACAGTAAGATATCAAGGAAGAAATAACAAAAAAAAAGTAATTTGGGATGAATTAAAATAAAAATACAGCATACCAAAACTTATGGGATACAACTAACAAGTGCTTAGAGGGAAATTTATAGTTGTAAACATCTACATTCAAAAGAGAGATCTCAAATCAACAACCTAACTTTATACCTTAAGATATTGGTGAAAAAAGTAAACCAAGTCCAGTATAAACAGAGGAAAAAAATAATAAAGATTAGAGCCAAAGTAAATAAAGTAAAAGTAGAAAAAAATAGAGGAACTTCAGTTGTTCTATACTTTGGAGTAAATTTAACAAAAAAATATATAAGATTTTTACACTGAAAACTATAAAAAGTGATTGAAATCAATTTTAAAAGACTTAAATAAATGGAAATCTTGAAAAAAAGAAGAACAAAATTAGAAAACTCACACTTATTTCAAAGCTATGGTAATCAAGACACTGTGGTACTGACATAAGGATACTGTTGTACTGATAGATCAATAAAATAGAATTGAAAGAACAGAAAATAACATATTTATGGTCAACTAATTTTCAACAGTGTAACAAAACAATTCAATGAGGGAAATATAGCCTTTTCAAAAATAATGCTGAGGCAACTAAATATACACATGCAAAAACATGGGAGAAATCTTCGGGACCAATGATTTAATGAAAGATTATCGGACATGACACAAAAAGCATGATCTAGTTCAGAAAAAATTGTTACATTGGACCTCTTCAAAATTTAAAACTTTTAGTCTGTGAAAGATCAAGTTAAGAAAAAACTAGCTACAGCCTGAGAGAAAATATTTGCAAACCACATATGTGACAAAGGATTCATATCTAGAACATGTAAAGGACTCTGAAAACTCAGCATTAAAACCAAACACTGAGGATTCGGCAGAAACATGGTGGATTAAGAGACATTCCTAGATCTCTCCCCTTGAAACAGCAATAAGCTGAACATCTAAAACTCAACAACAACAACAACAACAACAAAAACACCAAAACTGCACACCAGCATGTCTGAATGGGGATCTGCACATAAGAGCTACCACAAGTCAGAACCCCAGGACTGGGAGTAATAAAGAAACTACTTCTCGAAACCTGTAGGATGAGGGGGAGGGGTGAAAGTGCAGAGACTTTCCTAACAACCCTGCCTGGAAGTCTCCGGGCTTGCACGCACTGGAGGGCCCAGTCATCAGAGCAGAAAGTGGAGAAGTGAGGAGGGTTGCAAAACCAAGCCTGAGCTAGCTGCAGTCCTCAACCCTCGTCCCAGAGGGCCCCTCCCCTCATACATTCCTAAACCCATCACTGTGGAGCCCCAGGGGAATCTGAGAAAACTCTACAGAAGCTGCTAGGGATCCAAGAGGCTTAGATGCCACTTACTGGAAACCAAAAGAAGAGTGCCTTCTTTGCAGCAGGCTAAAAAGAGACCTTTATTTAATAAATCTTCTTTCTGGCAAAATAACAGAATACACTTCTATTAATGCCCAGGTAGAGAAATAGTGCATTAAACACCATGAACAACCAAGGTGACAAGGCATCTCAGAAAGAGAGAGAAAAATCTCCAGATAATAAGCTTACAGACATAGAAATATGTGACTTAAATGACACAGACTTCAGGATTGTACTTCTGAAAAATATTCAGTGAGATCCAAACAAATCATATCCTTTAGATATGGAGAAATCAAGACCATTCCATACATACAAAAATTGAGGGAATTCACTATGAAGCCTGCACTACAGGAAATACTGCAAGGGGTGAGCTCACCTAAAACAAAATAACAACAACAAAAATACCAGTGGACCAGTACTTAGAAAAATACAACCTTCCTAGAATGAATAAAGAAGAACTGAAAAATCTAAATAGATCAATCAGCAGTACGGAAATCAAAACAATCATCAAAAACCTACCAAAAAAGGAAAAGTCCAAGACCAGATGGCTTCACAAGTGAATTCTATCTAGCATTCAAAGAAGATTTAATGCCTATTCTCCTCAAACTCTTTCAAAAAATCAAAGAGGAGGCAGTCCTTCCCAACTCATTTTATGAGACCAATATTACTGTGATACCAAAACCTAGTAAGGATAACACAAAAAAAGAAAACTACAGACCAATATCTCTCATGAAAACACATGCAAAAATCCTAACTAAGATACTAGCGGACCAAATACAGCAACACATTAAAAAAATTATACACCACAATCAGGCGAGTTTCATCCCAGGGGCACAAGGATGATTCGACACATGCAAATTGATTAATATGATACACCACATAAACAAATCAAAAAGTAAGAATCATATGATCATATCAATAGATGCAGAAAAAGCCTCTGACAAGATACAGTGCCCATTTATTATCAAAACACTTAACAAAATCGGTATAGAAGGAAATTACCCTAATATAATAAAGGCCATCTATGACAAACCCTCAGTCAGTATTATATTTAATGGTGAAAAACTAAAAACTTTCCCTCTAAGATCAGGAACAAAGCAAGGCTGTCCACTATCGCCACTCTTATTCGATACAAAATTGGGGGTCCTAGCAAGTGCAATCAGACAAGAGAAAGATATAAAAAGCATCCAAATAGGAAACAAAGAAGTCAAACTGTCACTATTTGTGGGTGACATGATTCTTTATATTGAAAACCCTAAAGACTCCCCAAGAGCACTACTAGAAACAATCAGCAAATACAGTGAAGTGTCTGGATATAAAATCAATGTTCAAAAATCCATAGTGTTCCTTTCTGACAACAAAGTGTCAAAAAAAGAAGTTGAAAAAATAATTTCTTTTGCAATTGCAACAAAAAGAATAAAATACCTAGGAATAAATCTAACGAAACATGTGAAGGACCTATATAATGAAAACTACAAGACTCTATTAAAAGAAACCAAAGAAGATACAAAGAAATGGAAAGGTATTCTGTGTTCTTGGATTGGAAGAATCAACATAGTTAAAATGACCTTATTACCTAAAGCATTATACAGATTTAATTCAATCTCCATCAAAATGCCATTGACATTTTTTAAAGAAATAGAACAAAAATTCATCAGATTTGTATGGAAGCACAAAAGACCTCGAATTGCCAAAGTCATTCTGAGAAAAAAAAACGAGGCTGGATACAACACTCTGCCTAACTTCAAATTATACTACAAAGCAACAGTAATCAAAACAGCTTGTATTGGCAGGAAAACAGACACATGGACCAATGGAACAGAATCAAGAGTCCAGAAGTAAACCCATATTTATATGGGCAAATAATTTTTGACAAAAAAAATAACATACAGTGGAGAGAAAAAGCCTCTTCAATAAATGGTGCTGGGAAAACTGGAAAGCCACCTGCAAACGAATGAAACTAGACTGTTGTCTATCACCACACACCAAAATTAACTCAAAATGGATTAAGGACCTGAATATAAGACCTGAAACAATAAAATGCATAGAAGAAAACAGGAACTAAACTCAAGGACCTTTTATGAATTTAACCTCAAAGGAGAGGGAAGTAAAAGGAAAAATAAATGAATGGGACTACATCAAACTAAAATGCTTCTGCTCAGCAATAGAAACCATCAACAAGGTAAAGAGACAACCATCTGAATGGGAAAATATATTTGCAAGCAACACCTCCAATTAGGACCTAATATCCAAAATAATCAAAGAACTCATACAACTCAATAACAACAAAAATACAAATGATCCAATCAAAAAATAGGCAGAGGATCTGAACAGACACTTCTCCTCAGAGGACATACAAATGGCCAATAAATATATGAAAAGGTACTCAACATCGCTAGCTATTAGGAAAATGCAAATCAAAACTACAATGAGATACCATCTCACACTTGTTATAATGGCTATAATCAACAGGACAAGTAATAGCAAATGTTGGAGAGGATGTAGAGAAATAGGAACCCTCATACACTGCTGGTGGGACTGCAAATTGGTACAGCCACTATGGAAAACAGTATGGAGTTTCCTCAAAAAACTAAGAATTGATCTACCATATCATCTAGCAATACCTCTACTAGGTATTTACCCCAAAGACTTAAAAACTCATATCTGAAAAGACATTTGCACACCAATGTTCATAGTAACATTATTCACAATGGCCAGGACATGGAAGCAACTGAAGTGCTCTATGATAGGCGATTGGCTAAAGAAGCTATGGTACATATATACAATGGAATATGACTCAGTCATAAAAGAGATTAACACTGCCATTTGCAACAACATGGATGGACCTTGAGATAATCATGCTAAGCGACATAAGCCAGACAGAAAAAGTTGAAAATCACATGATATCATTTATATGTGGGATATAAACCTAAAAGCAACAAATGAGCAAGACAAACAAACAGAGACTCATGGACATGGACTACAGACTAGTGGCTACCAGAGGACTACAGAGTAGTGGTTACTAGTGAGGTGGTGCAGGAGGGGGGAGGTAGACAGTGTAAAGTGGGTGCCGGAACCCACCGGACGGAGTCAAACAGTCCTGAGTGGAGGAGCGAGGGTTAGGAAAAAAGACAGAGAAGAGAAAAAGATTTCGGGAGGGCATATAGTCAAAGCTGCAGCCCCGGGTTTATTTAGCACCGTCCTGATAAACCCTAGCAAGCATGGGAAACAGCTCAAAAAATGTTAGTTATGCACAATAACCTTGTTAACGTTACACAGGGAGCTTAACGCTATCTCGGCATTCCGCATCACTTTCTTTAAGGCCAAGGAACAATTAACTTCTCTGTTCTCGTCTCCAAGTATTCTTTTGTATCAGCAGACTTCTTAGTTTTACTGTGCAAATATCCTGCTTGGCTCTCAAACCTGAAAATGGCTCCCAACAAGTGGGTTAAATATAGGGGCGTAGGGGAGGGTGAAGTGAGTAAAGAGGATCAAATATATGGTAGCTGAAGGAAACTGGACTTTGGGTGGTAAACACACAATAGAATATACAGATATCAAATGATAATGTACACCTGAAAATTATATGAGTGTATTAACCAATATTACCCCAATAAACTTAATTAAAAAAAAAAAAACACTGGTAAAGTACTGGTGAGGGTGTGAAGAAACTACATATATATTACCAGTAAAATGTAAAATGGTACAGCCACTCTCAAAAATAATTTGATGGGTTCTAAAAGAAATGCATATACATTTACCATATGTCCCAGTAATTTTATTTATAATAGCCCAAACCTGGAAACAATCAAAATATCCCTTAATAGTTGAATGGCTAAACACACTGTGGCCCACCCATACTGGGGAATACTACTTAGCAATAAAAAGGAACAAACTATTGACATAACTTAGATGGATTTCAAGGACATCATGCTGAATTTTTATAGAGATGAAAAATAGATTAATGGTTGTCAAGGGTTAAAAGTGATGGGCGGCAGCGATAGTGGTATAAGTAAAAATGGGTAACATGAGGAAGATCTTTGTGGTAATGAAATAGTTTTATATCTAAAACTATACATGCAGATGTACCAATGTCAAATTCTTGGTTTTGATATTGTACTGTAGTTATGTAAAATAGAACCAGTGGGTGATCTGGGAGAAAAGGGACAGAGGACCTTTCTCTCTGTGTTATCTTTGCAAGTCTTGTGATTATTTCTAAATAAAAGCTTTATAAAGGTGAATCCACTGTTAAATTGTGCACCTGAAACTTACTAGATTTTGTTAACCAATGGCATCATAATAAATAAATAAATAAATAATCAATCAATCAATCAAATAGAAAATAAAAAGCAAATCAAGGGAACCACTCATCCTGGTGGGGCTAGATTTTCAACATACCATTTTACTAACAACTCTCTCTATTTAAAGTCAAGTTCTATGAGAATGATCTGCCTGCCCTTCAAAACAGCTTAGATTCTAATAGGCAAATTAACTACACATTTTCTTTGGTAACTTGGGACTGTTTGGACAACTAAATTTCAAATACAATTGGAGGCTAAAAACTGAAAAAAATTGAAGCTGGTGTACCATATATACTATAGTATCTCAACCTCCAATCAGATGAGCACAGCCATATATACTATAGTATCTCAACCTCCAATCAGATGAGCACAGAATTATTCTGAATGACTGAATCAATGTACCTACTGAATATATCTGATGTATAAAGGCATCTCTAGCAATTGATCTGTACCACTACAGATACATCAAAGATCAGAAGAAAACAAGAGTAAAATAAAATTTGTTTCTTTACTCTTTCTGTTTTTTAACTGTGAACCAGAGTTACTATTGCTTTTATATATTCATTGAAAAACTAAAAGAAGGCTCAAACATTACATATCATCACATGTCTAATTTTATCATTAGATACTTTTACCAACAAAAACTTTACTTTGATTCAGTAAATCAATATCTACTGGGGTCCCTCCATGGGGATGCCATAAAACAGAACTTGGTTTTATAATTTGTCCTTCTGATACCTCTGTTTTATTCCAAATGCAGTAATTAGAACTGATTTGATATTACTCATAACACAATATTTACTATCTTTCAGAAAAAAATAGCTTAGGAGACCTTTTCAGACAGAAACTTAAGGAAAATTCTCCTTAGAGAAAGACTGTGAGAAAGTAGAATGAGGGTATTTATTGAAAATATGTATGGATTTCAATCTCCATTAGAGATCAAATGAAGATATACCTTTTCTTTTCACCTCAGGCCATTGCTTCTCTGAACCATTCCATGGAGCAATGGCTCTGCTTTAAAGATAATCTTCTCTAACCTGGAGAAACCTCGAATTGACCAAGGAAATCCTGTGTTTGGTAGTGAGATCAGAAGACAATTGGGCATCACTTGCATAGGTGCAAAAACCAGAAGAGATTTTTCCCCAGGCCCTGCTCATTTCTTCCTTTAGCCATGAAAAACAAACTCTTTTATCTAATAGCATCCATTGGCTCCTATTTTCTGCTGAGACTGCATCTTGGGAGTTTGGATGATGTTCCATTAAACTCCAAAAAATGTATTTCCTCATTTCATCATTCTTGCTAACTATACTTCTCATAATGTCTTTTTACTAAAACCATTTATTTATTTAGTATCTTATCAAAATTTTAGTTAAGTGACTCATTTAAATTTATTTAATTTCTAAGAACTCAAATTCCTAGTTCTGGATAGTCTTATGTAATTACAGAATTAATTATTACATTAGGCTCCAAATCACTCTCATTTTGACTTCTAATATCACCACCAGATATGGCTTTATTTTTATAATGCCTTCTTTAGCTCAAGCTTTAAGACCTTGAGAATGACTTGTGGTTTATACATTATGTTTACTAACACTCACTCTAAAATTGCAAACCGCTATGACTGGAGAGGTGTGGCAGGAGGTGTAACTCTCAGCTCTGATACTATATGTGATTCATAAGGATGGCTTTTCAATTTTCCTAAGACCCAGACTTTTCATCTGGAAAATACTAACAAACTACTATGTTGTCTCTTACACATAATGGGTGTTCAGCAAACATCAGTTCCCTTTATCTCTCTAGTAATTTCTATACAGTGGAGTCATAGATGCCTCAGGCTTGCATCAAAACCTAGATTGTGGGGGATCAGACAGAAAGGTAATAGATCAATTCCAATGGTTATATAAATCTTTTCAAAAATTCTGATATGTGACACCTCTGGATTGGTGAGGCTTCTATTTGAGAGACCAAGTTGAAAGAGTGGTCATCTTGGAGAGTTTTGACAGTCAAACAGAATGTCATTTCTAGCTATTTGGATTGTCCTCCCTGCCCTGGAATAATAATTCAGTTTAAGTTGGAATGAATAAGTAAGCCAACGGAATATCTGAAAGGAGCCCAATTAGAGATTAAATATATTAGTGAACCTGTCTCAAATAAAGACAGTGTAAAGAAGGAAGTTAAAATCACACATTGTCCTCCCCCTTTACATTTTATATGTGAGATCTATATGTGTATTTTAATAAAATGGGAGTATACTAGATAGTTGCAATATAAATCAATACCATTTTGGGGGTGGCTCCATAGTGTAGTGGTTAGCACGTCTGCTTTACATGCCCCAAGTGGAGCCACAAACCATACCCCAGATGTGCCAGGCCCCAGGTGCACGCCACGAACGTGCGGTAGGAGATGCCCCACCTTCAGAGATCCAGTTCTTAAGGGGAAACAGCAACATCCATAGGTCAGGGGTGGAAGTGGGGGCCGGGGATGAGAATTAAAGAGGGGGAAGATAAATACATACATACATACATACATACATACATACATACATACATACATACATACATACCATTTTAATGTCTCTATAATAATCCATTGCTAGGAAAGACCATAACATATTTAACATCCCCTTTATAATTTTTTATTTTGAAATAGTTTGACTCACAAGAAGTTACAAAAATAGTAGTTTATATGTACCTTTTCCCCATATCCTTCCAATAATATCTTACATCACTGTGATACATTGTCAAAACCAGAAAACTGATGGTGGTACAATCCGTCCTCATTATTTATGGGCTCTGTATTTGTGGATGTCTGCTTGCTAAAATTTACTTGTAACCCCCAAATCAATATTCACAGTGCTTTCACTGTCACTTGGACAGTGCCTGCATAGAGCAGTGAAAAATTTGAGTCACCTAATGTAAATGTTCCCAGCAGAGATTTAACATGGTGACACTGCCTTCTTGTTTAAAGTCTCATACTGTAATCAGGTATCCTTTATATATACATATTTAGCACCACGTTTTCTTGCAGTTTTGTGCTTTTTGCTGGTGATTTCACTGTTTAAGATGGTCCACAAGCACAGTGCTGAAGTGCTGGCTAGTACTCATAAGCAAAGGAAGGCTGTGATACACCTTATGGAGAAAATACATGTGCTAAATAAGCTTTGTTCCAGCATGAGTTATAGTGCTGTTGGCTATATGTTACATGTTAATCAATATTAATATATGAAATAATGTGTCTTTAAACAGAAACATACATTATAAAAAGCTAATATAATGGTTAGTTGGTGAAAATGCGATCAGAAGCTCATAAGAACATAGCCCTGTATTTCCCGTAGAAAACATGATTCAGTGTTCATCAATTCAGTGTTTTGGCAACTTTATAGATCATAGCTACAATGGATAACAAGAATCACCTGAACAACACTGGCAAGGCTGTTGTGTAACTGGATCTCTCACACGTTGCTTGTGGGAACATAGAATGGTACCACAACTCCAAAAAAGTTTGGCAACTTTTCTTATAAAGTAAAACATACATTTATCATACAACCCAGTAATTGTTTTCCTGAGTATTTATCCAGAGAAATAAAAATTTATGTTCACACGTGCACCCGTGAATTTGTAGGTTTATGTCTTTTGCCAAATTTGAGAAGTTTTTAGCTATTTTTTTCAAGTATATGTCAAGCTCCGTATTTTTTCTCTTCTCCTTGTCAGTCTAAGGACATGAATATTAGATCTCTTATTATTATATTACGAGTTTCTGAGGCTACATTTATTTTATTTCAATCTGTTTTTTCTCTATCATTCAGTTTGGGTGATTTCTATTGGTCTATCTTCAAAATCACTGATTTCTTTCTCTATTTGATTCTGCAGTGAAATCCATCCAGTGAGGGCTTTTTAAAAATTTCAGTTATTGTATTTTTTTCAGTTCTAACATTTTAGTTTGGTTCTTCTTTTTATCTTCTATTTCATTGTTGAGATAGTCTATTTTTTTATTTGTTTCAACAGTGTTTAAAATGGTCCGTCGAAGGATTTTTATAGCAGCTGCTTGAAAATCTGTCTGAAAATTGCAACATTGGGTATCATTTTAGTGTTGGCATCTATTAATCCTATTTTCTCATTTGAGCTAAGATTTTCTTTTTTCTTCATACGGTGAGTAATTTTGGACTCAAAATTTTGATAAAATGTTGCATATGTTATCAGACTCTGGTTCCCATTTAAATCTTCTAATTTGGCAGCTAGTCAATCTATTACATTCAAAATGCAGTGTTGTACATCATAGTTCAAAAGTCAGCTAATAAAGCCTCTGCAGTACTATTTTCTCTTTTATCCCACTTTATGTTACCTAGATGACAGAAGTCAACCCTACAGTATCCTCAGTGGTGGCAGGCATGGGGGAGAGCGGATTAAGGGTGAAGACATGCCTCATTACTGCAGGGTGAGGACAGAAGATAGGATTTTATGTGCCAACACACCTAGGGGTGTCACCCTAATTCCTGGATAAGGGGTAGAATCAAAATTCTGCCCATAGGCTCCACCACTATATTGTGGTGGGGTGAGGATAGAAGTCAGAATTCTTCCCACAGGGGAGGAATATCACCTTATTACTTTGGATGGGAAACATAAAATTCAGAGTTCTGCCCACAAGCTCTGTGAGGTAGGGGTGCTGCCTCATTACTATAGGGGATATGGAAGTCAGGGCTCAGCCCATAAGCCACATGGGAGGGACACATCTCTTTGCTATTCCAAGAGGGTAGGGGAAATCCAAGTTCATCCACAGACCTTGAAAGGGACAGACCCAACACTGTGGAAGAGAGACATAGAGCATGGGGTCCCATTTGCAGACTCCCCTGCTGCAGTACCCACTGGGGTGTAAGAGGGTGGGTATAGATGGTTTTCATGGTGTTCACACAAAAACAGGCAGATATAGTTAAAGTTTTCTGCAGTGTTGGGTTGCCTCTTTCCCAGTACTTTGTGTGAAAGCAAGCAGATTGGGGGGGGGGGCTATTTTTGTCTGCATCCTCTAGCATTTCTGGGTTGCAGCCTTCTCTAATGTCCAGTTGTTGTGCACAGAATACACACACACCACCACCACCAACAACAACAACAAACAAAAAGAAAACCACCACCACCACCACAACAGCAACAACAAAAAACAGGAGCTCACGCTGGGTTATTTCTTAAGTCCCAATGTCCCTAGCTAGTCTATCTGTCAATACATGGTAGGTGACTTAGGTGTTTTGTCCAGGCATTTTCCCTGAGATTAGCAGAAGGAATCAAATGGGATGCACCTTGCCCAGAACCAGAAGTACAGCACCTTTTGATGGTTATTTCAGATTTCTGATTTTTTATTCTTGTGAACAATTCTGTGATTCATATTCTTGCCCATGCCACTGTTCAATCTCAACTCTTCATCAAAAACTGCCAGCCATCTGCCTTTATCTATTTCTTCTTTTATGAATTATTATGCCTTTTTTTCACTTTTCTATTGAGGTGTTCATCTTTTAACCATTTATAAGAGCTTTGTTTATATGGACAATAATGTATGTCTGACATAAAAGCTGTAAATATGATTTTCAGTTTAACTTTTAGTTTGGTTTATGTGATTTTGCCATGTACATATCTTGCTTTTTATGTAGTCAAATCTATTAATTTTTACAAATATCTTTCTGTTGAGTAGATATGCCTTCCAGACCCTACTCAGAGCCTAAATAGCCCCTCCTCACTTCTGACCTTTTTTTGCATTTGAAATGTCAAGGGGGAAATGAGAAACCAACACAGCTCCCTTCAAACCATAGGAAGATAAATGGAATAACAAATGGGGAAGACCATCTAAGTTAGCCTTTTGTCTAATCAGAAGTGAAATAAGAGCCATCCAAAAACACACTTAAATCTCTTTCTACTGTACAATCTGTGACCACAGCCCAAGTGCCTACATCACCAAATCAGAGCCATTTACACTGATTTTCTGCAGGCAAAGTCCATTCCCTTGAGGTTATCAGACACAGCATCCTTTAAAGACACCCTCCACTATTCCCGCTCTTCATCGGTGCTCAAGCAGTGAATCAGGAAAGACAATGATTGAAATAGCATATGGCAGCATCAAATACAAAAATCTCCAACATTGACAGTTTTAAGAGTTGTCGCTAACTTTTTCTCAAGCTCAGGCTTAGTGGTTTTACTCCAGCTTCTTTATTGTGGCATTAAGAATCAGTTTTAGTCCTCTGTTAGATATATAGCACTCATAAATATTTAAATATTCCAAAGTATTGTCTCGGTTCCTATTTCAACCCATGCCCCTACTGAGCTGACCTAAGCAGTCTGTTCTATTGATTTGTGTGTGAGAGTGTTTGAGAAACTATGGATTATTTTTTGTTTTCTTTTCAGTTATTGCAATGCTAAAATAGCAAGGGCATGATTTTATTTTCTATGATGTCCATGAATGGTCTATAAAATACTGAATGTTGAACTTAATACATGTAACATAGCAAGTGTGAAGATGAAATTCAAAAAGAAGGTAAGGAAGTTCAGAGACCTAAACTGAACTATTGAAAATAGGATTTCAGATTTGGAAGAAGAGGACCAAAGTTCATTTGATTGCTTCTATTCCCTGACTATTAATTATAGTTATTCAATTAATAATTCAGTGTCCTGAACTATTTTGATAACTACTTATTAAAAGAATCAAAGCTGATAATTAAAGGATGAGTCAGGGACCCTATCAACAGAGAGCAAAGACCCACATAAACAACATGAAGAAAGTACCATTTCACATTTCTAACAGACTATGAATATTCATAGCACCAAAGAGGAAAGGACAAAAGCATAGGCTTGCAGAGCCCTGCTTTGTTCACAGTCCCAAATCGATACTATGAAGACTGCCCAACATGCTTCAGTAACTGTTCATCAATTATTTAAGGGGCTCTTTCGTTCAAAGTTTCTGTTTACAAGATTACTTTGTAACTTGAATGTTTCCTTTCATGTGACTGCTGGATGGGGCTTGAGTTTTTTACAACATGAACATGAAAGAAAGGTGTTTTTGTGTGTGTGTTGTATTTGTCATCTCTGGTTGCAGATTCAAATCAGGATATCTCTGTGTTATCTTTCTCTCCAGTGGGACTCTGACTTCTACCAGACTGGTGTTACAGGCCCAAGACATTTACCCATCCATGAAGACAGAAGAAGCATTTTCAACATTCTGCCAAATTGATTGCCAAGGTCTAGGGGAAATTGTTTTCCAAGTTTGTCCCTGCTCTGCTGTCTCAAAGTTCTCATTGACTCAAAAACAAAAAGAAAACACTTTAAGGTCTAGTCTTAGATGGTTAATTTTCTGTCAGTTATATCCAAAATTCAACCTTATGTCTGAGTTTTGAGGTGAAAGCCTGCTCTGTGGTTCTCTTTCTGTATGAGGTGACTACTTGGTTTACAAAATACTCATAAAAGAGGCACAACTTTATCAAGAGCTTATTAATTGCTAATCACCATGCTAAGTTTTTTGATACAATTTTTTTAAAAAAAACTTCTTCAAGGTGTATATACCATTAAGTCCATTTTATAAAGCTGTGAAAGGTGTGCAGAGCCGATATTTAAACTTCGAATTATTTGCTTCCTGCACCTGAACTCTTTAGCATTATTTTCAGTATTCCAATGAACTCATAAAAAAAATCCTCTTCTTCCATTGTGTAGAACAGGAATGGCAAATTTTTCTGTAAAGTATGAAACTGTAAATACTTTAGGCTTTGCAGACCACATGGGCTCTGTCACAATGAACCAACTCTGCTGTTGTATTGCAAAAGCAGCCAGAGATAACACATAAACAAATGCCATGGCTCTGTTCCAATAAATCTTTATTGACAAAAACAGGTGGGATGGTTTTGGCCTATAGGCTGCAGTGTAGCAACCCTTAATGTAGAAGAATGCAGGTGCTTTAGGTGTAACACAAATGTTTGCCTATTTCAGAGAGACCCTAAATGGCAAAGTTGGTTAGCACTGGATTCATCCTTGGTCAGCAGGTCCCTCATAGCCCATCACAATAAAATTTGTACAGAAACTTTTTCCAATCCTGGAGAGTTTATCTATGAAGCAGGCATTTTTGTCAGGTTGTTTCCATTGACACTTTCAGGAGACAATTCCCGATCTTGTGCAATACATTCTTTCCAAAAATTCCACAGTATGGAAAATTTTTTAAATAAAGGTAGCTGGCCAAGTAGTCATGATGTTGTACTGGAGAGTGCACAGCCGTCAAAGGGGCCGCTGTCTGCTCTCTATCTAATAGTGGTGACATGGGAGAATAGGGGCTCAATTTTGCTGAGAAAGGCCTTGAAAATCCACATAACATGCATCTGCCCTCATGCAGTCTCTGAGCAAAGACTACACAGAGAGTGGTTGGTATGATGCCAATGTACACAGTGGTGTACATAACAGAACTGCTTATAGTCCAAGTCCAAGTATTGAGCAAGTCAATACATTTTTTTTTTCATTTTATCCCACTTCAATGGTCTCCTTTAAACAAATAAAAAAGAATCCAGTTACTCTTTTAAATTCAAGTAGAAATTCAATAGTGACTATTTTTTCCAATATTAAAATATTAGCAGCATGACATTTTTTCATGAGTGTACTGGCATGATATAAGATAGTGGCAAAGAGTACAGGTGCTGAAAAAGCAGAGCAGATACTAGCTGGATCCTAAGACTAGCCCATCTTCCTGATACCTACAACACAGGACAGTATATATTATTTTTAAAGTGCTCTAAGGAAAATAAATCAGTAATTTCCTGTCTTATTTCATGATTCCTCATTGTATAATTTTCAGTAGTAACTATCTGTGTGAGTATAGACAAGTTTAATTTTATTGGCTCTTAAATTCTTTTATAAAATGGAAATATTCATAGGCCCTCCCAGGTTGAGAAGAAAAATGGATTTGCGTGTATAAGGGTGGATAATTTCCCCAACAATTCAGGGAGGTCTTGGGAAGGTTCGTTAAGAGTTTGTTGAATTTAATGTATGAACAGAGTTCAACTTTTCCAAAGGCAGGCACTAAAAATGTATATATAATTTAAAGCAGTAAATCTGGACCTGAGGGGGAGCTATAAAACCTAGGAGGCTGCTGGTTCCTTGGTGAGACCCAGGCTGAGTCCACAGCCCTAGCTGGGCAGCTCCACGCTCCAAGGTACAAGAACTGAAGGAGTCTCAGATGCTGAGGCCACACATGCCAAAATTAGAGGGCCTAATGCTGTCATGACTGATACCCTCATAACTCCCTCAGCATATTTGCTTTAAATTCTGGAAAGTATAGAAAAATGTCCTACCTACTTCCCTACAGAAGAGGACAAGGAATGGTAACATTAAAATGCTTCTCATGAAAACCCCATTTCAGGGCTAATTTCTGAAAGGTAAAAAGTATACTTTGATGCAATAATGGATGAAACAGCAGCTTTGATACCTGCCATTTTCCCAAATGGACCGTTTATTTCCTGGAAGTAGTTTACACTCTAGAAGTTTATCTCAAGGTGAAGCAGTGTCTTTTTTACTTGATTTAATTTAAGGTACAAGAGCAGATGTGTGGGCAAAGACTAAAACATATACTATAAACTCTATGTACTTTTTTTTTAATTCTCTTTTCTTACAATGGAAAATCTTCCACTAAAGGCAGCAGAGTATGCATAAAATATCATGAATGTGTCTAAACTTAATTAAACCTCCCTAGATTTATCTCCTTAATGCTATATAGGTTTGAGAGAAAAAAAAAGTAGTGATCTATATTTAAGTCTCAAGTTTTCAATATAGTTCACATCCCCCAAAGTAATTGTCATTTTTTGAAGTTATTTTTCACTTTTGCATTTAAAATTTGCAATTCTAAGATGTTCACATATAATAATTAAATAATCACAAAAACTTATATGTCATAGCCATCAGCAGAATAAATTTTTTACTCACTAATACGAGAGTAACAATTCTGGTAAGTATCCAGTCAGTCAAATTCAAATAAAATTTAGCAAACAAATGTGTATCACATATTTCCATTCTTTGTGTAAGAATATAATCAAATAGATATAATTGTTACAACTATAAACATTATAGTAATATTTTCCCCATAACTGTGAGAAAACAGGATAATTAACAGTACAAAAGTATGTTTTGAGCTTTTCTTAATATATAAAAACTATCCCATATTATTATAGTAGTATATTTTAATAACATTATGCATTTATAATCTGGGTCAGTTGCTTTTCATCTGTAACATATTTCTGTATGACAGCATTTTGAGAATATATAGAGACACGTCTGCTACAAAAGTCATTAAACCAAGAAAAAAAAACAGATTTTATTTACATTTAAAGAAATAAGATGACTAACAAATAGTAGATAAAGAGCTAAGTTAAGAATAAATCACAATCTAAAAATTCGGCATTTCTAGACTCTTGTCTAGGAGTTAACAAAATATTTTACTATAATTGACACAAACTGGATCTAAGAAATCACCTTTCATCTACACAGAGACTATTTTATATTTTAAGTGATTTACCTCTATGACTATACATTAGCCATAAAAATCCCAACAGGTTTTTTTTTGTGTGTGTGTGAATATGTCATGATAGAGCTTTGGTTATAAAATATTAAAGTTGATATGCTTCCTTAGCACTCAGTAAAATGGTGCACTGAAGTTAAATGCTCACATTTTATATCTGCTGACCTGACAATTGAACTTAAAATACAAAAAAAAAATTAAATTATCAAAAGTGAAAATAAAATGTACACACAGTAACTCCAATAAGTCTTGCTATTCTTCAAGGTTTATAAAATAAATTTTCATCACCAGTTAATCAGAGTTCATTAACTTAAATCTGCAAATATATATTGCCAAAATATTTTGTTATTTAGACCCCTTTCAAACCACTTTAATGAAAGGGCTAAAGGAAAAGTTTAAAAGAGGAAAGAATGAGGACCCTGTGAAACCTATGTCTACATTTCTTTGTAAAGAACAAAAGAAATTGAAGACCCTATATCCTTTAGCGGCAACCCATTCTGAAGTCTGTGGTTTGTTCCTCAAGGGTTTATTGGAGGTATGTTCCTTGGGATCCAGATAGGATGTCAATTGTGTGGTAGCTCATGATTATAATTCAATGGGACAAAACCATGAAGCACAGAGGGCTGGGACAGTTAAGTGAATGCCACTCCTCATGGCACACATATGTGCATATGATGTTGCTGAAATCCAAGACAATTTCCCACAAAGTGGCTAGGATGATAATCCAAATAAGAGAGCTCTTCATCCTGTCGCTCCTCTAGGATTGAAGTACACCTCTCTTTGCTACCGTGTTACCTAAAACAAATAAATAAGTGAGTATTCAATACCCCATATACACCAAGGATCATCCTTCCTGCCACCAACCTGTACGTTCCTATCTATGTCATTGTATACAGTTTAGTGATTTTCACCTTTGTCCATAACCAGCCTCACTAAATCAACTGTTCAAATTCTCTACATTTTTTACTTTTAGGTTGCAAAGAAATCATGCATTGATGGGACTGCAAATTGGTGCAGCCACTCTGGAAAACAGTATGGAAGTTTCTCAAAAAATTAAAACTAGAACGACCATATGACCCAAGAATCCACTTCTGGATATTTACCCAAAGAAATGAAAAACACTAATTTGAAGATGTATATGCATCCCTATGTTCATTACAGCATTATTTACAATAGTAAAGATACAGAAGCAACCTAAATGTCCATTAATATATGAATAAAGAAGATGTGTCATATGTGTGTGTGTGTGTGTGTGTGTGTGTGTGTGTGTGTGTGTATAAAATGGAATGTTACTCAGCCATAAAAAATAAGAATGAAATCTTACCATAGATAGGCCTAGAGGGTATTATACTAAGTGAAATAAGTGACACAAAGAAAGATCTTATGATTTCACTTATATGTGGAATCTAAAAAACAAACAAGCAAAACAGAAACAGACTCATAAATACAGAGGACATACTGATAGTTGACAGATGAGGAGGGGTTGTGAGCCTGAGTGAAACAGGATTAAGAAATACAAATTGGCAGTTACAAAATAGTCACAGGGATATAAAGTACAGCATATGGAATATAGTCAATGATATTGTATAACTATGTATGGTGTCAGGTGGGTACAAGACTTATTAGGAAGATTACTTCATAAGTTACATAAATGTCTAACCATCATGCTGTATAACTGAAACTAATATTAAATGTCAACTGTAATTGAAAAAAAGTTATGTTTAATTTATAAAGAGAAAAAAAAAGAGAAGAAAACATGCACAAAGGCTTCCACAATGTATTATTATGCGTCCTAGCTTTGTATTTCTTGGAGCTATAAAACTCCCATCAGATTAGGTAAATTCATTGCCCATCAGGTCAACTCACACTTGTTGAACATTCTTTGTTAATGGTGCTAAGATTTTTTCAAATCAATGCCTATTAAAATCAGCAAATGTCAAGGTCAAAATGTTGCCTTTGTTACTTTTTTTAATGTAGTCAATTTGCATTTCAAAAAATAGATTATTTTATAAACTGCTGTATTTGCTCAAAATGTACATCCATTAAAAAGTTTGGGGTTTTCTTCCCCATTTTTAAATACCTCAGGGTCATTACTTATAATCTAAGAGAAGATCAGCAGTTTCTATAGTTTGATTTCTTCATGTAAGAAATTTTACAGGTTAGATAATCTCTACATCAACTAGTAGAAAAACATAAAAGCTTAAGACTCTAACATGTCTACACCATGAAAATATTTTCAAAGTAAATTATATTATTTGATAGCATAGTCATCATGCTGGTCTTTAGATCCAATGAGGTATTTATTTAAACCTCAGATTCTCTATTAACTGACATAACGGCCTTTATTAATGTGTTCTACAACATAACTGCTCTTTTGTTTGTGCTAGAATACTACAGAAAAACAAACAAACAAACAAACAAACAAAAAACCCTATTCTCATAGAGCTTACCTAGAGTAGGGGCTGGCACATCTTTTCTATACAGGACCAGACAGTAAATATGTTCACCTTTGCAGACTATACAGCCACTGTCACAACTACTCGACTCTGCCTTTGTACAATGAAAGGAGCTTTGACAATACAATATATAAACTAAGAACATGGCTTTGTTCCGATAAAACTTTATTTATGGACACTGAAATTGGATTTTATATAATTTTCATATGTTATAAAACAATATTTTCTTTTTTACTTTTTCCAACCATTTAAAAATGTATAACCCGTTCTTAGCTTACAGGCCATACAAAAAGAGGCCAAGGACCGAATTTGGCTAGCAAGCCATAGTTTGCAGACCCCTATCTAGAAAAAAGGATTAGATAAACTGGTAAATAAATAGCATGTCAGAGGTGACATGTTGTATGAAGAAAAGTAAATCAGTATAATGGAGAAAAGAGATATTGGAACAAGAAGGGTAGAAGGCTACAATTTATAGAAGATCGTCAGAGAAGCAGATAACTGAGGAGACACTCAAAGGAAAAGAGGGAGCCCCAACTCTAGGATAAGAGCTTTCCAGGTGGAGAAAGGGTGAATACAAGGGGTACCTCAGGTGATTGAAAAGTATTTGACCTTTCTCTGACTAAGGAACAGGGTGCGATAAGGAATGCATAGCCAGATTATAACTTAGAGTACTTAGAGCGATTGATTGGCTAAAGTAATGAAAGGGGAAGCCAGTAGGACCTGTGACAAAAAGGGTAAAGGATGTGACAGAAAGAGAAAATGGTCTTTGGCTTAAAAAAATCTAACTATTAAGTTGGTCTTTTCTGGATGGGGAAGACTGTCTTTCTTTGCCTTAGGTTCTTCATCTGCTAAATGTAAAAATAGTACCAGCTCCTGCAGCTGCAGTGAAGAGTGAATGAATGAAATATGTGAACTGAATCACATGGCCCAATGTCTGTCGTGTAGTTAACACTCAGGAATTGGTGGCTACTGCCATGTTAGCTCTTTCCAGATCTATCATGCATCTACATATGACCTAACAGTGTTTATAGCCAAGTATTGATCTACATCTAGGATGTAATTCTCAAAAGCAAGAGCTCATTCTCCATGCCCAGCTCATTTTAGAGCCTATCTATACTGAAAGTTGGATAAGATACTCTAGGATTATTTTCCTGTAAAAAAATTTTTTCTTAATTATATAAGGAAAGTTCATTGTTATTTTGGAGTTTTGGTAGATAGTTTGTTAACATGTCAATATTACTTCCACTCTCATGTGACAGAGCATCCTAAGTATTTTAAGCTCTGGCTGTAGGAATCAGGGAAGACAAGACTTCAGAGTAAAAAATGCCATCTCAGCTGGACCTGGAAAGACAAGTGGAATTCTAGAAGAGAAGAGATTAAAAAGAAAGCAATGGGATATGGAAACACATGGCCTACTGGGTGAGTGGCAGTGAAGATCCATCATAAAATGGATATACTCTCTATTTTCTACCTGTTACCAATGGGGATCCATTAATGGTCTCTCATCAGGAAAGAACTTGGGCAAGGAGTTGATTCTGCTAGCACAGAAAGCAGAGTATAAGCCAAATAATGGTGAGAACAGTGAGCAGGTGGGGAACTTGGTTATACCAGTGGTTCCCACATGCAGGTTGTTCATTGAAATCACCCTAACAAGAACTTTCTTAAAGTATGGTTTTCTAAGCCTCATCTAGACTTACTATAACAGAATATCCTAGAACTGGGTCTCAAAACTGTACATTTTTAACATGTGCCCATGATGATTTTTCTGTAGCCACTGACACCTGTCAATTATAATATTGTAGCAAATGATGATGAAGATGACAGTAGCCCAAGAGACAGAGAGAAAGGGATCAATTGGAGAGCCACTTGAAGACAATACCAGAAGGACTGGGTCATCTTATGTATTGTAGAATACATAAATAAAGGCCATTATGTCAGTTAATAGCAAACCTGAGGTGTGGATAAATACCTGATTGGATCTAAAGACCAGCATGATGACTATGCTTTCCAACAATATCATTTACTTTGAAGATATTTTCATGGTGTAAACATGTTGAAGTCTTAAGCTTTTATGCTTTTTTCTTCTAGTTGGTGTATTGATATAAAAATGAGAACATTAAAAATCTAAAAGTTCTTGATATTAAATATGATTTACTTCTATTTTTAAACAACAGAAAATCCTGGCAAATGGTTGGTTTTGGTGCTAAGACATCGTCGTGTGCTTGTTAGGAGCCTTAATACTGACAACTCAGGTTTTAAAATAAAACTATTAGCACAGAAAATGCAGTAAAACTCAGAAATAAGGAAATGAAAATTGAGGCATGTCAACAAAGAGATATATTTTCCCACAAGAATAGCTGCACCCTCTCTGGGGACCCTGAAAACTACACAGGCAGAAAAACTTAATGCCAGCCTTTCATACTTGGGAAAGACAAGATGACTGGTTAGGGAATTTTCCCCTCTCATTTTCATATCTTCATCTAAGGCTATTAATATCTCAAGTTAACTGCTAACTGTTTTCATATTTGCATTTAAATGGAAAAAAATTCTGACATAGCTGGCTTACTGTAGACAATCTTACTTTTTAGCCTCTCCATGTTTTGTTGTGCATGAACTGTTTAAGGAAAATAGAAACTATTACATGATATAGTTAATACCCCCTTCTCTAGGGAGGCAATTGCTCTACATTTATGAGACTGCTGGCTCACCTGTGGTGTAAGGTCAGCATTGCTTTTAAGAAAAAGATATAGCTTCTTCACAGAAGCCAGTCACAGCTCCACAAATGAATTTACTGTATGTGCATAATGTTTTATGCAGTTCAAATCACACTGACTTGGATTAATAAAGGAAACAAAGTTTTACAACTTCGAGATTATTCTCAGGTGGCACATCACTAAAAAAAAAAGCAGCTAAGTATCATGATAGCTTAGGGAACTATATTATGTTTCTACAACTTTTTGAAGTGCCAAATGAAATGTCACTACCATTGAGGATTTAGCTAGAGAAAACTTATATTCCCAGCACACAGAGCCAAAATGCCCCTAAAGGTTTGCTTCCTGCAAATGCCCTAACTGCAAATAAATAGAGAGGGACTCACTGTAGCAAGCAGCTACTTAGTCACATCCTTTTCCAGAACATAGCTGGCTTGCACTTGTGGTCTTGGTTCATATTTAAATGTAAAAATCAACACAAATATAATCTTCCAAAATGTTACTTCTTAGTCTACAAGAATTACAGTGAAAGAAAGTTTTATTATTGATGGATGTAAGTGAGATCCTAACTCACAGGTAACTCCAAAATTTTTATTTAGGAAGTGATTAGGGGGAAATGGCTGATAGGGGCCAGTGACAAAAGAAAAGGGAAAAATTATGTTAAGGCAGGGTTTGCTTAGTGAGCGCTTGGGTTTACATAGATTGAAAGTTAATTGGAATTGGCTTAGAAGAGGCACTGATAGAAGTGATGGGAGTGTTAACCTTCTTCCTCCACCAACAAATGACTTCATGAACATCCACTGCCCTAGAAATAAAAGCATATATCAGGTCTTTATCCTAGTCATCTGGTATCACTAACAAGGGAAAGTTAGTTGATAATTGCAATTAATATTGAAAACAGTCTTTATTTTAAAATTATATTTTAAACAGATAATAAGGAACTTAAGTAATTTAGTATACTATAAATAATTTGGGGTATGATATCAATATCAATAAAAATTTACATTTACTTTTAAATTTGTTATAAAATATTATTTCATTTTTATGTTTTTGATTACCTTTTATTATCTTAATGTCATTATCTTTAAATATTTATTTTATAAAATCTTAGTATAATATCTCATTCACATACTTAAAAGGAGAACTTTGGTTAGTGATTCAAAATAACCAGAAAGGTAAAAATGTAAGCAAGCTGAGAAGCCATTCAAGAGTTATTATACATCCTTAAGTGACCAACACTCAGATAGCAAAAAGAACTAGAGTCACTCCACCCCAGCATTGTTTAATTCTAATAATCCCAGAATGTCCTATGTTATTAATTTCCATTCAAAAATAGTTGATGAGACATTCACAGAAACTCTGCGACTATCAGGGTAAGTAAAAAACAGAAATGGGCCCTGACTTCACAGCTCTGTCTTAGACAGAAAGCTTTAGATATTAAGCAAATAAGTATAGCAGACCCTTGAACAACACGAGTTTGAACTACATGGGTCTATTTGTATGCAGATTTTTTCAATAAATACCTGTACTGCTTTCTATCCACAGGTAGAAGTCCACAGATGCAAAGGGTCGACTGTATGCATCTACTTACACCATTTTGTATAGGGAACTGAACATCGGCAGATTTTTGGTATCTACAAGGTCTCCTAGAACCAATCTCCCACAGATACCAAGGGATGACAAATTTGGGGAGAGTAAAAATTTATATATGGAGTTTTGACTGTACAGGAGTAGGTGCTGGGTCAAGCTGTTCAAGGGTCAACTATATACCAAACAACATAAAATATGACCATAGTAAATGCTCAGAGATAATGGGGACAAGAATCCAATCAGGGCAACATTCTCTGAAGAAATAATGGTAAACTAGAAAAGAAAGGAGGGCAACACAGTCCATGAAGAACATACTCCTTTGCAAATGCAAAGGCACCACTGTAAGAGGGACTAACAGCCAGCAGAGATGGCTAGAGCAAAAAGAATGAAGGGGAGGTAGATTGTCAGTTTAAATTTAAGGGCCAGACAGGCAGAGGCTAGTGGACTGAGTAGCCAGGGGAAGCAATTAGAAAATCTAGGATTGGACTAGCTTAGAAGCTTTGTATTTCATAAAAATGAATGTAATCATTGTTTGGAGAATAGACGGAAAGGAAGCAAGAGCAGATGTAAAGTAGCAACTCAGTAATCCAGAAGAGACACAAAGGTGGACCAGATAGGGGTTGTAAGTACAGTGATACAGAGTCACAGAGGGATTTAGGAGGGACAAAATAACAAGTTGGATATGGAGAGATAAGAAGAGGTTAATTTCTGGCTCAAGAACTAGGTATCCTTCAGAGGGAGAACTGGAAAGAGAACAATTTGGGAAGAGGACTTTTGACTTGTAAGACTTGAACTAGAGTCTTCAACGTTAATCTCCTTATAGGCATCTATATATTTCTACTTTAGAAAATCATCTGTATGTAGATTCTTGCCATGCCATTATAATATGCTGGCTTGTCGATTCTTATAAACCTTTACTTTAAATCGAGCTCATGAAGGACCTGGAATGAATTTAGTGGCCCTGTCTAAAATAAAGAGTTCACCCACCAAATTACTGCTCAAAAAAATCTGTCATAAAGGGTGATGCTGGGAAGAGGAATTTTCAAAAAGATCAAATAGCGTGGCACTGTCCAAGCAGGTTTATCAGTTGTCTTCTTGAAGGAAGAATAAAATGAAGAGAGAAACTCCATAGTTAATAATGTTGAAGTTGTACTTTACAGTTGTGTTCTTTCTATACTTGCCTTTGTCGTTTTGACTTTATTGCCACTGCTACAGGACCAACCTGTGTAGTCTGGCAGGACTTTACAATCCTCTCCTTCCAAACAAGGATCCATGTGACACCACCACTTCTGGATTACAATAGAAGCTGGAAAACAAAGGTCAAGTAATGTTTGTGACACTCTTCCTTCTTCCAAATGTGGGCAACATAAAGCTCAATACAGATTAGTATAGTATGCTGACTTCAAATATTGCTCATAAGAATTATTTTACCGTGAGTAAATTTAAACAATCTAATTAACCATACACTCTACATTATAAAATGATTCTTTTTATATGTAATCATTTAATGACTGATTATAACATGGTTAGTGCGATCTCAAGCTTCAGGGTAGGCATGATTAGATTTCAACTGGCTGTGCTACTTTTTACAAATGACCTTGGACTAGTTTATTAACTCCTCTCAGCCTCTGTCTCAGTTTCTTCATTTGTAAAACAGGGATGAAAATAGAACCTCACCACAGGATGTTGAGAATAAAGCTAATCTGTGTGAAAGTCTTGGCTGACTTTGGGCCCATAACTATGTTCTCAGAAAATGTTAGCTATTATTGTGGTCATCATCTTTGATTGTAGGCTATGTGCTAATAATGCAAAGTTGTTAACTGTCTGATGCTTTTTGTTGTCAAAAGCAAAGACTAAAAGTGGTAAACATTTCCATCTCACATGGTGTTCATCTCTCCATGCCATTCCAGTAAGCGGTGAGTCACTTGAAGTCAATTACTAGGTGTAAAATGAAGATGGGAGGGCCTGACATCTTCTCACATGCCTACACTCTAGTTAGCTCACCTGTGAACTCACTTTCCTTCTCACCACACCATGCCCACAGCAGTGGGCCAAGAAAAATCATTTGTGTTTTAAGTCCATAAAGCAGAAACCAGCACCCCAGTTCTTTGGGTTTGGGAGCAGAAAAGGAGAAGTGAAGGAAGCACCATCAAGTTGGTTGGTCATTCTCACAGATTCAAAGGACAAAAAGGATAGTGACTGATTTTTAAAGGTGAGCCCAGCTAATAGGCTGGTATAGAACAGAGTGCTGGAGGATTGGCAGAGGGTTTAGGGTGGGTGAGTAGCTTATCCCTGTTTTTCTTGATGAAACAGCAACATTTGATAGAAAATATCCCCCCATGGATTTGACTCAAACTACTACTGCATGAGAAGTCTGAAACTCAAGTTTAAGCAAATCTCTGTAAACCCTACTAATTGCCTTCCCTGCATTTTCTAATTTCAATCTCACTGAAACCCTGAGGTTAAAAATTGTTATTTGCTTGCATCTTATATAGAAGAGAAAATCAAGGCCCAGAGGTATTGAATGACTTGCCAGAAGTCACATAGTTTGCAAACAGTCAAGGAGCATTTGAAAGGATGCAGTGTAACATTGCAGTCCATGCTCTAACCATTAAATATATGCCCCCTCCCTCGTACCAGATATCTGGAGCAGAAGCAACTCCTTGTATAGAATCAGCAACTAAAGTAGGTAACATAGCAAGCCAGTATATTCAAATTCCTTCTCCTGTCAGGCAAATGCAATGTGGCATGATGAGGGCATAGGATAGTTTCATTATCAGTTAAAGTGGTCAGACACTGTGTCTGCCCTGATGCAGAAAAGTGGCCATTGTTCCAGATTCTGGCAAAATACTGAGCTACTATCCAATTAGTCCCATCAAAACCAATAATGCCTGAGTAAGATAGAATTGTGATGTAGGATAACCATTTGCTATTTAAATCATAAGGTGCCAACTCTGAGAAGGGAGTGTAGCTAAATGGGTTATTTATTTTGTCAGAGGCTGCCATTGAACTTGAGTGGATGGACACATGGAGGCAAAGCCTGAGAAAGTTATATTATTTTCAGCCCCCCAAATTACAACAATCTCATCTTAAAACTAGATGGAGTCTTGTTACTTTCAAAGAACTTTTACCTACTGTTATTTTGATTGTTCCAACAATCTTCAGAAGCAGGACGGGAAGCAGATGTTTCCAGAAATAAACACCAGAGCTTTCCATAAAGTGAATTAAGTAAGAGAGGAGGTATTAGAATCTAGATTTTAATGCTCTCTAGCCGCCAGTCTTTCTACAATGCCACAATTTATAATAATTGTTTAGATTAATAAGTGCTACATCATAGCATCTGATCATATTCATAGTGCTGATCACTCATCCATTATTTTCTGAATACCTTGGGTTGGTCCCAGGTAGATATAAGGATAAATAAGAGAGGGTTCCCAAGCCTCAATTTAAAATACCATCTGCAGGACTGGAAAAGTTATATAAATGTTGACAGAGCTTAGTTATATTTACACAGAGTTAAAGCTGAATTTAAAATACTTTTTTTTATTTTTAAAACTGTTCTTTACACACTTTCTTTCACTCAGCAGGGGAAAATACTCTTGAGAGGCATTCGAGCTACATGAAAGAGTAGAAAGAAACCTTGACAGATGGGTAGTGATCCTGTCCAAGTGAAGGCAAGAGGAACAGTGGGACAGTTAATTGGCCTACCTGGAAGCCCCCAGACCCAAGGGATTAAAGTTAGGTGTTAGCAAGGAAGCACCAGATGTTCAGCTGAGGAGGATGATCTAGAAAGCAATCTTTAGGAGCTCTCAAGGCCAATTTAAGATTAGTCTTGATTCTCTAAGCAGTAGGAAGCCATGGAAAGTTACTGAGCAAGGTAGTGCAGTAAGCCAGGGAAACCTGTGTACCTAGAAACGTTAGCCTGGCAGGGGATTATAAAAGAATATGGGACAGAAAGGAGTCCGAAAGAGTGGACCAACTGAGGTGAGTGAGGTGAGAAATCTGGGAATAAATTCCCTACAGAGGAAATAGAATAAATCAGATTATCTCAACTTCACAGCAAAGAAATATTTATACTTCCTTACTTGACTCATGGGGATCCAAGATAATTTTGATGACAAACCCTAGAAAAAGAGCTTGAGGGGGAAAAAATTATTCAGGTACTGGTCACAGAAAAATATGTCAATTCTTAAGTACAGAAAAGAATATTACTTGCCTTGTGTTTTGTTTAAGGATTTAAATTTAATTTATTTAAATAAAGAATAGAAGAAAGCATATACAGTAAAGCTCTTGTTGAAATTATTTACCATTTTTCTTTCATTTAATTGGAAAATACAAAGTGATTCTTCTAAAGACAGATTCACAATAGGCTCCTTAAAATAGCAAGCTGCCTTGCAATTTAAAATATTTCTATTTAGAAAAAAAAAATTTGATACCTTATAGAACACATTGAGTAAGGTGCTCCTATAAGTACTTTATCCATGATGAAGTTTCATGGTGAAAGACTTAACAGCAAATGTTCTTTCAGAAAAGACAGATATAATAAAAGCCACCATAGAGCTAAAATAAAAGTTTCAAACTCTTTTATGAGTTAAAAATTGACTAAGAAACCCACAGCTAAGGCGAGAACCAACCAAAGCTTTGACCTGGCAGTGAATAAGATAATTAAACAGCCTGGAAGTTGAAGCTTTCAGTACATACTGAGCCGGGCTAAAGCTGAGGCAAAGGATCCAGAAGGAGGATTTTAATAAAATAACTCAGGAGAACATCTGCCCACCTAACTGAGTCTTGTCTCCACAGGAAAATAAATTTGTAGGAGGCATACTTTTTTCCCTATTACAAAATACCCTAATATACTTAAATGAGAAAGTATCAAGTCACTTCTATTTTTAAAATAAAATTCTTTTAAAAACCTCATGCCTTCCTAACTTATAAAAACGCAAAACATCCCTATCTTCAAGATGTCAATCTGCAATAAATTTCTAGTTTTATGTAGAAAGAAAGAAAAAAAAAAGTGAAGCCCTGGCTTTGCAGTAGTGACTAGTATTTTCTACAATGTTCTAGGTGAAAATGTAACATGGTTAATTAGCTATTTTACTTCTGATGGATTTTTTTTTACTTTCTGTTGTATAAAATAGATGGAGGGATTTTCTATCCCTTATTCTAAACAAATATCACCCCATTAAATAAAACACATTATGTATTTATATAGCTATTTAAATAAGCCCACCTTTGAATAAGACTAACAACAAACGGGTTCACTTCTCAAGTTGGTCTCTCATTTGTTTACTTAGTTTAGTTGTATTTGCACAGAGTGAAGGCTTTACTAAACAAAAATGTATTTTTACACAGATACTATGGACGGAAAGATTAAGATACATCTTCCTAGAACATATATCGTCTAGAAAATAGAGACAACTACCAGAATATGCTCTGAGATTTTAATGTATTTTATCTTCAGCTATTTTGTTCTTATCATTTTTATTTCAAGATGCTCACTGTGTTCTTTAAAAATTAATCCACTTATTAATTTTTAAGATCACTAGGTGGAAAGCCTAGCCAATTTATATTTTTTGTTCCTTAAGAAGCCATTCCAACCTGACTCAGGTAACATGCATAAAAGTGGTAGTTAGAGCACTATGACTTTTTAAAGAAATCTTCTACTTGTTCTACAAATAACACAGTATTATCTTCACAGAGCACTGAGGTAGTGGATCAATATGCAGAGACTGATCCTTTGTGATCTAGGTTTATCCTCTCAAATAAATGCCATTTGACACAAGTACATATACCTGTAGTAGGGACCACTAAGGCAGGGTACCTTGACCTTGGCACTATTTGGGGCCAGATAATTCATTAATGTGGGAGTCCATCCTGTGCATTGTAAGATATTTAGCAGCATGCCTGGCCTCTACCCACTAGATGACAGTAGGATTCTCTACCCCAGTGTAACAACCAAAAGTATCTCTGGGCATTAGCAAATGCCCCCATGGGGCAAAATTGACCCTGGTTGAGAAACACTGAAATATGGTTATGAAGATGTACTCAGACCAAAATAGAAGGCTGAGCTAGCTCAGTAGAGCTGATCAATACTTTGGTTCATGAAAATAATCCTAATCCATGGTAAACACCATGCCACCACTATTCTATTATTTTCCTCCATTCTCCTACTATGGGCAATTCCACAAGCCTAAAGTTTGCATTCATTCATATTCATCCCCCCCCCTCACACACACACACACACACACACACACACACACACACACACACACACCCTGGCTAATCTTGGACTAGGCAAGAAATCTATGCTGGCAAGATGACCTGTCAAATTCAGGGACCACGTTTTTCCTTCTCAGAAATCTTAGGGCATTTTATATGAACTTTCTTCATAGCACTTCATCCCCCTCTCTTACTGGCATACTGTTTCATCTAACCTCCTTGAATACAAACTCCCAGAAGGCAGAAATTAATACTAAAATCTGATTTCATCTAAGGTCTCTAATATCAACAGCTCTGTTTATATCTCCAGGCTTGTCATCTACCATTTCCCAGCCTGACTGAGTTACTTCCAGTTCCCAAGTTTGCCCTATTCATTCCTGTATGCTTTATGCTGCTGTGCTCCCTAGTTTCCTCTTACCTGGTAAACCTACATCCATTGCTTCTCATGGTGCACCAACCTTGACCTCTTCTCTACTCTTCCTGGAGTCCTTCATTTACTAGAGTTTAATTGTCTATCTTTCCTAGTAAATTGTAAGTTTCCTGAAAGCAGGGCCTGAGTCTAATTATCATCCTAGCCCCAGCATCTAAAACATGCCAGGCACTAACATACTAAATTAACACTTGATAAATGACCATATGCAAGATACATATCTTTCCAACTCTCAAAGTGCTTTTGCAAAGAACACCTTGCTGTCACTTACCTGACCACCACCACAAAAACTCATAAAACTCATAAATCTTTAAGTAGCACAGAAAACATACCCAGCAAGAAAACCTTGTGAAATCGCATCTTTAAGACAGACCCTGTATCTCATCATAAAGTCCATAAAGCCATGAAAGTTGTCTACAGTCCAAACAGTAAGTTTCATCCTTAACTAAGCAAATTCTGACATCTGAGAAAAGAAATTTAGGTATCATCAAAAGGGGAAAAAAAGGCTTTAAAAAGTAACCGTCTCTTATTCCTAAGTTTTTGTCTTATTAATCTTTTTTAAAGCCAATGTTTAGAAAGCATTCACTTTGACAAAATAAATTAAGCTTCATTGTACTACACATTTATCTCATTTTATCATAAAACCATTCAGCATTATCTCTGTAGACCTGTATTTTGATAAATGTTCAGAATACAGTTCCCTCCACAAAACAGCCTTGTATCTGTCAGTAGAAGATTCAAAAAGAAAAATGCTTACCAGCTAAATAGTTGTCTGTTTTAGGACCCAAGTAACCATAGCCTTGACAATCAAATAATTCCCCATCCCTTCTCACAAATCCCAAATGTGTATTAAAGATACATTTCAATAACTCTGGGGGATTCATCAGTTAATCATAACAACAACAACCAAAAAAAAAGGTTGATGGGGGAAACAGCTAATTTTTCTCCCTGTTTAATTAATAAAAGCTACATTTTATGTAAAAGCAATGAAAATACCAGATAAGTATCTGTGGTGTGAATTAACAAAACTGCATGAGGATGTTCCGATTTCTATGCCAACTTTAATTAGTGCCCTGCTACAACTCTTCTTGCCTTTAATTTAAATGTAAATTCAAATGAATTTTATATTTTAGATCCTCTCTTTTCTTATTGACAAATAAGATAAAAGGAACATATCAGCAGAGACTAGGTCTTCCCACAAGCCAATTAGCAGCATGATACTGCATAATTATTATAGGATAAAGATTAAGCAGGTAAAGCTAAAAAGCCCTAATGAAAACATATTCGGATAAGGACTAGAAGATCAGGGGGATAAGAAAACAGACATATATCCTAACTAGATTTTAAACTACAATTTTCTATACCTCATCGATGACTTTGATCCAATAAACATTTATTGAACACCAACTGATTGCCAGGCAATGGTAGGTGCAGGGGACATGAACATGAAAACAAAATCACAGTCTCATTTTTCCAAGTTTGGGTATTCTCTGGCCACAAAAGTTGTTCTAAAGTTATATATTTACATAAAGTTTATCCTATACTACCTAATATAGGCACTCCTAGTCACAAGTTCCCATTTAAATTTAAATTTGAACTAGTCACATTCCAAATGCTCAATAGCCACATGTGATTAGTTGTTGGCAATCATACCAAACACATATGCATCGTTATCCATAGATGAAGAAATATATAGAAATAACGCTTGCATCATCACAAAAAGTTCTACTGTGTAGACTCTGCTCAGACATCAAATAATTGGTCTCCATCACTTACTAACCCCATGACACTAGGGAAATAATCGAGTTAACTTGTGAGTCTGTTGGTTTGCAATAGACACAACAAAAATGTCCTTCAGTAGAGGAAAGGCTAGATAAATTATGGCTTAGACATTCAATAGAATACTATGGAGCAATTTTTTTTTAAAAAAAGTTAGAGCAATACGTACTAGCACACAAAGATCACAATGTGATATTGATAGGAATAAAGTAGGTTGGATTAAGAAATATCCAATGCGATACCATTTGTGTACATCTTGCATTCATATTGAAATCTACCACATTTTCTACAGACCTCTCTTAAATACACAAATATACAGAAAAATATATTAAACAAACAGATAAATGTAGATACCCCTAGAGTGGTGGCCAACAGGGAATTTGCCCAAATATAAAACAAGCTAGTTTAGGGTAAGGTATTAACCTTTCCTTTACTAAGAGAAAGACACTAATAGCAATTGCTACCCTACCTGTACTTTCCGGGTACCAAGAAAAGTACTTTGTGTATTGTAAAACATGATTTAGATATGTAAGACTTTATATCCAAAGATGTTAGGCTAGACAAAGACCATAAATATAGTTTATATCATGATTCTTAAGTTTCTGTAGAAGTTTAAAAATCTACAGAGGCAAGCAAATGCAGTTGTTACCTTTCAAAAACAATCTGTGATTAGAAAAGATTAATCAATTATCTGCTATGTTAAAACTCATTTGTTCACCAGCCAAGGAAGGGAGATGGAAATAAGGGACCCAGCCCCTGTCCTCAAGCAACTACAGACTACTGAGAAGGCACATGATCAACAAGTTTTTACAACAAATTGGGATGCATGTTATGAACTAGAATTAGGAGGAGACAAAAGAACATATAAGAAATTCAAAAGTAGGAATTAAATAGAAAAAAAATGTGTGATGTGAGGAAGAGCGCAATGATTCAGGCAAAAGATAATGACAGGTGGAGTGCAGAGCTGAAAGAGAATGGAAAGGAGTCCAGTTGGGATGAAGCAGAACAGGTGAAAGAGAGAAGTGAAACAAAGTCAGATTACGCAGGGCTTCATAAACCATGGTAAAGATTTTGGATTTTATTTTAAAGACAGGTGGAAGTCACTGAAGTGTGGTTTCAAGAATGAGAATAACATGATCAGTTCTGTTTGTGTAGAAGCATCTTTCTTGCTACAGGGTGGAAAATCGAACACAGGAGTAGTAAGCTCAGGAAGAGGTAATGTAGACCCCTAGGCTGTGGAGATAACAGTGGGGTAGAGATAAGTGGACTGAGTTGAGAGAGAGCAAGGAAACAGAAGAGGTATGATTTGGATTCGATTGATGGAGAAAATGAATAAAATAAAGTGTCCTAGCTGGGGGTATAAGAACTTAGCAAATTTCTTTTAAATGCCTTTTTTAATGTTAAAAATCTTCATTTTTTTATAGGTAGACAATCCTTTTCCTATAATCTCCAAATCCAAAAAGCTCTGAGAATGAAAAGGATTTCTGTAAGATGGCAACAAAACCTGACTTGAATTAACATGAGGTTCTTCATCCTGCCTTACCCCATTCTGCACAAATATTTACATATCTCATTATAGAAATATTAATATCTGTGATTATGGGGTACAATGGGAAAAGACATAGGTTTGTTAAGTTAACAGATGGTATATGCACTATGTTACCTTTATAAAAGATGACAAAATCTGAATTCAGCAACACATTTAGTCCCCAAGTTTTCTGATAGGGAATTGTGGATGAGAAATTTTCCACATTCACTTTTTAGCTGCGATCATGCCATATTACAACACTACTGATGATCATACAGCCCATAAATATGTGTCTGTGTTTAATAGGAGAGGTGAGATGTGGGTAAGTCAGCTATTATTTTTGATTGTGCAATAAGATCTGGAGTTAAGGATATGTATGTATATATTTTAACTGTTGTCCTTTAGACATGCATCAGATAAGACTGAAAGTCTTCATTTTCATAACAAGGTATGTGCTGGAAAAAGCCAGGAACATCAAAAGGAATCAATCCCAGGCCTCCACCTACAACCATCAACATTCACTCTTTTTTTTTTTTTTAAGCATTGGCATAGTACTCTGCTAGAAGATTTGGAGACAACAAATAAATAGTACATGATCCCAAACTATTCTCAAGGAAGTTATTCCAAAGAAGATATTTTATAAATGTTTGTTAAAATAATAACCTAGAAATTAAGAGAATATTTGTCTATAACATTAAACATGAGGTGAGAAAACCAGGCTGAGCACAGAGTTTGAGAACGGGAAAAAGAGTATGTCTAAGGAAGCAACTGCTCTTGTGGATGAGATCTGGAGAGACAGTTGGGATAGAAGAAATCAAAGCACATTTTCCTGATTGTCTGATAATGGAACTCCCCATTAGTACTTCTTAGGAGACAGCATTAATAACTTACGTTACTTATCATGAAATTGTTGGATTTATATTTATGTTCATTTTTGGAATGACACAAACCTAGAAGCAACCTAGTTTTCTCTGCATCGCAAAGACAATAAAGTTGGAAGATTCTTAATAGTTTTAGGTCCTTCTTCAATACTGAAGTAACTGACCAGAAAAGTCTTACCTTCAACACAAGAAGGCTGAGCCCGAGTTGTGCCAGCAACCTGTCCCGGGAAGCAAGAACACTTGACTGTTTGTGATCGCTCTTCTATGCGGTTCTTGTTACAGCACCTGTGCACAGCAACCACCTCACAGGTACCCTGCTTGATTTGCTGGTGACCTGGTAGGTAATGAGGGAGAAAAAGAGAGTGTTGATAGGAGGAAATGACATCACCAAGAACATGAATGATACTATGACTACATTTTTCATTTTCCAAGTCTTTTTAACTTCGTTTTGATATAATTTATATGAAGGTGTCAAGAGGTGGGGGGTGGGATCAAGATGGCAGAGTAGGAATATTCTGGGCTGACCTCCTCCCCAAAACACACCAAAACTATGATAAATATTAAGCAACTATGTCTGAGAACAACCTGAAGACTTGCAGAACAGATTCTCTACAACTGAGAATATGAAGAAAAAGCCACAACAAGATAAGTAAAGGGCCAACAGAGAGGTGTTCTACGATGGCAGGGATATCATGATCCCAGAAGCCCCCTTGATGACCAAGGCATCTGAGACCCATCTCGGGCTCCCTGCACCAGAAAGTGGAGCATAACAACATCAACATCTGCTTATGAGAACCAGCAAGGCTTATGTCACAGAAACTGAGTGGCCATGGAAAAGAAAATCTTCCATTAAAGGGCCCATATACAAACTCACATCAAAATGCAGAGACAGAAGTTGAAAGGTGCCTGGATCATATATGAAAGAGATATATTGATGAGTTTTAGGGTGTCTGCCAGAGGAATTTGTTGGGGCTCTCTCTGGGACTAGAGGTACTAGCAGATATCATTCTTTCCTATTTTGCTGTGTTTGCTCTCCTATCTGACCAGCCAGTGCTGGTGAGTACCACGTCTGGCACTCACCATTAAGCTGCTAACCGTTCCACCCACCTAACATTCCCAAGGACTCATCCAGCCCAACCACCTTCCAAAGCAACACCTTGCTTCCCCTCAGCACTCAGGGGCACTGGGTGGACCTCAAAATTGGGTCCTCCCACCAGCACCAAACTCATAGTCCTAATGAGACTCTAAAGAAGCACTCCATGCCATAGCACCTGGTGGGTGGCACAGAAGCACCCCCAAAGTGGGTTTGAGGGGCCAGACCCCACACACCAACATACCCACAACATGACTTGAGCAGAGCCCTACAGAGAGATCTATGAGGCAAGAAACTGAAGTCTCCTGCCAATAGTGAGTATGTAAATGAGCTTGTAAGCAGATTCTCTCCCATGCTAGGCCAGTGTTGGTCTGTATGCCAATAGTATATAGTATATAGAAGTGATGGTTTGTCACTTCCACAATTAGGTTATAAAAGACAGTGGAGCACTGGCTTGTTTACTCATCACTCACTCTGGGGAAAATCGTGTCGTATGCAGCTCTATGAAGATGCCGCTATAGCTAGGAACTGAAGTCTACTGCCAACAGTCACATGAGTGAGTTTGGAAATAGATCCTACAGCCAAAGTTAAGCCTTCAATGACTGCAGCCCTAGCCAACAGCTTATTTGTAATCTGAAAATTCTGAGGCAGGACCACTGGCTAAATCACTCCCAGATTCCTGATGCTCAGAGTCCATATAAAATAATACATGTCAATCGTTTTAAGCTTCTAAGATTTCAGCTAGTTTGTTATACAGGAACAAATAACTAATGCACCAACCCTGGCTGTACTTTGCTCTGATAAAAACAATGTAAAGAAGATTGTGGAGGAAGCAATGTTTAGAAATTATTTATGAAAGACAACATTTTTGAGCACCCTCATGATTTTCAGATATACCTTTTACAAGCAATCTCATTTACTCATTAAAACAGGTTTCCCCAAGAATTCTCATAGGTAAATACTTTGCTTGGTTTCTGTTGTTTGATATATGGACTTCAAATAACAAAACTAATTTTAAAATAGTTGATCATTCAGGTTCTAATCCATAAAGATAGGCCTTTCACAAAATAACCTCTATGTTATTCTAAATTTTTTCTGGCCCTTCCCTGTCATACTATCTTAAATGTTGGTGGGAGCAAAATTCAATTAGTGGTGAGAACAAATACTAAGGCAAAGTTCCACTTGTAAAACACGTAAAAGACCTAGTCAGTAGCCAGAGAATCTAACCAGCAGCACGAGAGACAGTTTTCAATTACTGCAAAAGAAAGCATAAAATGAAGTAATTAAAACTATAAACCTAATTAAATGTTCGCAACAAGAGTGTTGATTTCCCATAGTGGTATACAATTATAAAAAAAATAAAAATTAATAGTATCGCAATATTAGTAATGTAACATAGGGCTTTAGCACTGAGTAAGCAGAAAAGTGAGGACTGGGAAATCCTTTTTTAGTTTCCAATTACAAATAAGCACATTTGGGTCAAATATTTCCTGACAGCTAATGACTAGCCATGTAGGGGGGCCAGCATAAATTCTTCCTCAGCCCTCTCTTACTGACTACCCTCTCCATTAGTCACTGTCTCAGTTTGTGCAGGCTACCATAAAAAAATGCCACAGACTGGGTGACTTAAAAAAACAGATATTTCTCATAATTCTGCAGTCTAGAAGTCCAAAGTCAAGGTGCTGGCTAATTTAGTTCCTGGGGAGGGCACACTTCCTGGCTTGCAGCCACTACCTTCTAACTATGTCTTCACATGGAGGAGAAAGAGTGCTCTGATGTCTCTTCCCTTTTGTTTAGAAGGACACCAGCCCTATAAGATTAGGCCCCACTCTTATGAACTCACTGAACCTTTAATACCTCCTCACAAACCCTGTCCCCAAATATAGTCACATTGGAGGCTATGGCTTCAACATGTAAATAAATCTGAGGGGAGGGAGGGACACAAACATTCTGTCTGTAACAGCCATCATGCCTTAATTAGATTTTAAATGACCCTAGGGAGTTTATAATGAAGGCAGCTTTAAACCTCATTAAGAAAATAAAAGAAATATGCTTTAGTAACTTCTTAGAGGAGTCAAGAAGAGATTAGGACATTCATTAATAACCTAGTTTGCTTAGAATTTTGTTGTTATTTAGATAACCATCCATAAATGCAAATTAATTGGTTTTTTTTTTTTTTCTATTTAAAACTTGTCTCTGAATAATCAGCTTGCTTGGTCTAGAATTGTATTCATTTACATAGTATCAACTACTGTACTTTATTGATTTTAAGATATATATTTTTTCATCTTTTAACTTGTCAGGAGGTGTCACAACTGATAGTATCTTACCATTATAATTGGCATTGCTTTTCTTTCTTAGAAATACACAAAATAGCAATGTGTCTCACAACTGACAGCATCTTAGATTTAATAAAATATGATCGTTTGTAGGCACTCTTCTAAATTCTTTACAAATATTATCCTGTGTAATCTTATTAAAGTGCTATGTGAGAGTACTGTTTAAATTTCAGTTTTACATTTAGCAAAATGTTCAAAAATTAATTTGCTCAAGGTCACGCAACTAGAAATTGAGTAAAGGTGAGATCTGAATTTAAGACAGTGTCTATGCTCTCATCACATGAGAGAAAAGAACTAGCCATAGTAGCTAATATTTTCTCCAAGTACAGCCAAAAGGGCATCTCCACCTCAGCAAGTCACAAGTTTTTCTGTCTCAGTTTCCCACTGAAACACCTTTCCTACTTGATGGCATTGTTTGTGGGGCTCTATATAGACAGACTTTCTAGAATTTTTTGACACTGGACTATAATCTTTGAATAAGAATGTACCTTTTTTCTTGGTAATCTACAACGCCTGGCATAAGACATAGGTCCTCAGAAACAGGTCTTAAAATTGCTCAAAGTATAACAGCAGATGATAAGGATCCAGAATAGGATACACACAGAAAGCACTGATTATACTCATTTGAACAGCTCGTTTTATGACACTATGTTGGTTAGGGTTCTCCAGAGAACCAGAACAAATAGGATATTAGTATATATAAAGAGAGGATATAGAGTTGGAGAGAGGGAGGAAAAAGAGGGATGAGCAGGGGGAAAGAGCAGGAAAGAAAGGGAAGGGAAGTGATCAAGATTGATTATGGAGGCTGGCAAGTCCCAAGATCTGCAGGGTAAGTTGACTAGCTGGAGACCTAGAAGAGATGACTGTTTAGCTCCAGTCTGAGTCCAAAGGCCTGAGACCCAAGGGAGCTGATGGTGGCATCCATTTTAAAGGTGTTAGGCTCAAAAACCAGCAAGAGCTAATGCTTCTGTTTATGTCCAAAGGTAGAAAATGACCAATATATCAGTTATAAAGCAAGAAGAATTCTCCTACTCATAGGAAGGTCCAGGTTTTTGTTGTATTCAGGCCTTCAACTGATTTGATGAAGCCCACCCACATTTGGGGGGCAATCTGCTTTACTCAAAACACCCTCACAAAAACACCCAAAATAATATCTGACCAAATATCTGGGCACCCCATGGCCCAGTCAAGTTGATGTATAAAATTAACCACAAACATCATACAACTATATAAAATAGTGTTGCTGAATGGGGGGAAAAATGAAAGCTGAGAACAGGCAAAAAACTAGTGGCTTTTGGGTAAATTTAGTTCTTTAAAGAGATACAGGAGGGACTCCTTGTACAATAAACTTAGTACCAGAGAGTGGCCACTATAAGTAAATTTACTTAAAACAAAGATACATTTTCCATCTTTTTGTTTTTTTACAGAGAAATCCCATTTATTTCTATAATAAAAGGTTTTAATGTCACCATACCTCCTTTGTATTTCTAATTTGTCCCATTCAGATTTGTTATCTTTTATTATTATTGAATTTATTGGAGTGACATTGGTTAATAATATTAAATAGGTTTTAAGTGTAGAATTCCATAATATATCATCTGTATATTGCATTGTGTGTTTACCACCCAAAGTAATATCTCCTTCCATCACCATATATTTGACCCGCTTTACCCTTACCTACTTCCCCTTTCCCCCCTCTCCCTCTGGTAACCACTAAACTATTGTCTGTGTCTATGAGCTTTTGTTTGTTTTGCTTGTTTGTAGCCTTCAGTTTTATATCCCACATATAAGTGGAATCGTATGGCTCTCAACTTTCTCTGTCTGACTTATTTTGATTAGCATAATATTCTCAAGATCTATCCAAGTTGTATTCATCTTTTCCATGGCTGAGTAATATTCTACTGTATACACACACACACACACACACACACACACACACACACCACATCTTCTTTATCCAGTCATCTATCAAAGGATACTTCAGTCATTTCCATGTCTTCGCCACCATGAATACTGCTTTGAATCTTTGAATAAGAATGTACCTTGTAATGAACATAGCGGTACATATATCTTTACCGATGTTCTCAAATTTGGGGGGTAGATACCCAGAAGAGGGTTGCTGGGTCATAGGGAAATTCTATTCTTAATTTTCTGAGGAACCTCCATACTATTTTCCTAGGTAGCTGTACCAATTTACATTCCAACCAATAGTATATGAGGGTTCTTTTTTCCCCACAACCTCTCCAACACTTGTTATTACTTGTCCTGTTTATGACAGCCATTCTAACAGGTGTGAGGTGGTATCTCATTGTGGTTTTGATTTGCATTTCCCTAATAGCTTGTGAAGTTGAGCATCTTATTATCATATATCTGTTGGCCATTTGTACAGTGGGGAATATTTTGGTTGGGGACCCGTCTTGAAAACTAAAAATATACACATAAAACTCATGCAACAAATAAGAGGATGTACCTGAAATTTCTCATACAGGGTTTCCTTTAGAGTTGCAAGGTATGCATTGGAGTAGGTAAGACTGAGTTACCCAGAAATGAAGCTGAACTTTGGAGAGAAATGGGCCAAAGAGAAAACAAAACACTATCTCCTTTGTGCTGGCTGATAATCTTGTTAGGTGCTGGGCCATTTCCCTCCTCATTTTGTCTGGGTAGGGAGATGAGAGAGTATTTATTTGTATTTATTTAATCAACACTTAGATACAGTATACTATGTGCCAGACACTGTTCTCAGTGCTCTTGGAAACATTTTAAAAGCAGAGAAATTGAAACAGTTCTTTCATTCCCTTCTGTACTTCTGAACTTGCAATCAGGTTGCATACTTTCTTTAAAAAAAAAATGACTTAAAATATGGCAGCACTGTAAAATGTAAGATGCCTTGCCTTAGTTCCTCACTTACATGATTAGTTAATGTAGACACCACTAAAAGCATTATGATAATCTCCTCCCCCCCCTCCCCGCCAAAAAAAAAAAAAACTGATTGTTTTTGGATTGCCATGGAGGATGGTTTAACTTTCCCTGGAGAGTAAATTGCTCAAATGCATATCTTTTTATTCATATTAAATAAGCTTTTAAGAGAGGTTGTAAACAACAGGGAAAATACATAGTTGTCCCAGTGCAGTCAGAGCCTTTTCCATTATAAAAGGGATAAATACAAAACCACATTTTCAGCAGAAGTTCTGCAGTTGAAACTACTTGAAAGCTGATAGAGAGACAGAGGCATCAGATTAGAGTGACTTTCTTCATGCTATTATTTTCCTTGGATCCTTATCCTTTTGTTCAAATCTTTTTCCCTTCCTACACCAGCATGTATGCGTGCGCACACACGCACACATGCGCGCGCGCGCGCACACACACACACACACACACACACTTTACAGCATTCTCAATCTTTCTCTCCATGAGACAAGAAAGAGAAGTCTGAAAACAAGATTTCATGAAATAAAAGCAGAGAATGAGGCCATAGCTAGTCACTGCCTTGAAAAAACATGCCCAGAATTCCTAGCATTTCCCTTAAAATTCTCAATGTTCTTTCCTTATCCCTGCCCCAACTTGGATTTTAGACAAAAAGGGATATATCTCAGGATAGAAGCTAAGACTATGGTAGTCATGGGACCATAAGCTGTACAAACTTGGTAACTTAATTGTGGAGACAAATATCTTCTGAGTCCCAGCTATGTGACAGGCCCTCTGCTGGGATTAAGGATAGAGCAGGAAAGAAAAGAGATGCCACTGGTCTCAACAAGTAAAGATACTAAACGGAAATATCTGATGATTCTCCTAAGGAGGAAATGGCCTCTCCTGACAGGATGACAAAGGAGAAAGCACTGGCCATGGAGTCAGAACTGCTAAGCTAGAATGCCAGCTTCCAGACTTGAGTACTTTTACTGGGCCTCTCAATCTCATTCTTCTCATATATAAGTAGCATACTATCTACCTCACGTGATGGTTATAAAATTTAAATTAATGTACTTAATGAACATAGTAAGCTACTTGAAATACCATAAATGTTGGAATGAGTTTTTGTTTACATATTCATTCAATAACTATTTGTTGAACATTTACTCTGTGCCAGGCACATAGAAGCATAACACTGAACAAAACAGGTCAAAAAAATCCTCTTCCTCAAGGATCTTTCATATATTAGTGATGAAAGGAACACAAAATAGGAAAGATGTAATTTAAAATAGGGAAGGCCTAAGAAACTAACGCTTGAGTAAGAAATTAAAGCAAGTAAGAGAACAAGCCTTGTAGATATCTGAGGGAAAGAGGCCCTTATAACTGGAGCTATGTGAGAGAGGGGAGATTAATCTTCTGCCTGGAACACTCTATCTCTGTGTGAATAACTCTGATTGTCCTGTTCTAATAGAAACTACAAATAAAATTTTTCTACAATTGATTAAAAGTCAAAACAAAACAATATGTTTTAACCTAACACACTCTACTCTCTTAATTTTTGAGATATTTAAAATTTCCCATGCTCAGCAGTTCTAATTAGTCTTAACTAAATTTTTCTTCCCTCTCTACACAAAACAATACCTATTCTAAGGGCTTTCCCTCCACATTTTTCTTAATCAAAGTCCACTATCTGTTTATCATTCTTTACCAAGAGTACCACCAATAGCAATACATAGCTTGAGATGATAAGCACCATGGAATAAATTCTCTAAGAAAATCTCATCAATAAATAAACCTTGGTCTATTGAATGCATGATATATATGAATATAAGTACACACACACACACACACACACACACACACACACAATAGCTCCCATTTAAATTATAAAATAAAAGCTGGCTTTAATTAATAGCATATAATTTCAAAGGTGGCATTGAGGTGCCACTTATATTTTAGTGGACTGAATTTTTGCATATTAAAGAGGTATTCCAACAAACTGTCTGTTAATGGACAAAATTTTGCCCCCATTCTGTAAAATTTGTATGTTGAAGCACTAAACCACAAGGTGAATATATTTAGAGACAGAGCCTTTAGCAAGGTAAGTAAATAAAGTCTTAAGTGCAGAGCCCTAATCCAAAGAAGTGATGTTCTTATAACCAGAGAGTTCCCTCTTTCTCCACTAATGCACAAAGGAAAGGCCATATAAGGTCATAGTGAGAAGATGGCCAACTGCAAGTCAAGAATAGAGTCCTCGCCAGAGACTGAACTTGCTGGCACCTTGATCTTGTACTTCTAGCTTCTAGAACTTTGAGAAAATTAATTTCTGTTGTGTAAGCCACCAGTCTGTGGTATTTCATTATGGCAGCCTGGGTTGACTAATATAGTCCCTTATTAATTCTAACTTCATAGGCTGAAAAAAGGTGAAATGCTTCACATTAAGGGGTATCACACTGAAAACATGATGGGGCAAAATAAATCTTCTGAGATCACTCATGTTTCTGAAAATTTCTGTGTGTGTGTGTTCAGTAAATTGGATTTTTAAGCCAAATTTATTATTTGCTTTACTATATATCAACATAGATTATTATAATACTGAATTTTATTGAAGAACAGTCTTGTTCTAAGGAAATACATAGTTTTCCACTTACTTTCAAACAATTCAGAAAAAAAGAATAGCTAGATAATCCTAGAGATATGTAAGTGGTAGTTCTAATATAGTAGGATATTAATAGGTTGTAAATCTAGTAAGAGATAAAGATGTTAATTGTACTTTTCTTTCAATGTTTCATTAGGCTTAAAAAAGTTTCTAAATAAGTTAGGGTGGGACTACATCAAACTAAAAAGCTTCTGCAGAGAAAAGAAACCATCAACAAGGTAAAAAAAAAAAAGCAGCCATCCAAATGGCAAATATATTTGCAAGCAAAGCCTCCGATAAGGGCCTAATACCCAAAGTATGCAAAGAACTTGTATGACTCAATAACAACAACAACAAAAACAATCCAATCAAAAAATGGGCAGAAGACCTGAACAGACACTTCTCCCAAGAAGACATATAAATGGCCAACAAACATATGAAAAGATGCTCTACATCGCTAGCTATTAGGGAAATGCAAATCAAAACCACAATGAGATACCACCTCACACCTGTTAGAGTAGCTGTTATCAATAGGACAACTAATAACAAGTGTTGGAGAGAATGCAAAGAAAAAAGAACCCTAATACACTACTGGTGGGACTACAAATTGGTACAGCTACTATGGAAAACAATATGGAGGTTCCTCAAAACACAAAGAATTGATCTACCATATGATCCAGCAATCCTTCTACTGGGTATTTACCCCAAAGACTTAAAAACATATATCTGAAAAGACATTTGCACACCAATGCTCATAGCAGCATTGTTCACGGTGGCCAGGACATGGAAGCAACCAAAGTGTCCTACAATAGACGACTGGATAAAGAAGCTGTGTACATATATACAATGAAATATTACTCAGCCATAAGAAGAGATGAAATACTGCCATTTGCAACAACATGGACCTTGAGATAATCATGCAAAATGAAATAAGCCAGATGGAAAAAATTGAAAACCATGAGATATCACTTATATGTGAGATAGAAACCTAAAAGCAACAAATGAACAGAACAAACAAACAGAGACTCATGAACATGGACAACAGACTAGTCGTTACCAAAGGGGAAGGGTTGGGGGGGGAGGTAATAGAGTAAAAAGGGTCAAATATGTGGTGATAGAAAGAAATCTAACTATGGGTGGTGAATACACAATACAATATATATGCCTTACTGTTGAATTGTAGACCTGAAACTTACTGGATTTCATTAACCAATATTGCCATAATAAAAATAAATTAATTTTTTTTAAAAAAAGGAAGTTTGGGGGTAAAAGCTAACATTACAAGAAATAACAGGAAAGCATTATATGGGTAAAGACCCTGGGCTCTTCTGTTTAAATACTCTGCCATCTCTACTTCTGGGAGGTTTTCAACGAGTGGCTTTTCTCTGCTTTGGTTTCCGTGCCTGCAAAATAATAAACCTTCAGAGGTTCGATGTTAGGTCCGATGTACAGGTAAAGTACTGAGAATGGTGCTTGACATATAGTAAGTACTTAATAAGTATTAGTAGTAGTAATAATAATTAGTAATAGTGAGTATGATCATAACTATTATTACTAGTATTATTATTATTATTATTATTATAGACTATTTAAACAACTAACCTGAGAAAATTTAAAAGGAAATGGCGAATAATTGGATTAGATCATTTCTGAAAAACAATTATACTTCTCAGAATAAAGAAAAAGTCAATGCTTTCTAAGAGCAAAAAATCAACATTACCATGGCTCTCTTAGTCAACAGATTTCATTGATTTTGAAATTTAAGAGAGTCAGCAATCTTTGCTTTAATTTTTTTCCCACCTGGCACATAAATCCCTTTGTTTCCCTAGAAATATTCATCCAATGCCTACTTAAACTCTGAGCTCTCCCATCAGAAGCCAGCTGATGCCAAATTTAAGGTTTTTCCAGCAATGTGTTATGACTCCTATCCATACTGCATTAGATTATACTGGGTACTCTAGTTTACTTCTCTAGTTTTTGGTTTTACTATCCTATTACACTTTTAAAGGTTTAAAATTTAGCATGACCAATAGGGGATAGGAAGTCAAATGAAATGGGTCCCCCTGCTCAGTTTATCAAGCTGAGCATCTTTCTTCTAAAAGGGGAGAATAGTTGCAGAGACAGAAGAGATTGCAAAAAAACCTCTCCATTTAAAGGTAATTGATGAAGCAGAGAATTGACATTATGCTTCACTGGAACCTCCCCTCTAAGCCCCAGTCATCTTTCCCCCATTTCCTAGCACTCCTTCAGGGAAACAGCTAAGTGTATGGTTTATCAAAAGAAAAAGAGGACAGAAGGAGAAGTAAAACTGCTTGGTTCGGTTTCAAAGAATCTGTTACAAAATTACATTTATACTAAAGTTTAAATAATGCCAAATGAAGAATTAAAAGATAAAAATAAACAAAAGGACTTGCAGGTTTAGCCCCTTGTGATTTCAACATTTCACATACAGTTGGATAGATTTCCTATTCGTTCTTCTACTAAATTTGTATGCAAAACCATCTCACTGGACAAAAATAAATACTAGATCTATGCACATATTGTGTAGAAATTGGTGAAAAGCTTCCATTTGTACATTTAAAATATAAAAGTACACATGTATTTTTAACATTTTCCCTTAGGAAATTTTGTACTGTTTTACTTCTAACTAAAATAGGCTTCAGCAAGAAACTGCATAATATATTTTATCATAACCTAGACATTATTTTAGGCATTAAACTCTCTCTTATGGACATTATTTTTGTTAACACATTATACATATCATTAAGTATCTAGACCCAGAATTAAATATCAGAATACTACCCTATTGTGCATGGCACCACAGACTTTTCTTCTTAACAGTACTTATCAAAGCCAGTTTTCAGTAGATATTTTAATATTTTAATTCTACTAAAGATGGTAAATTACCTTCCTAGACTGATCTTTCCCTCTCTTCTAAAATCCAACTAAAAGTATAGTAAAGGAAGACAAAAGGTACAGATCAACAAGAGCAAAGAAGAGAAGTAGAGATATCAGCAGTTGAGAGACGGTCAATAGTGTTTGGGAAGATGGAAGGTAAGAGTACTTGGAGTGAAATGACTGAGACAGGAAGAAGTGAGAGGATGAAACTGATACATTTCAAAGGACCTCAGTAGGTCCCTCAAGGCAGGAGGTTGAAAGGCAGACACCTGGCTGACCATCATATACTCAATAAACTAAGTCCACTGGTCACCAAGTTCTTTTATAGACAGAGATTTCATTCTTCCATAAGGAGGTACAACATTTGGAGAAAATCTCCAATATGAAAAAGACCAAATTAAACAAACAGAAAAAATAAAACTAGAGATAGAGAGTTGCAGGGAGCAGACAAGGATCTAAGAGTATTAATTATGCAGGAACAGACAAGGATCTAAGAGTATTAATTATGCAGGAACAGACAAGGATCTAAGAGTATTAATTATAGTATGACTAGAAGAAAAGAGAGATGAAGAGAAGAGATGATTAACACTCTGTGCCAGGTATTCTAAGTGTTCATTAATATTTAACATCTATAAAATATAATAAACACTTATATAATATATATCCTTATTAATTTATAGGTAATTATAATATATAAAACCTCTGTCATAGATACAGAATTAATATATATACATAGTCTCATTAAGTCTTTGACAATAAGGAAGGGAAGGGAACAACAAAGTTTCACAAGGTCATCTATCATCCATCAGATATTTAAAAATTCAGGTAATTCAGGTAATCAGATACCACAAAGTGCTATGATAAAATAAATTAAACAATAAAAAAGCACTCCTGAAAAATTTCAAAAACTAAAAACAATAATTTTCCCAAAGGAAATTCAAAAGAACAAAGCTAAATAGAAAATTCTAATCACAAACAAGAAATATTAAGAGAAACAATCCAGATGGTCTAATATCCTATTCTAGAGAGAAAAAACAATAAACATAGTGAGTATATCATCAAAGAAACACTAGTGGCCAAGACCAGAAGGACTTGAATCCAGTTAGTGCCCAGAAACACAGAATGAAGATTGGACCTACACCATGACACACATCATCATGAAATTTAAACATCTTAGGATAATAACAGCAACAAAAACAAAATGAAACAAAAAAAATGGTAAGAGTTTTGAAAAATCAGGGGAAGAAAATATTAATATGAGAAAAAAGGAATAAAACAATTTTATCAAACTTCTCGAAAGCAATTGTATGTTAAAAACATGTGGAGGCATACTTTCGAAATTCTAAAGGAAAATATTTCTATACCCAACAAAACTATCAAAGTATGAATTGTCTCAAAACTTTTATTTTCATGAACTCGGTTGTTTAGAAACTGACTAAAGGATATGCTGTAGAAAAAAACAAAAAGAAGAAAGAGAGAAGGAGGAGGGGAGAGGTGGAAGGGGAGAAGAAAAAAAGAAGAAAAAAGAAGAAAGAAAAAGGAAGGAGAAGGAGGAGAAGAAAAAGAAGAAGAAGGAAGAAGATAGAAACAAAGAATCCATTCAGAAGCTTGTTGAAACAAAGCCCCAGCATCAGTTTTTCAGCTAGCCAGAATAAAAGAAGCCACAATGGAGATGTCTGTAACAAAATGGAATCTGATAAGAAGCATAAGCTCAAAACACATATGTGCAAATAAAGCAGTTAGAAACAGTAAAACTGTTCAAGAAAGGAAAGATAAATTTTAGCTATCAGAGTAGAAGGTTAATATGGAAAATCTAAAATGGATGAATCAAGAAGTCATGGTATATGCATATTATATAGAAATGGGGTGCTAATAGAAAATCCAAAATATAAAGAAAGAAAAGAATAGTTGCAGTTGGAAAGTGGGACTAGGGATATTAAGAGATTAGGCAGTTGATTTTTGAAATATATACCAGTATTATTTTGATAAATTTAATCATATATTTTGAAATCCTAACCAGCCAGATGATTTGCAAAGCCATCGAATCTTACATTCACAGCTAAGTCCTTATATGTATGCACATGTGCACGTACACATGTACACATACACACACACTGAATTGTCCTTTGGTATCCACAGAAGATTGGTTCCAGGACTCTCTGTGGATACCTAAATCCTTGGATGCTCAAGTTCCTTAGATAAAATGGTACAGTATTTCCATATAACCTATATTTGAATATAGGCTATAATAGTACACTGTCTATACATCACTTCATTTGTGTGTATTCGGCATAGTACTTGGTACATGGAAAATTCAAGTTTTGCTTTTTGGAACTTTCTGGGACTTTAAAAAAAAGAAAAACACTTACAGCACCTGGTATTCCTAGGTGGTTTCCCATCCAAGTACTAACCAAGCCTGACTCTGCTTAGCTTCCGAGATCAGACAAGATTGGGCTCATTCAGGGTGGCATGGCCATAGACTCTGGGACTTATTTTTCTAATATTTTTTATTCACAGTTGGCTGAATCTATGGATGCAAAACCTGTGGATACAGAGGGCTAACCGTATATACAGTACATATGAGTGTGTATGAGTGTGTATAGATATATGTATATACACATATGAATAAACATATAAAAACTGACTCCTTCACATTTGATAACTAGATCTCAACATCTGTAAGTTTTCTATTTTTAGCAAATTGTTTCTATAATGATAAGGTTATTTTCAGGTAAAAAAAAAATGTATCTTTATGTGCTGCAATTTTCAGATTTACTTAAGCAGTCACACAGCCACATGTGCACGCAGTTTCTTATGTGAATACAGGCAAAAAATTCTTCTTAAAACCTCTAAAACAAAAGTGGAAATCCTAATAATGTTTAATTGACATTAACAATCTTTTCTTGAGCACCATCTTTTAGACTATAAGCTTTGTAAGGGTAGGGAACACAATTCCCTTTTTCATGATCGGATCCCCGCAGTGAACAGTCAGTAAGTTCTTTTTAATTCTCTTTTCATATATGGCTTACACTAATACTAGAAGACAATTATTACATCGAAGTTGCTTAAGTGGCAATTCAGTAGTACCTTTATATCATGAAAACCCAAAGACTTCCCTGCATGAGACTATGTGCCCATCCTCTAGGCTAATCATAAATTCAGACTAACTTTTTTAATTCAAACATAATTTTATTCAAAGGCCAAACCTTTGTTAACTTAAAAATAAAAGGGCCTTTCAAAATGAGAGGCAAAAAAATATTTGAGATCAATAAGAATAGGTATTTGGAATGCAGTGATTCAGGCAAGAGCCCAAATAGTGTTCCAGTTAGGAAGCAAATGTAATGAGTATTTATGATAAATAGAAATGGAACAACTACATCAATAGAAAGGTGTTTCAATTGTGAAGAAAAGCTAATATAGTGATGCTAATTTTAAATATTTTTAATTTTCAGGATCGTGGTTATCCGTACACTAGTCATGATAACTGCTTTATTGTTATCTTTGCAAACATTTCTTTGGGACACAATGTTGCTCTAGGCCCAGTCCAAAGTTACTTTGCCCTGTTTGCACCTTCCACATCATTTATTTTCATTTGTTAGTTTTTTAAAAAAATTATTTTGTTTTGTTTGCTTTTAATTAAACTCAAGAAAAACACTTTGTCAGAGTGCCTCCCCCTAAAAACACAATGATTTTGGGAATGATGCCCAAATGGAAGTCAAAATAGAATTGCTTGTGGGGGTTACACATTTTAAATGTTGTAAAGGGTAAAAATTTGTCACCACTCAGAACAAGTTAGTTACAAAATGTTTTGAAATGGCCAGGAAAAACCTAATACAATATTCCATTATTGATAACAGTGATTATTCTGAGGGATGAGACCAAGAAAGGAAATTTTTAGAATAAGCAAGGATTTATTTTAAAATTAAAGAAAATAAAGCAATCATAAAAACAAAAGTAAATAAAGCAGAAACTCTCTTTACAAATGTACTGAAACAGTACCTTTCAAACTAGGGTATGTGGACCCCTGAAAATACACAAGACTTTCCAAGAGATACAGGCACAGACAGCTTTAAGGGAATCAATTTCCAGATTATTCTCCATACAGTGTTGATTTTTTTTTTAACCTAAACACACAAGATGTGCCTATGACAGAGGCACAAACATGTCCACTCTCCAAACCCAGCTTACCTTCTCCTACTTTATAAAGAAAGAATAACTTTTGTGCAGCCTATATCTCATTATGGTACCAGGAGTAAACATGTCTAGATTAACACCCAACAAAGGGAGAGTTTGAAATTTGGCATCATTGAAAGGACCCTCCCCAATATTCATCTCATTAAGAAATGAAATTCCAATAAAACTTTACTCATGGGAAGAATTTCAGATTTTAACTAAATAAAATCAAAATTATTACAATAAAAAGTCACAGTTAACTTCAGCCCAGTTATTACCAAAAGAGCACACAGTATCCCTTATTACAGGGAAGAGTCCCCTCTAAAACCAGGTACTCTATTTCTACTCCAACTGGAGTGTACTAAAATACAATTCTTGAGTTAGTGCAGTCTCCCAGGTTAGGGGTTAAATCTTCCACAAGACTTCTCCTATTTCAGATGCCAATGCACCTACACTTCTGATTAGCTTGGCTGAAAATTTAGGGGTTATTGTGAACCACTCCCCGCCCCCCAAGCTTTAATAATTTACTAGAACAACTTACAGAATTCAAGGAAGCACTATACTTATAATTACATTTTATTATAAAGGATACACGTAGCATAAGGTTTAGAAGGGTCCTAGATGCAGAGCGTCAATGCCTTTTTCCTCCAGATTCAAGACATGTCCACCCACTCCCACCAGCATATCAATGTGTTTACCAATCCGGAAGCTCCACCTAACTTGGTATCCAGAGTTTTTAGTGGGATATCATTACACAGTCATAACTGATTAAGTCATTTGTACATGTGATTGAACTGCATCTCCAGGTCTCTTCCTCTACCTAAAGTTCAGAAGGTTGAAAGCTCCAAACATCTACTCACACGTTTGGTCTTTCTGGTGACCAGCCACCATCCTGAAGCCCTCTATCAGTCATTAGCATAAGAAAGAGAATCCTATCGCTCAAGAAATGTCAAAGGATTTGAAGCCTTTGCCAGGAAGCAGGAAAAAAAACAATATACATATTTAAGTATAGTTGGTATACAATATTATATTAGATTCAGGTGTACAATATAGTGATTTGGCACTTATAAGTGATCACCACACTAAGTCTAGTAATCATCTGTTACCATGCAAACTTATTACAATATTATTGATTATATTCCTTTTCACCTATTTTACTCATTCCTCCATCCTCCTCCCCTCTGGCAACCATCACTGATCTCCGCTTCTATGACTCTGCTTTTGTTTTATTGTGTTTGTTCATTTGTTTTAGATTTTAGATTCTACATATAAATGAAATCATGCAGTATTTGTCTTTCTCTGTCTGACCTATTTCACTCAGCATAATACCCTCTAAGTCCATTCAGGTTGTTGCAAATGGCAAGATTTTGTTCTTTTTTATTGCTGAGTAATATGCCACATCTATTGATGGACAGTTACATTCTTTATTATGTCACAATAGGTAAATTAAATTGTAGAACAGGGACAATTTAATTCAATTTTTTATGAAATTCTGAATTGGGATAAGACTAAGAGTTGGACGATTTAAGAAGAGATAAAGAGGACAGGAAAGCAAGGAAAACAGAACAGTGATGAAAGAACACTGGCAAGAGAAAGAACTGAATCAAGGAGTAAATGACAGCCTAAGATCAGAACAGTTTTTTCAACATATTTAGTTTTTATACAGAAACAAAGCATTTGGAGAGAGAAAGCAAACAGAAATGGACTTTGCTGCTTCATCTAGAAGATGAACCAGAATGTTCACACTAGGCCTAGAGGTAGGCGTAGGAAAGCCTAGCAATAAAAATAGGGATCCCTTTGCCAAGCTCCAGTCCTAGAAGAGATAGCAATCCTTGGAAAGGAAGCTTCTGAAAGGAAGAGTTTACTTCTAGAAATAACTGATAAAGTCAATCAGTAACAGAACACTGGAATTCACAAACTATGCTAAATGTTAATGATATAGTTAATACTACGGTATTATCAGTACTGTAGTATTTTTAGCACTATGGTACTGTTAGCAAGAAATATATGACCATTAACAGAGAGGCATTTCTTGTGGAAAAGAACACTCTTTCCATGCTCTGTACTCTCAAGAAGTAACACCAGAAAGTAAACCAAGGCAATATTATTAAATGGAATAACCAGTAAAGGTTAAGTATGCAACCCAAATCTTGCCTTCTGCTCATTAATAGCAGAAGAGAAAAGCAATAAAGCAAAGATGAATTAATCAACAAATGGTATTGAGTCAAGTCAATAGCCACCTGGAAAGAAATAAATCTGAATTAATATATACTGCTATACATCAATATATAATCCAGGTATATTTAAACATAAAAGCAAAAATTTAAACATAAAATAATAAAACATAAATGCACTATGAGAAAAATGACAGCTTTTTTTTTTTTTCATTTTGTGGTAAGGAAGCCCTTTCTAATCAAAACATAAAACTCAGAGGCAAAGAGAGAAAAAAAAATATATTTATGTGAAAAGAATTACATAGCAAAAATGTTTTTAAAAACTAATATAGTTAAGCATAGGAGGTGGCTCCACTTGTGCTTGGATACAGAAAACTGCAAAAGAAACCCCCACAATAATAAACAAACAAACAGCCAGATAAACTACAAAATTGTAATGTTTTTTGAGCCTATCAGATAGTCACAAAAAATTCAGGTGAACTGAATTCCAAAGGATGGCAATGCTCTCCGAGGACATGAACTTTTTCACTTTTGTCAGAAGCAGATAGAAAATGTGGCTGACATAGAAAACAACTAAAATTTTAACCATTTTTAAGGATCAAAATGTAAGCTGAGAGCCCTAGACACAATAAAAATTTGCACTCACTATTTTTCAAGACCCTCCACTGAGGAGAAGTTAAAATAGAGACTCTCTAGGCAATACAGTTGTGAGACTGGTGATCAACTGTCACTGGGGAACAACACATGACTTGTTGTCATACAACTTTCTCACAAAAGTCATCTCTGGTCTCACACAAAGTTAAGTGATTACTGTCAAGGAGGTAGAAAAGCTGAGTGCCTTTGCCCACACTGCTAGCAGACAAAAGCCATCAGCCACTAAAGGAAAAGTAAGAAAATCTACTTACTTCCAGGATCCTATAATGATAAAAAATAAAATAAAATAAAAAAAGCAGAGGTCTGCTACAACTGGTGAAAAGGGGGAGAGGAGAAGGGCAAGAAACCTGCTCCCTCCCAAACTGTCTCTGCCCTACAGATACAAATGAAAGTTCGGCCATCATGGAGGGAGGCACAGGAGCAAGAACACTGAGAAAGTCCCACCCTTGAAGCTCAGGCACACAAAACCTGCCTAAGTCTGATGCTGAAGTTGAAGAGCCATAAAAATCCCTGCTCCTGACACAAAACTTGCACTGAGTAATGAGCAGCATCAGTCTGCTACAGGTGCGAGGACAAAAGCAGGGAGGGAGACCTCCTCCATACAGGTCCCACACTAAGCACAAGGTAGCAACAGTCCACTGCTGACAGGATAGGAAGGCTGTGGGGTATTGAGGGTAATAGGATCAACAACAAAAAACAAATCCAGCTGAACTACAGACTACACTGACTTAGTTCATGGCCTGATGGAAGATGAGTTGGACCTATTTCTGGTCAAAAATAACATTATCTCGGTCTCCTGGTCGATACACACTGTCTCACATTTAATAAAAAATTAGAAAACACACAAAATAAATCAAGAAAAAATAACCCAGAAGACAGTGGAGCAACATCTTTAAAGTAGTACTGAAAAAAACCTGCCAAATCAGAATATCATGTTCACAAATGAAGTCAAAATACAACAGGAAAATTAAAGTAAAATTCCAAAAATTATTTGGAAATAGCAGGAATGGAGGGAAGGAGGAGCAGAAAAAGAGAAGCAGCAAGCATAAAACAAAAATAAAACTGGTAGACTCAAACTCAAACATATCAATAATTACAAAAAATAGAAATGGAACTATAGAATTCCGTTAAAAGGCAGAGATTGTCAGAATTAACAAAATAAAAACAAAAAGTCTGCATAAAAAGATTTGTACAGCTTTATTAAGAGTAGATATAATATATTCCAAAATAAAATGCATTGCCGTAAAGATAAAGAGAGACATTTCATTAAAATAGAAAGGCCAATTTAACAGAAAGATATAAACATCATTAAAGTGTACACAATAGAGCTTAAAAATACATGAAGCAAAAGTGATGGAATTAAAAAGAAAAATATACAATTCTACACTCATAATCGAAGACTTTACCCTTTCTTTCAAGTAACTAATAGAATAGCTAGACAAAATCAATAAAGACATAAAAAATCAGAATACCTCATCAACCAACTTGAATTAATAATATTTATAGAACACTAAATCCAATAATGGCAGAATGTATATTATTTTAGGCATATATAGTAAGTCTATCAGAATAGACCATATTGTGTGCCTTATAACACTTATCAGTCAATTTAAAACTATTAACATGATAAAAAGCATGATATCTGAATACAATTTAATTAAATTAGAAACCAATATTATTAAGATAATTAGAAACATGTTGGAAATTAAGCCAGATACTACTAAATTATCATTGAGTCAAAGAAAAAATCATGAAATAGAATATATTTTAACCTGAACAATAATTTTAAAAGGAAGTAAAATAAAGACTTTCTCAAACAAAAGCTAATAAGAGAGAAATAACACCACAAGTTCAGTACAATAAGGAATAATAAGGAAAATTCTTCAGGCTGAAGGAACATGACACTAGATGGAAATTTGAATCTATACAAATAAAGAGTACTAGAAATGGTAGAAATGTGGGTAAATATGAGATATTGTTTTCAATCTCTTTAAATTATAATTGATGGTATGAAGTAAAAATAGTTATATATTAAAGGGTTTAAACTGTAACAAAAAGGATAGAGGGACAAAATGGAAGAACACTTCTGTAAGGCTCTTAGACTATATATAAAGTGGTATATTATTCAACAGTAGACTGTGAAAAGTTAAAGTTATACATAAAAACTCCAGAGCAGCACCATCCAATATGGTAGCCACTAGCTACATGTGGATACTTCAAACTTGAGATAGGGTTAGCTCACTTAAGGATATGAAACTTTAACTGTATTTAATTTTAATGAATGAACCCATTTCCCATTTGCCCTGAGAATACTCACTGGCAACACTTGCAGCTGTACTGTTTACCCTGAGATAACTCACAGATTACAGTCCTAATCTTATCTCCAAAGTTTACCATGAAATATCTCACTTTTATTATTATTTTCGCATCACTCTAGAATATCAACAGTCTTTGGAAACAAATGACATCATTCTATTTACAGCATTCTGTTTTTAGTGGTGGTGCTTACCTTTATGAACTATAGTATTCTTGATCACTGAAAATGTCAAATCCTAGATGTTCCACTGTGTGTTGTTCCATGCTTTAAGATTTACCGCACACAAAAAAAAATTATTAAATACTAATCATCATATACATTCCTTTTACATTAGGATTAGAGACAAGTTCTATTCAGGGATAACTCTAAGAACAGTTTTTATGTTTTATTTTCACATTAAAATCCAGTCAGATTTGCTTCACCCTCAAAGAATATGTTTATGTAAAATTAAGACTGGCAGTGAGCTGCACTATTTTTTTCCTAAATGGGAAATGGGTTAAAGATTCAAATTTAAATAGCGATATATATATATAGTACCTACCACATTCAATAGCATAGGCCAAGAAAAACAATTAAAAACTTGTAAAAAAATATAAGTAAAACAAAGAGGCCTCTATAATTAGTAACAATGGAGGGAAAACAGAATCATGAATATACTCAATTGAAAAGAATGCCAGATAGCTAGACTGGATAAAAAACAAAACCCAACTAGAAAACCACTTTAAATATAAACATATAGATTAGTTAAAAGCAAAAAGATGGAAAAGATATAGAAACAAGCACTAATAAAAGGAAAGCTAGTGTGTCTATATTAATATTAGATAAACTTCAAAAAAAAGGAATATTACTAGAAGTAAATAGTAGAATGTAATGATAATAAAAGGGTCAATACATATCAAGAGAACATAATAATCCTAAATGTATATGCATCTTATATCAGAGCTTCCAAACACAAAGCAAAGTTTCATGGAACCAAAAGAATTTTAAAATTACACAGTTATACTTGGAGACTTCAAAAGTCTATTCTCAGGAATTAATAAATCCAATACACAAATAACAGCAACTGATTGGCATTTATGAAACAACCCTATCCAACATCAGAATACACATTTTTAGTGCATATGGGACACCCAAAATAGATTATATTCTAGACTGTTTAAATAAAAAAAGAAAGAAATCATATGAAGTATATTCTCTGAACATAAAAGAAAAAAATTAGAAATAAAAAAGATATTTGGAAAAAAAACAACTATTGGTATTAAAAAAACATATTTCTAAATAACCATGAATCACAGAAGACATTATAAGAGTAATTAGAAAATATTTTGAATGGAATGAAAAACAACATATCAAAAATCTGTGGGACGTAGCTGACTTGGCGTTAAAGAGAAATTTATAGAATTAGATGTTTATGTTAAAAAGAAACGTCTCAAGTCTAAAGTTGAAGATTTCTAAAGTTTAAGATTTATAAGAAACTATAAAAAAGAAAGCAAACTAAACTCAAAGCAAGCAAAAGGGTGAAAACAACAATTAAGCACACAGCAACAAAAGAGAAAATAGAAAAACAATATAATAAAACAAAAAATTTGTTCTCTGAAAAAGCCAAGTAAGTTGTTAAGTCTCCTCAGAATAATCAAGAACAAGAGAAAAAAATACATAATACCAATATCAATAATGAAAGATGAAATATCACTACAGATCTTACTGATGATGAAGGATAAGGGAATATTATGAACAACTTCACGCCAATAAAACTGATAGCTTATTAGAAGAATTCCCTGAAAGACACAAACTACCAAAGCCCATTCAAAAAGATAAAGATATATAGTGTCTCTACACCTAATAAAATGACTTAATTTTTAGTTTAAAACCTTTGCACAAAGAAAACTAGATGCTAGATGAATTCAGTGCTGAATTTTTCCAGGAAAAATTAATATCAATTCTACATAAACCATTCCAGGAACTAGAAAAGAGGGAAAGAACATTTACCACCTCATTTTACGTGGCCAGCATTACCCTGATAGCAAAATCAAACAAAAACATTGCAAGCAAAGAAAATTACCAACCAAGATCTCTTATAAACATAGATGTAAACATTCATTTAAAAACAAGCAAACTAATAACAGCTAAAATTAGAAAACTTTTGTATAAAAAGCATGGGGATAAATCTTCACAACCTCGAATTCAGCAATGGATTCTTAGGTATGTATATGACATCAGAACTATAAACAAGAAAACAAAAACAGATAAATTGGACTTCATTAAAATTAAAAACTTCAGATCATCAAGATATTTAACAAAAAGGACTTTTATCCAGAACATATAAAGAACTCTTGCAAATCAATAAGATTAAAAAAAAAACACTGCCCTCCAAATAGGCACAGCATTTGAAGAGACACCACAAAGAAAATTTACGAATGGCCAATATGCACATGAAAGTATGCATATAATCAACAATCAACAGAAAAATATGATAAGATGTTACTAGATACCTACTAGAGTGATTAAAATCAAAGAAGTGACAAAAGAAACTGCTGGTGGGAATACAGACCAACTGGAATTCTTATACCCTGTTGATGGGAATGCAAAATGGCATAGCTACTTTGAAAAGCAAGTTTGCAGTTTATTACAAAATTAACCATAAAATTAGCATACAACCCAGCAATCCAATTCCTAGGTATTTATCCAATAGAAATGAAAGCATATTTCCACATAAAGACTTGTATGTGAATGGTTTTAGCATTTTTTCCCTTAATAATCAAAAACTGTAAATATCCCAAATGTCCCAGGTGAACAGATAAGCAAATTATGGGTAGGTCCATACAATAGAATACTACCCAACAATAAAAAGGAGTAAAATTACTGACATACACAACAACATTGATGAATCCTAAATGCATTATGCTAACTGAAAGGAGACAGACAGAAGTCTACACATTGTTTAATTCCATTTATATGTCAATTTAGAAACAGCAAAATTACAAGGGCAGAAATCAGATCAGTGGTTGCAAGGAGCTGGGAGTGCCCCAGGAAACTTTTAAAAGTGTTGGAAATTTTATTTTCTTCATTCAGTGATTACATTAACTGTATACATTTATCGAAAATCATCAAACTGTACATTTTAAAAAGGTGACTGTATATGTGTATGCTGTCTTAATAAACTTGACTTAAAGAGTATAAGCTGAAAGACACTCTTCAATTGATCCTAAAATCCAGTAATTACACCCGCCAACAACAAACCAAGACAAAGGCAGACAGTCTCAGAATCAGACAAATACAGACAAAGGAGCCTCATTCAGCATGGGAGCTTCAAAGTTGTGACCAAAGACTAAACAGGGAGAGGCCCATTTGCCACCTTCCAGTAGTAAACTTAGAGAAAGAAGAAAAGGATCCTTGCAAGCACTGAAGATTTTTCTTTTAAAAAAAATGATTTTTTTAAAACCTTTGCACAAAGAAAACTAGATGCTAGATGAATTCACTGCTGAATTTTTCCAGGAAAAAATAATATCAATTCTACATAAACCATTCCAGGAACTAGAAAAGAGGGAAAGAACATTTACTACCTCATTTTATGGGGTCAGCATTACCCTGATACCAAAATCAAACAAAAACAAAAAAGGGGTGATGATACAAACAAATGGATAAATCTCTTTCAGAGATTCCCACCTAATTTTTTGACAGTTTAGGTGGCTCCAGAAATTGGAATGCATAAAATTTTGAAAAACAAATGTCATTCCTTCCCCCCTCACATATACACACACACACGAAAAAGATGAAAAGAGCATATACCAAAATAACAAAAGTGGTAGTCACTAAATAACAGAATTTTGAAGATTTTCATTTTCTTCTTTTCACTTTTCAGATTTTCCAAAGTTTACTCTTGCAATAAAATGTTTTTTAATGAAAAAAAAGTCAAAACACAAATGATAAATTGGGGAAAATATTTGTAACAGGACAGATGTTCTTCAATATATAAAGAATTCTTAAAATCGATAAGAAAAAATCATTAAAAATCTAAAGAATCATGAATAAAGTGAACTGGAAATGAAATACAAATTGCTTATAACCATATGAAAAGATGTTTAACCTCATTAATAATTAAAGAAATGCAAATTAAAACCATTCAGACTGGCAATAAAAAAGTTTTATGATATAAAAGTATTTATGCAATTGTTAGGGAAGGCACAATTTTTATGTAATCTGTTATACTCTGTAAAGATTATAATTAAGTATTAGAACTCTTTTAGAAATAAGCATCAAAATTTTAAATGCACATACCCAATAATTCAACAGTTCTACTTCTAGAAATTCGTATATTTGTCTAAGATCAAGCATATTTGCAAAATATACAAAGATCATGTATAAGGCTGTTCAGACTAGTATTCTTCCACAGTACCAAAAAACTGGAAACAACTTAAATGTCCATCAACAGGGAACTGGTTAAATAATCTATGATAAATTCTTATAATGTAGGAGAGAGATCTGCAGGACTTGATATCATGCATGTTCCATTTCCATCCACGTAATTAATTAAATAAAACAAGTTGCAAGACAGTCTGGAGATCCCTCTCTGCCTGGGTGTTTTGTTTTTGTTTTTGCTTTTTTAAGTGTAGACAAGTTTAAATGTGCATGGAAAACTGCTGGAAGAAATGCAAAGAAACGGTTAACTGTGGTTAACCTCAAGATAGGGAAACTTTTGTGTATGCTTTGTACTGTTCAAATTTTACAATGTACATGTATTAGCTTTTATAAACACTTAACCTTGACTAATAATGTACTATACCTTGGTTTTCTACTTTATAAAGTGGTTAATACTACTTGTCCAGCTCATCTCAGAAGGTAATTGTGAACATTAAATGAGAAAATACAGATGTATAAAAGTGATTTGTAAGCTTTACAGAGTGATACATAAACTGCATAAAAGTTAGGTGTTGTTGCTAATCATGATAATTTGTTTTTAGCTACAGAAAATCACTTTATGACCCAGAATTTATAACTAACAGATCTGAAGAAAATTTAATTTAGGGAGAAAAGACAAATGAGAAATAAAGGTTAAGGACATTGCTATAAAATGTATTAGTGGAGAAAGGCTTAACTGAAATATAGTCTATTTTTTCCCTCTTATGTTTTTAAAAATATGTATGACTATTGTAAGCAAAAATTATAACATTATCTTGTGGGTTTTCAGTGTATGTTGATGTAACATATTTGACAATATGGTAAAGAAAGGAGAAAAGGGGGAATTACATACTTGTAAGCCTTCCATATTTTGCCCAATGTGTCAAAATATTAACTCTAGATTGTGGAAGATCAGATTGGTACATTTACATTTTAAGTCTTAGAGCAACCACTAAAATATAATACAAGGAGATATAGCTCAAAAGCCAATAGATAAATTAAAATAGAATATTAACATGTATTCAAATAACCCAAAAGAAGGCAAAAAGGGGGAATAAAGGAACAAAAAGCAGAACGGAACAAAAAGCAGAAGTGATAAATAGAAAACAAAGAATAAAATGGTAGACCTAAGTTAAAATATATCAATAATTATATTTAATGTAAATAATCTAAACATGCCAAGTAAGACATATTATCAGTTTTGATAAAATGAGAACACTCATAATTTAACAAAATAATAACACTTCACGTGTTGTGGAAAAACATTGTGCTGAGTATACTCAGATGACTCAATTACACAGTAAATTCTCAGGCAGAAGGTCAGTGTCACATTCATAGGGAGGTGGAAATCCCCTGCATTAATTGTGCACGTGACCTCAAATTAGACATAAGTTAAGAACATCATAACCAAAGGAAAAACTGTTATAATGCCACAGTAATAAAACAAAATAGCTGCAACCATTGGATCTGCAAACTTGGGGCAAAGTAGGGAGAGCATTACACAGAAGCAGTGGAAAACTGAAAGGATCTCTCCCACCTTTGGTATCATCTCTGCACTAATAAAGGCAGGAAGTGAGCCTCAGGAACCCTACTTTAGTAATTTTGATTCTCTGGATCTATGCCTACTACCAACCAGCATAATGATTTCCTTCTGAAGTACTTATGGCAACCTTCAATATGTGTAGTGACTTAGTGGGAAGAAAAGGCAGATGTGTGTACAGATGGAAACTCATAGAGACATGTGACTTGAAAGAGGAAGAAATGGGTAAGGAACTAAAATGAGATCACTGGGCTGGCATCATCTCCTTAATATGAAATGATCTCAGGCCACGCAGTCCACAAAAGGGCTCCACCCTAACCACCTGACTACACATGGTTGAGGGACGATGGTCACACTGGTCCTGCTTGAGTTTTAATGCAACTATTATGCATTGAATTGTGTCCCCTAAAAAGATATGTTGAAGTCTTAACCCACGGTACTTATGAATGTGACCTTGTTTGGAAATAAGGTCTTCGCAGATATAATCAAGTTAAAATAAAGTCTAGTATACTATGACTGGTATCCTTATAAATAAGAAGAGGAAAATGCCATGTGAATACAGAGACACACAGAGTATAACAATGGAAGCAGAGACTGAAGTGCTGAAGCTACAAGCCAAGAAACATTTGGGACTACCAGAAGCTAGAAGAGGCAAAGAAGGATCCTCCCCTAAAGCCTTCAGGGAGAGCATGGCCCTGTCGGCACCTTAATTTTGGACTTCTAGCCTCCAAAACTGGGAGACAATAAATTTCTGCTTTTTTAAGCCGCCTAGTTTGTGGTGCCTTGTGATAGCAGCCCCAGGAAATTAATACAGCAAAGGACAATATTTCTCTTTGGAATGCATCATCATTTAAAGTTTGGGTAGGGAGTGAAGAAAAGAAAAATCTTTATTTCCATCAGAAAAAACCAGGCACCCAAGAAATGAACCATACCCTGCCTTGCTCCCTTGTATGAAGCCGGGATCAGAGACTACAAAGTAAATGAGAGAAGTGGCCATATAACCTAATAGGGCACAGAAACAAATGAGAATTTGTCTCTGGGAAAGCAACAGCTTCTCAATTCTAGTTACGTTAAATTTTTGTTAGAAACCAAAATTAAGGATTTTTGACATGATATATTCAAACATTGAAACACTGTGCAGGCTGTACGCAGCATATATTTGGGTCAAACATGAACCACGGCTACCAGCTTATAATCCCTCCTATCAATCACTCCCCCATACCCCAAAACAGAGATTCAGATTCTAACAAAACCCTGTAACTAGAGAGAAGTCATAGTACTTACTATATTAACAGCCTGCAATGAATTTTACTAGTTGTCTAGATTGTCTGAAGTTATTAAACAATCTTAATTTTTCTTAGAAATATGCCATCACCATTCCTCCTTGCAAGTTCGTTTTGCTCATAAAATGAAATGCTGGACTGATATCACATTATTAAATAGTATTTATTAAGGATAAGAGGTTAATGGACAAAAAAATCATTAATTTGTCATCATTAGTGTAGGCAAGTTATCAATTATTAATCTTATTTCTACTTTTTAGTTGAGAACATAAACTATGATTACACAAATGGACTCACCCATTGATAATCATTTCTTTTGTCAATGAATCAAGGAAAGAGAAAGAATTAAAATCTCGAACTTGGTGGCACATACCCAATTTCCTGGTCTGGGATGTGTCCTAGACATCAAGATTTTTAAAAGCCACCCTAATGATCCTAGCATGCAGCAAAGTTTGCAAACCTCTACAAAATTAATGACTTTTTCTAACAGTAGTAAAACTCTATTTCAAATTCAAAATATGATACATTTATATCCCAAAGATAATCCCCTCAAAGCTTTCACAGTTTCAGAAAAAACAAATCAGATTGATTTATGCTGTCTCTTACCCTGTTTTAGTTAATGAAAATCTTCTAGGTTCCTAAATTGGTCTGAAGTTGCCCATGTCATTTGGTAATTATTTTCCTTTGTATGGCAATAATTTTCATCTAAGATGTTTTCAAATTAACTAGATTAAAAGAATGCCACTTATTGGGAACAAAATGTGTTCTGAAGATAGATACAACTTTGCTTCCATTCCTAATGAAACTCAGACCTTTCATCTTAAATTCAAGCAGAATCTCAAACACTAAAATGAAATGAGTTTGATACTTTCATATTTCTATTAAATTGATGATCATCTACACATGGGTATAAAGCCTCCTCATTCTCTTCATTATCCCTGTACAGCTGCACAACTGCATCTGTGAGATCAAGGGGTTATATTGTCTCTTAATAGTGGGATTACATTTTTTTCTATATTTCTGCTTTTATTATTCTTGACTTCGCAAAGCATCTCAACTTTGGCAGGCAAATACAGGCAGTTAATCGCTCTCTGATTTCAGGGAAGTAGAAAGCAACTTATCCAAATCCCATACTGGGAGATAAATCTTTGAATGAGATTGTCTGATTCAATTCAAAAAAAAAGAAGATGGCATGACCCCAACATTCACTAAATAGAAAAGGAGACTGAACTATTGTTTTTAAATTCCACTAAGCAGATTGCACATTTAAGAGAATATAGAACCAATTACTGTATTCAGATGATCATTCTCTACTAAAAAATGCTCTGTTTTCATTGCTTGCTTGTAATTCGTTTAAGGGTTTGGTTTTGCAGCAAACTGTTTCAGATAAGCAATCCCATTTGGTGGTTCATAGCTATGCAGTCCAATTAGGAAATCCAATTGCCACTTATGCAATGATTAGTCATAAAGCTAAATGGCAAAAATGGCATTTTAATTTTGAGCTTATTTATGAGCAAGAGAACATTAAAAACATTTAGCATGAACCAATTCTCTCTCCTGTAACAGTTAGCAGAACTTCATGGAGAGTAACAATTAAGATCTTTCACAAAAGAAATGAATGAGACTTTGCCAGTTCTGTAAAAGAGGGGGCTACCATTTTTATTGCTGTGCTTGAATTACAGATTTTAAAAACTGCATCACACATGCAAGTTTAATTCACTTTGTAGCAATGTATCAAATGTAGGCATATAAAAGAGGGATTCCAAATCAGATAAAGTGAATTTCAGAAAATGCCATCTCTTCATCTGCCAATCTGTAAAATAACTCAAGATGTAGCCTTACTGTGTTTAATGGCAGAATCAAAAAATGTGTCAAGACACTGGAATTGCAAAGCTGTTCCACTTACACCTCTTCCGGATGACTCATTTAAAAGTGGGCAGACTATCAGAAACAATGAGACCTAAACACCTTTTATTCCATGAGGAGCTGCTAAGATCCTGACCTGTGCAACCCCTTATCTTTTCAAATTCCTCTCTTTGGAATAAACTGTTTTCTTGAAAATTCTAGTATCTTTTACCAAGCTTTGGTAGGCATATGATGATTTTGGCATTGATGACAATATGGAACTCATGTTATAAGATCACTGTCCATGAACACAAGGTAATGGGTGTTTTCCATCCTGGCTGTTTTCACTTTTTCTCTTGTAATTTTAAAAGTAATAGGGTATATAAAGATTGCTGTATTTCACTCATGTTAAATGTACATATGTTGCATTATTACAAAGTAACCCAAGATAACTTTAAAGATCCTCACTCTCAATGAAATAAAAATAACAGGGACAGCTCTGGCCTTCAGATAACTTTCCCTTCACCAAGATTGACCACTGGTCTGCCCTCCCACCATCTTAACACTTTCATATCACTTCTTCCTGCTTTTCATGGATCCCTCCTTTCCTCACATTGCTTTCAGAATTCCACACTATGCATTGCTCTCACTAGTGAACAGCTTAGGCATACCTGCAGGTATCAGTGCCATCAACTGACAGCCTAGAAGATATCTTTGTCAATCATTTGCAGGGGTAGGGGGAATATACACTCCACACCTCACAAAGCATGACATAACCCTATTCTTGAATGTGACCCAATGATTTTGATTCTCTTCATTATAATTTTTAATAATTATCAATCACTTAACACCACTAAGGCAAAGAGTAGTAGGAACTGATCCCATCGAAAAGATGGAAAATAAATGCAGCTATTGCAGAACCAGGTGAAAAAAACCTACTCTAGCAAGAGTTACAAACTCTAAGTTTCTGCTTTTGAATCAATTTATGCTTCAATAGCAAAATGACAATTAACTTTGAAAAATTAAATTCATATTGCTGTCATTGCTTCACTAGCATTTAAAAACATTCTTGGATTTTTATAGTGATTTGGAGAAGAACTGCAGGTAACAGAAAGAATAAGCACAAGACACGTGTTTCTGGCAGAAATATTTCTCCAGTTTATTAAGGAAATAGAGCAAAGAGCTCAAGAAAGTGGACTTAGAGTGGAAGTTGGTTTTCTGACATCCTATTGCATCTCTTGTTTAGAGAAGAAAGTCCATGAACTACAAAATAAATTCCAAGGGCTCCCTCTTTCAACAAATAGATATTTGGATCCTACTGTGTATCAGATGGTGTGCTAGCACCAGAGATATAGCTAAGAGCAACAAGACTTGGTCCACATCTCCATAAAGCAGTGGATAAATCTTAGAGTAACAATGGATATCACAACAAATTCTTAGTAGAATTACAAACCATTTTCACACACACACACACACACACACACACACACACACACACACACACACAGAAAAACAAGGTCAAAGAGCAAAGTCTCAACACAAAAGATTATCAAATATGTCATTCAGGAAGAACCAGGGTCTGTAGATTTATTTTTCAGGTAAAAAATTCTCAAGCAAGGACATTTTGAGCAAGGTTTATTTGGAATGAAATGGAAATTAGTGCTGCAACTTGGTCAAACTCAGGTGACGAAAGTGAGAAGAGGATGATTTTACTTAATTGGACAACAAATATATGCCTAAGAGATAGAAATCAGTGTCTGAGGTATCAGGCAACAGTGTTTCTTATACTTTATTACACTCTGGTTGGAAGCAGATGATATACACACATAATAAGTTAACTAATTATGCTACACTATTACTTCTTCCTATTACATAGAAACAAACAGAGAGGCAACTGAAATGAGAAAAAAAAAATACTCCAAATGAAACAAAAAAAAACTCCAGGAAATAAAAATTAAACAAAATAGAGGCAAGCAACCTACTGGAGACAGTTCGAAACACTTATAATGATGCTCAATAAACTTAAGGGGAGAATAGATGATCTCAGTGAAGACTTCAACAGATAGAAAGCATAAAAAAGGATAAACAAGCCATAAAGAATAACCAGTGAGAATGAGGAATACAATAACTGAAATGAAGAATACACTAAAAGGAATCAACAGCAGATTAGAGGATCGAATTGGTCAGTTATAAGACAAGGTAGCAGAAAACATCCAGTAGGAACAGCAAGAAAAAAAAAGAATTAAAAAAAGTGAGTAAAGTTTAAGAGACTTCTGGGACAACATCAAACATACCAACATCTGCATCATAAGGGTACCATGAGGAAAAGAGAAAGAGCAAGGGATTGAGAAACTATTTAAAGAAATAATGACAGAAAACTTCCCTAACCTGGAGAAGTAAATAGACATATAAGCCCAGGAAGCACAGAGTCTCAAACAAGAAGAACCCAAACAGACCGACACTAAGACACATCATCATTAAAATGCCAAAGGTTAAAGACAAAGGTTAAAAGCAAAAAGAGAAAGGCAGTTAGTTACTTTTAAGGGTATGCCCATAAGAATGTCAGCTGATTTTTCAAAAGAAACTTTGCAGGCCAGAGGGAATTGGCACAAAATATTCAAAGTAATGAAAAAACAAGAACCTACAATTAAGACTATTCTATCCAGCAAAGCTATCAAATGAAATGACAAGAAATAAACAGATTTCTGGCCAGGAAAAAGCTAAATAAATTCATCACCAATAAGCCATAATTACAAGAAATGTGAAGGGGACTTCTGTAAAAAGAAGGGGGAAAACCCCCATAAGTACAAATAATGAAATGGCAATAACTATGTACCTATCAATAATTACTTTTTTTCAATTATATTTGACATACAATATATTAGTATCAGGTGTACAACACAGTGATTAGACATTAATATAACTTGTGAAGTGATCACCCCATCAAGTACCCAACTGACACCATATATACTTATTACAATACTACTGACTGTATTCCCCATGATAAATTCTACATCCCCATGACTATTTTGTAACTACAGATTTGTACCTCTTTACCTCCTCTACCCTTCACCCAAACTGAACAACCATCAAAATGCTCTTTGTAGCTATGACTTTGCTTCTGTTGTTTATCTTACTATCTAGATTATACATATGACATTTGTCCTTCTCTGATTTACTCCACACAGCATAATACGCTATAGGTCCATACAGATTGCTGCAGATAGCAAGATTTCATTCTTTTTTTATGGCTCAATAATATTCCATTGTGTATATATACCACATCTTTGTTATCTATTCATCCACTCATAGACACCTAGTATGCCTCCATATCTTTCCTACTATAAATAATGCTGCAATGAATATGAAAATGAATTCATATGTCCTTTCAAAGTAGTGTTCTGGGGTTCTTCAAATACGCAGAAGTGGGATAACATGGATCTTTTCACTCTTGTTTCAGTGACTATTTTATTTACTTTTTTTTCTCATGGAAAACCGTTTATCTTTTTATCCATTTATTTAATTATGATGACACTGGTTATTGAAATCCATTACATTTCAAATGTACAATTCAACAATAAGGCATATATATAGCATTCTATGTTCACCATCAATAGTTAGATTTCTTTTTGTCACCACATATTTGACTCCTTTTACCCTGTGACATACTCCCTACCCCCTACGCTCTGGTAACCACTAGTTTATTGTCCTTGTCTATGAATCTCTCTTTGTTTGTCCTGTTTGTTTGTTACTTTTAGGTTCTTACCCCCACAAATAAGTGATATCATGTGGTTTTTACTTTTTTCTGTCTGGCTTACTTCACTTAGCATGATTACCTCAAGGACCATTCATGTTGCCAAATGGATATATTTCATCTCTTTTTATGGCTGAGTAATATTCCATTATGTGTGTATACACACACACACACACACACATGTATATGTATATATGTACGTGTGTGTGTGTGTATGTGTATATATATATATATATATATATATATATACACATACACATCACAGCTTCTTTAGCCAATCATCTATTGTAGAACACTTGGTTGGTTGCTTCCATATCCTGACAACTGTGAATAACGCTGCTATGGTCATCAGTGTGCAAATGTCTTTTCAGATAAGAGTTTTCAAGTCTTTGGAGAAAATATCCTGTAGAGAAATTGTTAGATAATATGATAGATCAATTCTTAGTTTTGTTTGTTTATTATTTTTTAGGTGAGGCAACCCTTGGTTGACCTCACAGATTGCAAGAACCTTGTCAGCTTACAATCCCTTACTTTTTAATTTTTTACGCCTATAGCACCTGGTCTTCCAAGGTGGTCTCTCATCCAAATACTAACCAGGCCTAACCTTGCTTACCTTCCAAGATTAGATAGGATTGGGCTTGTTCAGGGTAACATGACCATAGACACAATTCTTAGTTTTTTGAAGAATCTCCATATTGTTTTCCATAGTGACTGTACCAATTTGCAGTCCCACCAGCAGTGTATAAGTGTTCCTTTTTCTCTGCATCCTCTCCAACATTTATTACTTTTCCTGTTGATAACAGCTATTCTAACCAGTGTGAGATGGTATTTCATTGTGGTTTTGATTTGCATTTCCCTAACAGCTAGCGATGTTGAGCACCTTTTCATATGATTGTTGACCATTTGTATGTCTTCTTGGGAGAAGTGTCTGTTCAGGTCCTCTGTCCATTTTTTAATTGGATTGTTTTTTTGTTGTTACTCAGTTGTATGCATTCTCTGTATTTTGAATATTAGGCCCTTATCAGAGGTATTGCTTGCAAATATATTTTCCCATTTGGATGGTTGTCTCTTTACCTTGTTGACAGTTTCTTTTGCTGTGCAGAAGCGTTTTAGTTTGATGTAGCCCCATTCACTTATTTTTCCTTTTACTTCCCTCTCCTTTGAGGTCAAATTCGTAAAATCCCCTTTAAGGCCAAGGTCCTTGAGTTTAGTTCCTATGTTTTCTTCTATGCATTTTATTGTTTCATGCCTCATATTCAGGTCCTTAATCCATTTTGAGTTAATTTTGGCATGTAGTGGTTGACAACAGTCTAGTTTCATTCTTTTGCAGGTGGGTTTCCAGTGTTTCCTGCACTATTTATTGAAGAGGTTTTCCTTTCTCCACTGTATGTTTTTGGCTCTTTTGTCAAAAATTATTTGCACATATAAACATGGATTTACTTCTGGACTCTCGACTCTGTTCCACTGGTCCATGTATCTGTTTTGCTGCCAATACCATGCCATTTTGATTACTGTTGCTTTGTAGTACAATTTGAAGTAGGGCAGAGTGATGCCTCCAGCCTCATTTTTTTCTCAGGATGGCTTTGGCAATTGGGAGTTTGTGCTTCCATACAAATCTGAAGATTTTTGTTTTCTTTCTTTAAAAAATGCTGATGAGACTTTGATGGGAATTGCATTAAATCTGTATAATGCGTTAGGTAATAAGGTCATTTTAACTATGTTGATTCCTCCAATCCAAAAACACAGAATATCTTTCCATTTCCTTGTACCTTTTTCAATTTCTTTTAATGGGGTCTTCTACTTTTCATCATATAGGTCCTTCACATATTTCATTAGATTTATTCCTAAGTATTTTATTCTTTTCGTTGCAATTGCAAAAGGAATTACTCTTTCCGCTTCTTTTTCTGACAATTTATTATTAAAGTATAAGAACACGATGGGTTTTGAACATTGTTTTTTGTTTCCAGAGACTTTACTGTATTTGCTTATTATTTCTAGTTGTGTTCTTGTGGAGCTTTTGGGATTTTCTATATATAGAATCATGTCATCCTCAAATAGTGACACTTTGACTTCTTCATTTCCTATTTGGGTGGTTCTATTTTTTCTCTTGCCTGACTGCACTCACTAGGACCTCTGATGTTATATGAATAACAGTGTTGATAGTGGACAGCCTTGTCTTGTTCCTGATCTTAGAGGAAAGGTTTTTACTTTTTCACCATTAAGTATAATGTTGGCTGAGGGTTTATCATAGAAGACCTTTATTACATTAAGTTGGATTCATTCTATTCCAATTTTGTTAAGTGTTTTCATCATAAATGGATGTTGTGCCCTGTCGAAGGCTTTTTTCTGCATCTATTGATATGACCATATGATTCTTATTTTCTAATTTAATTATGTGATGTATCACATTAATCTATTTGCCTATGTTGAACCATCCCTGTGCCTGTGGGATTAAGCTCACTTGATTATAGTGTATAATCTTTTTAATATGTTATTGTATTCCGTTTGCTGGTATCTTATTTAGAATTTTTGTTTCTGTGTTCATGAGAGATATTGGTAAGTAGTTTCTTTTTTTTTTTTTTTTTTTTTTTTTTTGATGACTTTACCAAGTTTTGATATCAAGGTAACATTGGCCTTATAAAATGAGTTAGTAAGTATTGCCTCCTCTTTTATTTTTTTTCTTTTTTGGAAGAGTTTGAAGAGAATACATATTAAATCATCTTTGAATGTTTGATAGAATTCACTGGTGAAGCCATCTGATCCTTGTACTTTTGGTAGGTTTTTGATTATTGTTTCAATTTCCATAGTGATGATCAGTCTATTTAGATTTTCCAATTGTTCCAGTTTCAGTCAAGGAAAGTTGTATCTTTCTAAGTACTAGTCCATTTCTTATAGGTTATTAAATTTGGTGTTATGTCCTTTTTCACAGTATTTTTGTATAATCCTTTGTAATTCTGTGGTGTCTATCATAATTTCTCCTCTTTCATCCCTGATTTTGTTTATTTGTGTCCTATTTTTCTTTAGTGAGTCTAGCCAGGGGTTTGTCAATTTTATTAATCTTCTCAAAGAACCAGTTCTTTGTTGCATTTATTTTTTCTACTTTTTTTTTGTTTGTTGGTTTTCAATTTTATTTAATTCTGCTCTAATTTTGATAATTTCTTTCCTTCTGCTGACTTTAAGCTTCATTTGTTCTTCCTTGTCTATTTTTTTTAAATGAAGCATTAAGTTGTTTATGTGGGCTCGATCTTGTTTTTTGAGATAGGCCTGTAATGATATGAAATTTCCTCTTATGACCACTTTTGCTGTGTCCCAAAAATTCTGACATGTTGTACTATCATTTCTATGTACCTCTTGATCTCTCTCTCTCTTTATTTCTTATCTAACTCAGTCATTATTTGGTAGCATGTTGTTTAATCTCCATGTATTTGTGGTTCTTCCCACTTTCTTTTAACAGTTGACCTCTAGTTCCAAAGCATTATGATCAGAGAAAATGATTGGTATGATGTTAACTCTCTTATATTTGTTGAGGGTATTTCTGTGTCACAATATGTAGTCAATTCTTGGGAATGTTCCATGTGCACTAGAGAAGAATATATAAGCAGTTGTTTTGGGATGGAAGGCTCTGTAAATGTCAATTATGTCCAGTTGGTCTCATGTGTAATTTAAGGATGTTGCTTCCTTATTTATTTTCTATTTGGATGATCTGTCCCGACAGTGGGGTATTTAGGTCTCCTACTACGATTGTGTTTTGATCTGTTTCTCCCTTTAGTTCTGTTAGTAATTGCTTTACATATCTCAGGGCTCCCTGATTGGGAGCGTAGATATTAATAAGTGTTATATCTTCTTGGTGCACGATTCCATTTATCATTATGAAGTGTCCATCAGTATCTTTACTTTTTTATTTTGAAGTTTATTTCATCTGTTAGTACCACTACTCCCACTTTTCTCTGAATGCCATTTGCTTGAAATGTCATTTTCCACCCTTTTATTTTAAGCCTATATTTGTCTTTGGAGCTGAGATGTGTCTCCTGGAGGCAGCATATGGTTGGGTTTTGTTTTTTGATCCAATCTGCAACTCTGTGCCTTTTTATTGGTGAGTTCAGTCTATTTACTTTTAGGGTGATCAATGAAATATGAAGTTTTCTTATAGCCATTTTACCTTTTGCTTTCTGTTAGCTCAGTGTTTCTATTGCTTCCTTGTACTTGTATACCTGTTTTTTTTTTATTTTGATTGCATTTTGTGGGGTTTCCCTCTGGTCCTTCTTGTTTTATGTTATATACTTCAGCTCTAAATCTTTGGTGTGTGGTTACCATTACAAATGTGTAGAAGATTGTTATACACACATACAGAGACACTAGTCCATTTTCTTCTGCATGTGTCTTATCTTCATTCCCTTTTGTGAAATTTAATCTTTAAAATCTCTTTTTTTCTGTTATTGTTGTCTCTATTTGTCCCTACATATGCTGAACATTCATTACTATCTTGCAATAACAAATCCCTTATTGTTCAAGCCTTGTAGTGGAGTATTCCCTCAATTTTTGTATGTTTGGAAAGGTCTTTATTTCTCCTTCATATCTAAAGGAGAGCTTTGCTGGATACATTATTCTTGGCTGGTTTTCGCTTTCATTTAGTAGTTTGAATATTTGATTCCACTCCTTTGGGCTTGTAAGGTTTGTGCTGAGAAGTCCAATGATAAGCTAATGAGTTTTCCTTTATAGATTATCATCTTCTTTTCCTTGGCTGTCCTGAAAGTTCTTTCTTTGTCATTGATTTTTGATAATTTTAATACAATGTGTCTTGGGGAAAGCCTTTTGGGGTGGAGATAATTGGGTGTTCTGTTGATTTCTTGAATTCCAAGCTCCAGTTCATTCCTGAGATTTTGGAAATTCTCGTCAACTATTTGTCTGAAAATGCTTTCTAATCCCTGTTCCTTTTCCTCACCTTCAATAATGCCCATTATTCTTATGTTTCCTCTCCTGATGATATCAGCTAGTTCTTGTATTTCTCTTTCATTATTTTTCATTCTTTGGTTTCTCTCTTCTTCCAATTTATTTCTAGATTTCTGTCTTCAATATCACTGTTCCTTTCCTCCGTTTGGTTGATTCTATTTCCCAAGAAAAATAACATTTCATTTTTCTTTTACTTTGTTCTTCATCTCCAGAAGTTCTATTTTGTTCTTTAAGAGTTTCAATCTCCTTGCTAAAAAACTCATTCTGCTCATCTAGTTGTTTTTCAATTCCTGGAATTGTTGATGTGAATTGCTTTGGTCCCATTAAGTTTTTTGAGAAGTACCTTCCTGAATTCTCTGTCATTTAAGTTGCATATTTCTATGTCTTTACGCTTATTTTCTAGAGATTTTTCTCTTTCTTTCTCAGCTGCCTTGTCACCTTGGTTGTTCATGGTGTATAATGGACTATTTCTCTGCCTGGGCATTAATGATAGTATATTCTGTTTTTTTTTTTTTTTTTTTTTTTTTTTGCCAGAAAGAAGATTTATTATACAAAGGTCTGTCTTTAGCCTGTTGTTAAAAAGGCATTTTTCTTTTGGTTTGCAATAGAAACCAAGTATCCTATAGAAACCAAGTATCCCTGTTTTACATAAAGCCTTAATAATGTCTTTTTTCTTATAAATATTTAATCACACTTACTATCCTCAATCTCAGTCCCTGTCAGTGTTAGCTACAATTTCAGTATGATTTGCTCAGACTCCCATGGGGCTCCATGGTGTTTGATTATAGAGGATATGGGGGGGGGGATGTACCTTATGGGTTGGAGGATAGGGGCTGTGGCTCAGCCTCACATTTTGCAACTGCAGCTGATAATAATCAGGTGTTGCTTCTCTGCCATCCCTCTTCTCAGCTTTATAACCTAATTCCTGGGCACTGACACTGAGTGGAGCTCATAGCACTCTCAGGCAGGGCTGTTCAGGGAACCCACTGCACCTTTACCCCTCCCCCTTCTCCTTCAGGGAGCTCTGGCTGCAAGAGGCAGATTTTTTGTTCTTCTAAGTCTACCACCCAACTCCCATGGTTCTAACCTATGGTAGCTCTTATTCGCAGATCCTTCACTCAGAAGTGCGTGCATGAAGTTTGGGTGTTTTTTGTTGAGTTTTAGATGTTCAGCTTATTATTATTTCAAGGTGAAAGATCTGGGCACATCTCTCATTCTGCTATTCTTCTGACGTTACTGCCTAGTATGTACAATAGTCACTTTTAATGTAAATGGATTAAATGCTCCAATCAAAAGATATAGGGTAGCTGAACAGATAAGAAAACAAAGCCCATACATATGCTGTCTACAAGAGACCCACTTCAGATCAAATGACACACACAAAATGAAAGTAAATCAATGGGAAAAAAATGATTCATACTAATAGAAATGAAACAAAAGCTGAGGTAGCAATACTTATATCAGACGAAATAGAATGCAAAACAAAGGCTATAATAAGAGACAAATAAAGGCATTACATAATGTTAAAGGGATCAATACAATAAGAAGACATAACCCTAGTAAACATATATGCACCCAACATATAAGCACCTACAAATATAAAACAATTATTGACCGACATAAAGGGAAAGATGAACAGTAATACACTCACAGTTGGAGACTTTAACACCCCACTGACATCAATGAACAGATCTTCCAATAGAAATTCAACAAGGAAACAGCAGCCTTAAATGACACACTAGACCAGATAGATTTAATTGATATTTTCAGAGTGTTTTATCCCAAAGCAGCAGAATATACATTCTTCTCAAGTGCACATAGAACATTTTCCAAAACAGACCACATGCTAGGCCACAAAACAAGTCTTAATAAATTTAAAAAGACTGAAATCATATCAAATGTCTTCTCCAACCACAATGGTATGAAACAAGAAATCAACTACAAGAAAAAAAAAAACGGAAAATACACAAACACATGGAGGCTAAACAACATGCTACTAAGCAATTAATGGGTTAACAATGATATCAAGGAAGAAATCAAAAGATACCTAGTGAAAAATGAAAGTGAAATCATAACGACTCAAAAATCTATGTGACACAGTGAAAGCAGTCCTAAGAGGGAAATTCAGAGCAATACAGGCCTATCTCAAGAAATAAAAATAATCTCAAATTAAAAAATCTAACCTTACACTTAAAAGAACTAGAAGAATAAAAGTGAACAAATCTCAAAGTGAGTAGAAGAATGAAAATAATAAAGATCGGAGCAGAAATAAATGAAATAGAGTCTAGAAAAACAATATGAAAGATATATGAAACCAAAAGCTGGTTCTTTAAAAGGATAAACTAAATTGATGAACCCTTAACAAAACTCATCAAGAAACAAGGAGTGAGAATCCAAATAATTAAGATCAGAAATGAAAAAGGAGAAGTAACCATGGACTCCACAGAAATACAAAGGATTATAAGAAAATACAACAAGCAATTATATGCTGACAAGTTGAATAATCTGGAAGAAATGGACACATTCCTACAAACATACAATCTCACAAGACTGAGTCAAGAAGAAACAGAAAATCTGCACTGACCAATGACCACCAACGAAATCAAATCAGTAATCAAAAAACTTCCAAAAGACAAAAGTCCTGGACCAGAGGGCTTCATTCATAGGTAATTTTACCAAACATTCAAAGAAGAATTAACACCTATTCTTCTCAAACTATTCCAAAAAATTCAAGAGGAGAGACAGCTCCTTAACTTTTTATGAAGCCACCATTATTTGATTCCATAACCAAAGATACCACAAAAACAAAACAAAAAACTATAGGCTGATATCCCTGATGAACATTGATGAAAAAAAATCCTCAACAAAATATTAGCAAACCGAATCCAGCAATACATTGAAAATATCATAGACCATGATCAAATTGTATTTATTCCTGGGACATAGGTTGGTATAATATCCGCAAATCAATTAATATAATACACCACATTAACAAATCGAAAAATAAAAATCATATGACCATATCAATAGATACAGAAAAAGCGTTCAATGAAATCCAGCATCAATTCATGATAAAAATTCTCAGCAAAGTGAGAATGGAGGGAACATACTTCAACATAATAAAGACCATATATGACAAACCTACAGTTAACATCATTGTGGGTCCCAGGTCTGGCTGTGATCCAGGCTCACGGTTTGGGATCAGACTTCAGATTTAGAATGTTACAGTAATGTGGCAGAGCCCCTGCACCTCTTATGTAAGTATGATTCAGCTTACTGTGTCACGTATGTGTGGCAGAATGCCACTATTATTCTCTAGCATATATAAAATCCATGCGGTCCCCTAGCGCAGAAGTACATGCTCCTTGCAATAAAGTAGGTGCCTGCCATTTCATTCTCATGTCGGCTCCTCATGCGTTCTTTCAACTGGGCATCTCAACACCATAACCATCCCTTCTTCATCAGCTCGGCACTAAAATGTGTAGACAGCTGAATGAGGTGCATATGGCCCCCAAGCACTCCGGACAGTCCCTAGGTGGAGGATACCCAGATGAAGGACATGTAGTACCCCACCTCCTAGTAGTATCTCGTGGCCACGTATCTGGCCACATGGATACCCTCAGAGAATTTAGATGAAGTGAAGCTGCATCCAGAGGATGTGAGAAAGCACTGGAGATGCTGGAGCTGAATGTTTCGACTGCTCACTGGGAGGCAGAGGGTCGGGTGGCCTGGATGTTCCTGGTGGTGCTGTGGCAGGCCGGCCTGGAGGTTCAGGACCAGGCTCAGCTGGTACAGCAGCTACAATATCAGGAAGAGGCACTGGAAAGGCATCTGGTGGCAGCAGAATGCATGCTGCAGAGTCCTGATGGATCGCTGCCATCATCACAGTCTGGGAGCCCACTGGCAACACCGCAGCAGGCATAGCTGGTGATATGGCAGCAAGTTGATGTAGAGCAGCCATTATCCTGGGTGGGTAAGCTGGTGGTGCCCCCGGGACTTAAAAGCATACCACCTTGATCCAGTACACCCCTGCTGAACTCCAGGACCTGACGAAACAGGTACAACAGAGAGCTGGAGAGACGGTTCCGGGGTGGCTGCTGTGGCTATGGGATGACAGGGCCAAAGGGACTGAATTATCTCCAGAAAAGATGGCTCAGCTGGCCTCCGTTAAGGTGATACCATCCCTCAGGCAGCGCCTCCAGAATGTGGTGCGCACAGCACAGGGCGCCAGCAGTCACTCCCTCATTAATTGGCTCACATCCGCTGCATGGATAGTGTGAGCCCACCCTGGGGAGCTGCCAGAGACAGTGAGCAGATAGACAATGTACTTAGATCTGGTCCAGATAATTCGGGAAATGGGCATGAGACAGTTACGCACCCAGTACACTAGCCCCGATAAAGAGGTATTTACAACCCGTATGAAAGACTTGATCTTGACTTCTGGCCTGGCAAGTACTTTTGGCACCATGACCAGCACTGCTGGCCCCTTATGTGGATAGGCAGATCCACAAGGTAAGGTCCGCCATAGCTCGGTTGGGAAATGTGGAAGTGAAACACAAGGAGTGTCCCACCCAAATGTATGCTGTACCACCCCCTGCACTCCCAAACCAGCCAGTGCACGGACAGAGGCATGTCAAAAAGGGGTCACAGGCAGATGTTGTTTGATCTCCTCACAGCAAGGGTCACTGCAGAAAAAACTGAGCAGCAAACTAATGAAGTGCTGCTGGCACTATGGAATCAGCTGCACCCTGACCAACAATTCACTCTTATTCCTGGGAAAGCCACAACCTGTGAGGTGCAGCTAGACGATCATCCCTCTGATTAGGGATTAAGCCAGGACAACCAGTTGGCAGGGGAGCTGGTTGACCTGAGGTCATGGGAGCTGAATAAGGTTACACCACCCCTGCATGCTGCCATGCCCGAATATCACAGACATTATGAACTGGTTGTCACTTGGACAATACCATTATGTGGTGAACTTGGCAAAAGTCTTTTCCTCTATTGCCAGAGCCCCAGAAAGCCAAGAACAGTTTGCTTTCACTTGGGAAGGGCAATAGTGGACATTCCTTTTCCTTCCTCAGGGCTATCTGCACAGCCCTACCCTGTGCCATGGTCTCGTGGATCAAGATTTAGTCACATGGAAACAACCGCCCACAGTGTATTTATATCATTACATTGATAATATAATGCTAACCTCTGATTCTCTTACAGAACTAGGAGTGACAACCAGCCTGCAAGAAGCTCTTGCTGACTGGTGTTGGGCAGTCAACAAGGACAAGGTCCAGGCACCTGGGTTCTCTGTCAAATTCTTGAGAGTTGTCTGGTAGGGCAAGACAAAAGTAATGCTAGATACAAGCATATATCCCCGACTTGAGACTGTGAAGCATCTCCAAACCTATTTGAGACTGCTGGGGTTTTGGGGAGTGTTCATTCCTCATTTAGCCTCTTTGATGTGACCCCTACACCATCAGTGCAATGGGGTGCCCAGTAGGATTGGACCCCCGAGATAGAAGAGGACTTTAAGCTACAAAGTAAGCTGTAGTATGAGCCCAAACTACATGCAGTAGATCCGGCCCTCCCATTCCTGCTTATAGTGCAGGTGGATGATGCAGGGTTTGGATGGGGCTTGTGGCAGAAGCATGGTTCCCAGAAAGTACCAATAGGCTTCTGGTCCCAGTTATGGAAAAGTGTGGAAGCATGGTATTCTCTGATAGAGAAGCAACTGGCTGCCATATGTGTAGCCCTTCTGGCCATGAGGCCATCACTGGCTCTAATCCTATTACTGAGTAGTTGATGTACCCCATGGAAGGATGGCTGCAGTCTTGGGTGAAGACTTCCCACATAGGAATTACACAGACCCCAACACTGACCGAGCTGGGGGAGTATCTGGAGCAGTGGGCACAGTTCTCTGAGAGCCCCCTGTCAAGTCAACTGTACTCCCTACTAGGACCAGTGCAGTTTCAAGCAGAGCTCCTGGTGGAGCCTGCTGAGACGGGAGACATACTGAGTCCCTACGTATAGGGTCAGGCTCCAATCCCTGAGGATTCCTAGTATACAGACAGCTGCCATGGGAAGCTCCCAATGTAGGCTACCATGGCATTGAAGCTGTCCACAGAAACCTTCTGGTATGAAACTGGTGCTGAGCAGTCCAGCCAATGGGTGGAGCTTCACACTGTGTGGTTGGTCCTCATGAATTAAACTGGCCCAGTGAACGTCTGCACTAACAGTTGGACTGTGTATTGAGGTCTAATTCTGTGGCTGCCCCAGTGGGCTGTCCAGGAGTGGATGATAGGCCACTGCCCTCTCTGGGGCTGGGGGATGTGGTAAAACCTCTGAAACCGGGGTCTTCAGCAGAGGGCCACCATATACCATGTCCTCAGCCATCGGCCATTACAGGCCCTGGGCAATGATGCAGCCGATGTGCTTGCACAAGTCAGCTCTACCCGTGTACCTCTACTTCCAGTGGATGCTGGCCACTGGCCCCACTGAAAACTGGGGCATGTAGCGGCCCATACCATGAAACAGGTAGTGAAGCTATGGGGCTATTATTGACCTGGGCACAAGCACAAGTCGCTGTGTCACAATGACCCTGGCATGCTGAGCAGCACCCAGAGAGTCGGCAGGTAAAGAATACTCTGGTGGTGGTGCCCCACGGAGCTAAGCCACTCCAGGAATGGCAAGTGGACTACATAGAGCCTTTGCCCACAGACTGAGTACACTGCTATGTGTTCACAGGTGTGAACATGGCCACCAGCCTAGGGTTTGAGTAGCCGGTGGCAGCTGCTGATCAACACCATACTGTGACTGCTTTGGAGCACTTTGCAGCTGCCTATGACTGGCCCTTATTAATCACCAGTGACAGAGGCACTTACTCTACCCTGCAGGAGGTACGGACCTGGGCCCACACCAGTGATGTGCAGTAGCAGTTACATGTTCCTGACCAGCCACAGGCAGATGGAATGGTAGAGCGGTTCAACAGCTTGCTGAAAGACAAAATGTGTGCCTTGGGCCCCGGCTGGCGCCATTGGTACATTAACCTCCCACAGGCTATACGCCTTCTGAATGAGCAGCCCCAGCAAATGGGGTTGTCTCCCCTTGACAAGGTTGTTGCAGGCTTGACATGGGCTATCAAAGTGTGCCCAGAAACCGCTGCTAAACAGTTCTTGCCCTAGGCCTACCAGGGATCTTTCCTCTTGTCGCCCCCAGAACCTTTGGCAGCAGGTAAACAGGCCACCTGGTCATGGCCCTGGACTATACAGGTAATATAAGGGCCATGGATGGCCCTGGTGGAGCCCTGGGGACAAGGCTTATGCAATGGGTTGTGGGTAGAACCCCGGATTTGTATTTGGCCCATGTGCTTGTGAGTATCACTATCAATGACTGTGGAGGGTTCACTGTTAACAGGGAGTTTTGTCCTTAGCCTCTGGTCTGGCCCATTCCTCTCTATACTGTAACACCAATGGAAACCCCCGGCCTGCTGCTCTTAGAGAAACTGTCTGGTACCACAGGCCAGGGGCAGCTCCTCTACTAGCCACCCTTCTATCTCAAGATGGGCAGGTGGCCTATGTCGTCTGGGAAGGACAAGACTTGCCCCTAATGGTCCTTTTATCTGCAATATCCTATCGCCCAGGCTCACAACAGGGAACAGCGTCATGTCTTGGGTTCATGTGTTTGCTGCTGTCCACAATGTTTCCCGTTGCTGGATGTGTACTGAACTACCAGTGGAAGTGGCCAAGGGACTGCCACAGCACATTACTCTGGCTACGGCGGAGAACTAAACATGTCTGCGCACCTGGAACACCACACTTGAATGGGACCAGCGACGGCGGGCTGTGGAAGCGCTTCTTCACCGTGATCATTGCAACTCCCCGCTCTTCATAGGCTATGCCATTTCCAGTGGGCAGGGATGGCTGGTGGGAGAACATGTGGAACTGCAGGAGCAGATCCCTTACTGCATAGAGCAAGTAAGATCTGTGCTCAACCATATCATGGGGTGACAACCCCCGAGCTGTGTGCTAACACCACCCTTGCTACTGTTCCTAAGGTCTGGTGGAATGGGAAACATTATGCTGGTACAGAGCCTACTGACTGGCTACCTGCAGGGTATCTCTGGGTCTGTGGGCACTACAGCTGGCCCTACTTGCCCGCTGACTGGACCAGCCTTTGTACCTGGGGATATCTATATTTAGCTGGACACAAATTACCACTTTGCACCAATTGCTCCACATTTGGGATCCCATATATCACCGCTGGAACCAGCAGAAACAGGCAACGTGGTGGTTCTACCCGCTGGCGATATTCATTCCAGGGGTGGAATCCATAGATGTAGAATTGCAGGTAGAAGCTTTAGCCCAGCACACTGCACAGGTATTGAATGCTATGTGTCAGGCTATAACCCTTTTAATGGATGAAACCACGTGAATGCAGAAAGTATTTCAAAACCGCATGGCCCATGACCTCCTAAACTGCTGCCTAGGTGGCACCTGTGCCCTACTCCATGTAGAATGCTGTGTCTACATTCCTGATCATGCCGAGTAGGCACAGGCAGACCTCCAGGAAATGGATGCTGAAGTCCAAGCCATCCATGCCCTGGGAAAAGAGCCCTTAGCAACTTGATGGAATTCCTTGGGGTCCTCCTGGTGGGGGACAGTAGCTATCCTAACTCTTATAGCCTGTAGCCTAGTAGTCTTTTGTTGTTCCTTATATTGTTGTTGTGGATAGTCGGCCCAAGGTAGCGCCCTCCAGGCCAGATCCCGTGCTGCAACCCTGTGGGGGTGGAGTGTGGGGCCTACTTTTGGCTGTGATCCAGGCTCATGCCTAGGGATAGGACTCCAGATTTAAAATGTTACATTAATGTAGTAGAGTGCCTGCACCTAACTTATGTAAGTATGATTCAGCTTATTGTATCACATATGTGTGGCAGAATGCCACTATTATTCTCTGACACATATAAAGCCCACGCAGTCCCCTAGCACAGAAGCGCACTCCCCAAAATAGATGGTGCCTGCTGTTTCATCTCATGTCAGCTCCTCATGCATTCTTTCCACTGGGTGTCTCACCACCAAAACCTTCCCTTCTTGATCAGCTTGGTGCTGACAATCATTACTTAATGGGGAAAGGCTAAATGTGTTTTCCTTAAGATCAAGATCAAGAACAAGACAAGGATGCTCACTTTCAGAACTTCTATTCAACGTAGGAAGTCCTAGCTACAGTAATCAGACAAGAAAGAGAAATTAAAGGCATCCAAATTGGAAAAGAAGAAGTAAAACTATCATTATTCGCAGATGATGTAACAGTATAGAGAACCCTAAAGATTCCACCAAAAAAACTGTTAGAACTGAAAAATGAATTCAGTAAAGTATCAAGATACAAAATTAATATTCAAAAGTTGGTTGCATTTTTATACAACAACGATGAACAATCAGAAAGAGAAATTAAGAAAACAACTCCATTTACAATTGCATCAAAAATAATAAAATACCTAGGAATCAAATTAACCAAAGAGGTAACAAATCTGTTCTCGGAAAATGATAAATCATTGAAAAAAGGAGTCATAGAAGATACAAAGAAATGGAAGCATATCCCATGTTCATGGGTAGGAAGGATCAACATAGTTAATATGGCCATACTACCCAAAGCAATCTATAGATTCAATGCAATGCCTATCAAACTACAAATGGCATTTTTCAGAGAACTAGAACAAATAATGCAAAAATTTATATGGAACAATAAAATATCCCAAATGGCCATAACAATCTTGAGAAAGAAGAACAAAGTTAGAGGTATCTTCACTATCTGATATTGAACTATATTACAAGGCCATAGTAATCAAAACAGCATGGTACTGGCATAAAAACAGACACATCCAGAATAGAGAGCCCAAAAATAAATCCATGCCTATATGGTCATTTAATCTATAACCAAGGTGATAAGAATATACAATGAGATAAAGACAATCTCTTCAACAAATTGTGTTGGGAAAACTGGACAGATTCATGCAAAAAAATGAAACTGGACCACCTTCTTATATCAAGAATAAACTCAATATGAATTAAAGACTTAAATGTAAGACCCAAAACCACAAAATTCCTAGAAGAAAAAATAGTAAACTCGCTCATATTGCTATTGGTATATTTTTTCTGATATATTTCCTCAAACAAGGGAAACAAAAGAAAAAATAAACATATGGGACTACATCATACTACAATGTTTTTGCATAGCAAAGGAAAACATCAACAAAATTAAAGACAACCCACATTTTCCGGATGACATGATTCTCTATATAAAAAAAACCCTAAAGACTCCACAAGAACACTACTAGAAACAGTAAGCAAATACAGTAAAGTTTCTGGATACAAAATCAATGTTCAAAAATTCACAGCGTTCCTATACTCTAATAATTATCAGAAAGAGAAGCAGAAAAAATAATTCCTTTTGCATTTGCAACAAAAAGAATAAAATACTTAGGAATAAATTTAACGAAACATGTGAAGGACCTATACAATGAAAACTACAAGACCGTATTAAAAGAAATCAAAGAAGATACAAAGAAATGGAAAGATAGTCCGTGTTTTTGGATTGGAAGAATCAGCATAGTTAAAATGACCATATTACCTAAAGCATTATACAGATTTAATGCAATCCCCATCAAAATCCCATTGGCATTTTTTTTAAGAAATAGAACAAAAATTCATCAAACTGTATATAGAAGTACAAAAGACCCCAAATTGCCAAAGCTATCCTGAGAAAAAAGAATGAGGCTGGAGGCATCACTCTGCCCCACTTCAAATTATACCACAAAGTGACAGTAATCAAAGTGGCATGGTACTGGCGGCAAAACAGATACATGGACCAGTGGAACAGAATCGAGAATCCAGAAGTAAATTCATGTTTATATGTGCAAATAATTTTTGACAAAAGAGCCAAAAACATACAGTGGAGAAAGGAAAACCTCTTCAATATATAGTGCAGGAAAAACTGGAAACCCACCTGCAAAAGAATGAAACTAGACTGTTGTCTACCATCACATACCAAAATTAACTCAAAATGAATTAAGGACCTAAATATAAAACCTGAAAGAAAATGTATAGAAGAAAACATAGGAACTAAATTCATGGACCTTGGCCTTAAAGAGGATTTTATGAATTTGACCTCAAAAGTAAGGGAAGTAAAAGCAAAAATAAATGAATGGGACTACATCAAATTAAAAAGCTCCTGCGCAGCAAAAGAAATAGTCAACAAGGTAAAAAGACAACCATCCAAATGGGAAAATATATTTGCAACCAATGCCTCCAATAAAGGCCTAATATCCAAAATACAGAGAATGCATACAACTCAATAACAACAATAAAGACAAATGATTCAGTCAAAAAATGGGCAGAGGACCTGAACAGACACTTCTCCCAAGAAGATATATAAGTGGCCAACAAACATACGAAAGGATGCTCAATATCACTAGCTATTAGGGAAATGCAAATCAAAACCACGATGAGATACCATCTCATACCGGTTAGAACAGCTGTTATCAACAGGACAAGTAACAAAAGTTGGAAAGGATGCGGAGAAGAAAGAACCTTCATACACTACTGCTGAGACTGCAAATTGGTACAGCCACTGTGGAAAACAGTATGGAAGTTCCTCAAAAAACTAAGAATTGTTCTACCATATGATCCAACAATCCCTCTACTGGGAATTTACCTCGAAGTCTTGAAAACTCATATTCAAAAAGATATTTGCACACTGATGTTCATAGCAGCATTATTCACAGTGGCCAGGACATGGAAGCAACCGAAGTGTCCTATGATAGATGATTGCCTAAAGAAGCTGTGGTACATATATACAATGGAAAATTACTCAGCCATAAGAAGAGATGAAATACCGCAATTTGCGACAACATGGATGGAAATTGAGATAATCATGCTAAGCGACATAAGCCAGATAGGAAAAGTTGAAAGTCACATGATACCACTTTTATGTGGGATATAAACCTAAAAGCAAAAAATGAACAGGATGAAAAAACAGAGACTTGTAGACATGGATAATGGAATAGTGGTTACCAAAAGCTTAGGGGGTAGAGGAGGAGGAGGGAGGTAGACAGAGTAAAGGAGGTCAAATAGAGAGAGGTAGGGGGAGGGTGAAGTGGGTAAAGGGATCAAATATATGGTAGCTGAAGGAAACTGGACTTTGTGTGGTAAATACACAATAGAATATACAGATGTCAAATTATAATTACGTAATTGTATTAACCAACGTTACTTCAATAAACAATTAAAAAAGAAAGAAAAAACAAAATAAAACCTACTGAAGAGAAGCTATTTGCCTATGATACATCTGACAAGGGGTTAATTTATAAAGAACTCATACAACTCAATAACAAAACAAAACAAAACAAAACAAAAATCCAGTTTAAAAAATGGGCAAAAGATCTGAATAGGTATTTCTCCAAAAAGGAAATACAGATAGCCAATAGACATATGAAAAGATGCTCAAGGTCACTAATTAAAATCACAATAATATATCGCCTCACACCTGTTAAGTTGGCAATCTTCAATAAATCAAAAAACAACAAGTGCTGGCGAGGATGTAGAGAAAAGAGAACCCTCGTACACTGTTGGTGGGACTGTAAACTGGTTCAGCCACTATGGAAAACAGTCTGGTGGTTCCTTAAGAAATTAAAAACAAAGCTACCTTTTGACCCAGCAATTGCACTTCTGGGTATTTAGCCAAAGAAACCAAAACACTAGTTTGTTAAGATCTATGCACCCCTACATGCATGGCAGCGCTATTCACAATAGCCAAGATATGGAAGCACCTAAGTGCTTATCTATAGATGATTAGATAAAGAAATTATGGCACATAACATGCAATGGAATATTATTCAGCCATAAAAAAATGAAATCTTACCATTTACAATGACTTGGGTGGACCTAGAGGGTATTATGCTGAGTGAAATAAGTCAGGCAGAGAAAGATAAATACCATATGATTTCACTTATATGAGGAATCTAAGGGAAAAAAATAAATTAACAAACTAAATGAAAACAGACTCACAGTTACAGAGAACAAATTGTTGATTGTCAGAGAAGAGGGGTTTGGGAGGCTAGGCAAAAAAGGTGAAGGGATAAAGAAGTACAAATCTGTAGTTACAAAAATAGTCACAGGGATGTAGAGCACAACACAGGAAATATAGTTGATATTATTTTAATGGCTGTGTGTAATGCCAGATGGGTGCTAGAGTAATCATGGGGATCACTTCATAAATTATATAAATGTCTAACCATTCTACTCTATACCTAAAACTAATATAAAATTTAAAAAACAATTTAAAGAACTATATGAGCAAATTTATAAGCACGTAGGCTAAGTTCTTAAGACCCTATATAAATCACATGCTGGTTGTAGTAGAGTATATGTCAGTGATTACAGGATGAAGCTGAAAAAAAAATTAACCAAAATATAGAGACACAATGCCTAAGTTAAGCATTCAGATTCCTTACTGCTTCTAAAAAGAATATAGGAATGTCATTCAATATTTTTAATATCTATATACAGAATAAAATCATAAACTGCCTTTTTCAGAGAAGACAAACTAATAAAATTAAGTTATACAAAATAAAATAAGACCAAGGAAGATAAAATACGCACATTTAAATAATATGGTTATAATAATTAAGTTTAAATATATTCCTGAGTTTCCTCATAATCAGGGTAAAAAGGAAGCTGCAATCTGTTTTATTGTAGTCTTTATCTTAAAAGAAAAATAAATCTTGAAAATATATTCTTGGCAACAGGGAACCATCCATGTCCATTTTTGAACAGAGACATATTAGGAAGGCATGGTAGATGAAATAAAGCTACCTACTCCCCGCCCTTCCTCAAATGTCCACATCCTAATTCTCAGAATCTATGAATACATGACCTTAGCTGGCAAAGGAACTTTGTAGGTGTGATTAAGTTAAGGATCCTAAAATGGGGAGATTATTCTGGATTATTCTGCTGGGCTCAATGTAATCACAAGGGTCCTTATAATAGGGAAACAGTAGGCTCAGAGACAGAGAGAAAGCAATGTATAAGGGAAGCTGAGGGAGAAAAGGCAAAGTTATGAGAGGTCACATGCCAAGAATGAGGACAGCCTCTAGAAGCTGGAAATGGCAAAGAAATGAATTTTCTCCTAACACATCCAGAAGGAACTGGCCCTGTAGATAACTTGGTCTAAGACTTCTCACCTCCTGAACTGTAAAATGATAAATCTGTATTGTTTTAAGCAATTAAGTTTGTGGTATACAGCCAAATTTTCTAATAGAAACTATCCTAGTGTCACTTACAGAATCAAACTTTTCAAAACAGATGGAAACATGAAGTAGATCTTTTGCTTATATGAAAAAATTGAGCCACAGAAGTAGCTAGGCAACCTGCCCAAACTCAAAAAGTGTGAGTTTTCTGCCTTCTCCTCCACAATCACCTCTCTAAGAGGTTTGCTCCACACTTCTCAGCTCTCCAGGGCCCAGAGCCAGAATGGGGAGGCTGCTTTTGAAGAATTACATCAACGCATGTTTGAAAGCTTGTCAAAATCTAAAGGGAGAAAGAAAAGCAAGTTCTGCCAGGTGCATATTCCACAAATTTAATGAGAACCAAAGCAAGTGAAGAAATGAGTTGGAATCATTAGCAAGATGTGGACTTGAAAATAAGGCTAAGGAGAAGGCAAAGCTGTGATATCAAAATGATGGGACATCAGCTTTGTCACCAAAGCTGTGGGTGTGTGGCAAGCATCCAAGGAGAAGAGAGCTGATGCCACCCATTACACAGATGCAAAGGTAACTGGGTTTTTCAGTGTTTAAAGGCCACATTTGCCTGCTACCAAAAAAAGCCCCCATTAACTTGCATGACCACTCTCTAAGACCCCAGATTTTCACAGTAAGATCTGCTCTGAACGTAAATTCCAGGAAAGGTCACCCACCATGCCAGGGTCATTATTTTAATTTTTATGGAGCTTGGAGATTTAATAAATAGTTTTATGTACATATTTAACATCATAGATAGGTTCTATGACTTTAAGAGAAACAACATATAATGAAACGAATTTTACCACACGCTAATTGATATAAACAAGAGTTAATTTCCTAAGTCATGTCATTAACATTATAACAAAATGATGTTGAACAAAAAATGACATTATTCAAAGACCTACTATATTGTCATTGGCATGCAGATTTCCAAGTGAAACTCAAACCCATGTCGCCAACTGGCCAAAATATTTGGATGAATTACTGTTTTACTGATGTATCCGTTTTATTTTGTCTTTGCCTAATGGGCCATAACCTTGTATCTCTGGGTAAGCTCTGGAATCCCTGTGCATGCGTGTGGGAGTGTGGGGGGAGGCAAATATATAGGTCCAGGTTGGGAATCGTTCATATCTCTTCTCAGTGCTTCTGTAAAAAGATGAGATTAAGAAGCTTTTTAACTGAGGTGGTGTCTTACTTACTATAAATATCTGTTGACCATATATGTGGCACAGCAGGTATTTTTTTACTTACCACATATCTATCAGGGCAATTCAATTAGGCAAAGTCTTATCACCATGACCTAGACAAAAGGTGGGCAAATTTTTCTTAAAATATGTTAGGCTTTGAGGCCCAAGCAGCAGAATCAAGGGTATTATATCAATGCCCAAACAATCATTTTAAAATGTGACTATTTAAAAGTATAAAATTCCTCTCATCATTCAAATTCTTTACAAAAAATGTCATGTACAGTCATGCACTGCATAATGACATTTTGGTCAACAAAGAACCTCAAATATGATGGTGGTCCCACAAGATTATAATGGAACTGAAAAATTCCTATCACCTAGTGTTGTCATAACATCATAGTACAACACATTATTCATGTGTTTGTTGTGATGCTGGTGTAAACAAACCTGCTGTGCTGCTAGTCGTATAAAAGTATCACATATACAATTATGTATGGCACATACCACTTGATAATGAAAAGAAATGACTATGTTACTGGTTTATGTATTTACTATACTATACTTTTTATCGCTGATTTTAGAGTCCACTCTATTTATAAAAAAAAAGTTTGCTGTAAAACAGCATGCCATGACATGCTGGCAGCTGCCTCATACATTTCATGCTCATATCTCCTGATTGCATCATTTTCTCTTGTGCTTGACTTAATCTTGTGTTGTTTTGTAACATGCTGTATAGGCTTGTAGCCTAGAAGCAATAGGCTATACCATATAGTCTAGGAGTGCAGTAGGCTGTGCCATCCAGGCTTGGGTAAGTACAGACTACGATGTTCACGCAATAATAAAATTGCCTAACAATGCATTTCTCAGAAAGCATCCCTGCTGCTAAGCGGCACACAACTGTGGTTGTTTTCCAGGAGCCCCAGAATCTATAGTGTGTATAGGTACAAGATGAAAACCAGCCACCAGGATCTTCAGGGTAAGTGCAATTAAAGAATACTGATATGCACCTATGTTCACGAGGTTTTTCAAAATAAATGGGATGGAGATTACATTATATTTTACTCTAGTGTAAAATGTTAACAGTGGTATTAAACAATAGTGAAAACTATTCTAGCTGATACCACCAATTAGCTAACTTTTATATGCAGTTTTACCTTCTCTAATTGACATTTTATAAATGCTATCCGCTTCTAAGTGTTCCATTTTGATTCATACCAATCTGTTGGCATTACACATGAACTGGAAGAAAATATGAAGCCTTCTGCTTCAAGTATCCTAATTTACATGCTAAATCAGAAGGTCAAAATAAATCTTTGTCATGTTTAGAGCCCTACACATCGGCCCAGAAATAAAAGGCAGCATGTAGATTTGTGTGTGTGTGTGTGTGTGTGTGTGTGTGTGTGTGTGTGAAAGGACATATTTTTTAAAAAAACAGCAAGTAATAACTCAATGTGTATTTAGAACAACAAAACCGAGTACATTTGAAGTACTGTGAAAATGCTTTCATGTGATGAGTATGGCTTTGTTTAAATTAAAAATTCTTCATTCTTATAGTAGTCGAGCAGCAGATGGCCGAAGTTCTATAAATATGTAAGCCCTAGAAGTACTCTGCATTGAAGAGCAGCCAAAACACAACAGTGTTGAACAACACAGACCAGAGAACCTTCTGACACATATAGAAGAATGAGAATCCTTCTCCATACAGTAATTCTAAACATAGTGGAACATCGCCTAGCTTTTCCAAGCACATATAGTAACCCCATTTCTTAAAGGTTACATGGCAAGGAAGTTAGCCTTTCCTTCAATTAAATTACCACATTTTCACAATATAGAACTTGAAATAGAATTTCAAGTGCTTTCTTCTTTGGAAACTTGCTGTCAAAAAACAAGCTTACTTTTAAGATAAAGAGCTATACAATGAAAGGCAGAACTCTAACGGAAAGGTTTACTTTAGCTTAAGTATAACTTTCCACCATTATCTAGATACTGAGACTTTTTCCTTGCTCCCTGGCACCTAATTCAGTACCTGAAATAATATTTTTTGAAGATTTTTAGTGAAATTTCCCTTCATTGCTGAATTATAAAGGTAGTTTGCTTTGTATCTACTGAGGCTAGTCATAATAATTTGTACTTACCAAGTTTCAAAAAAATAATTACATGTGAGATCCACTCATCTATTTGTTATTGCCTATTATATCCTATGCTAGATAATTAGAAATAGACAGGAATAATTTAGAGAGGACAATACTCCTGTTCCTGTGTTTCTGTAGAATTGGTTTAAAATTACTGCCTTCTCACAGTCACTCTTCCAAATGGAAGAAAAAGGAGTTGATTTGATTTGTGAAATGATGAGACTACAACATCCCTGGTCCATAACTCTGTCCTGAACAACTTATTTTAGTCACAATTGTTGTGACCTTCTTGCATTCAAGGGGTATGACAAGGCCATGATCCACCATGATGGTTCGTGTGAATTATCTGGGTAACTATCTGTTCTGCCATGTGTGAGTCACAAAGAAGAAATTTGGGGTGGGAAGGAAAGTACCAACAAGTCCATCTGGGCTAAAGGTCTGAGACTCATTCTCTCCTACAATGACTTGTAAGTTGTCTGATTATGTTATTGTGACCTCTAGTGTTAGCATGCCTGAATATTTACATATTGAACTACAAAATATTTTCTTACTTCCTTTTAGTTCTTCCTTTATCGTAGAGTAAGGTGTCATGTTGAAGGGTTTTCTTAAATTATGCGTATAAGTAGATGTGTATATGTAAATTATGTGTATAAGCAGATTATATTATTTGTGAATTTTGGCTTAGAACAGTAAAGGAAGTGCTATAAAGTATTTACTAGGAAAAGGGGGGATGGGTCAAGGGTAGAAAATAAAGGGTTTAAGGAACCAGTCACGACAGAGAAGAAGGAACATACATACAAGAGAAGCAGAACACAGAATCGTTTATATCCATGAGCAAGCCCCTAAAAATGGCCTTTCCATTGTTTCAAAACCTCTCTATCCATCCTGCTGCCATAACAATCACTCAAAAATGCAACATCACTGTCTTCATCTTATTCAAAAGCACTCCAAAGCTCCAAGCTGTCTTCAAGTGCTAATAACCTAGACCAACCTATCCTCCCCTAAATAATTTATTGCTTACTCAAACCTTGTGAATAAGCCACCTCCATCTACTTTTTTTCTAAATAGGTCACAAACAGTCTCAAATTTGATCTTCACACCTCTGACCTCTCTGATTTCCCTATGACTAAGCCCATTCTCACCTATATTTCCAAACTCTACATTTTCCCATATGGTTCAAATCAAGTCCCATATGCACAAAACCAAAATGATCATTTGTTCCTCTAAAAACCTAGAAGGAGTAATTAAGTATGATAAGTATGGCATGGCAGTCAGAATAGGGTAAATTACACCACAGATTACAAACAGTATTAAAATCTGAGTAGTTTACAAAGATTTACATCTAACCTATGTCAAAGTCCAGCGAAGATGAACAATGCTTCTGGCTCCTGGTCACTCTCTTTCTAGTACACAAAGTAAGGGAGCAGGCTTTATCTAGAATATTGATCGTCATCATGACAGAAGGAATTGAGAACATGGGAACCCCAACTAACTCAAACGTTTGCTCAGGAGGTACATATGTCACTTCTACTCAGATACCATTGGCCAAAACAAACTATACAATCAAACATAATGTCAATGAGGCAGGAAGTGGAGGGGCAACAAATATTTTCAAATAGTATTAAAATCTACAATAATTGAATAAACCTGCATAGTTAGTGATCACTTCCTACGAATGCTCTCATACCCCTAGAATACAGTACTAAGTTTCATGGTCAGCAACAAGCCATTTATAGGTATTCTACTTTAATATGATGGTCACAGTGGATTTTGACATTTCAAAGTACAAATTAAAACACTGAAATCATATCTGATCAGTATGAATCAGAACCAATGTCTCTTTTGAATCACCAGTTTTTTAATCTAGTTTACTAATGCAGTGGAATTCCAGTACAACAAAATAATTGTGACAGAAACTTAAAGTTTGCTATAACAGTATGCAGCTTAGAGTTATTTTATAAAAATATAATGTTTCTAATGTAATATGGTTGCTTATTTGCAGTTCTGAAATACATAAATTTGAAATGAGATATGAAGTATTATTAAAGTTCACTTTATAAACAAAATTAGAAACAATGTAAGCCCACCACAATAAAGCAAAATGTGAAGAATTTCATTTCCAAGTCCATGAGCCATGGGAATTAACAACTGTGCTATAACACATGAAGGTGCCAATTTAGCTGGTATGCAGATATCCACAGACTTTGATCGTATTACAGAAACTGATTCTGCAAACTATTTTACTCACTATTGTACTGTCATTTTAATAGCACAAATTAAAATATTTTTAATTTATTTTTAAGTTCTGTAATAATGCCATTCATACACTCACTGATGGTGAAAAATGTGCCAAAAATCAATAACTTCTGAACCGCTGCCAAAATACCATGCTGTTAATTTAGGTGTAAACTCAGAGCTATGAAAAATAAAACAGAGGAAATACAGCATCAAAGCAACAGGAAGATATAATACTTGCAGATTTATGAACCATGAAAACAACCCCATTTGATTTCTTTTCCAAGGGGAAAAATGTCTTGGATGATGTGCATTATGAATTATGCAAGTTCTTCAGATACCACCCCTTAGAATCCATGCCACTGCCACCCTGAATTTTAACCCTTGCTGCAAGAGCAAAGCCATGAGTGCTAACTTCCAATAACTATGCTTCATTCAGGTGTTTTTATCCAAAAGAAAATATTGACATGTTGAAACTATGATAAGTACCTCACAGCTCTCTGTATTCTATTTAAAGATATGGCTGTCAAATCCATCACTTACAAAGATATTTGCGAGTGCTTTTCCAGTAAATCTGCGATAGAAACCACCTGTAGAAAGCTCTACTGGTATTAATTTTGCAATCCTATTGAGCCTCATGTTAACAAAATAAAAATGTATTATGTTCACTCTTTTTATATGGCAGGTGTGGACAGTTTTGAAAAGCTACTTGCTTACTTGTGGCTGTCATAGCTGTCTTTCTAAATTATCCAGTGAAAACAAATATTGATTTTTTAAAATAATATAATCCAAAAGGTAAATAAGATGTAAAATGTTATTGAGTCAGACCAATAGAACAAACACTTGCATGCCTACTGTGTGCAAAGCAATATGCCAGATTTAAGCCTAAAACTCTCACCAAATAAACCATTTTATATGTCATCAAATAAGCTGGTTTATGAATTCTGATTGAAGCTCAGTTGTCTATACTGCTCAGTGACAGCGGTCAGCACTATTTACTGAACCTTCTTTCATATTCTTGGTCAAGAATATTTTTCTAACCACTGTTACCAATCCAAAATTATCTCCAAAAAGCACCTTCACTGAAATTCTTACAACACTATTTGTTCCTTTCATTGTGTTTTGTGCTTTGCTTATATGGAATTAATTTCATTCTTATCACTCTACCCTACTCTAAAATCATTTATTTGCTAGCTCCTCTCTCCTGGTCAGTTATCATTACAAATAACACTAAAAACCATGAGGCCCAAATAAACTTAGCTGGGTTTACAGTAATGGTTTTGGCCTTTCCCAAAAAAAATCAGAGTAGTCATTTCCTTGTCTAAACAGACATATCATCCCTTCAACTCTGAGGATTTACAGAATACATACACTGTCTCTTAATATAAGTATTAAGATCTTGAAGTGTCACCATTCTTCCTTGTGGTCTTTTCACAATGTCCTTCCCCGGATGTCATACTTGAGGTCCTGGGGCCCCAAGGGGTCCACAGTTGGGGAGGGGACATAATGAGCGGAACTTGGGTGAGGGGAGAAAAAGTTGCGTCTTTATTCCACTAACTTCCAACTGAAATCTAGCATTTCCTTCAAGGATGAATACAGGAAATGAAATGCAATAGTATCAGCAGTACCTGTGATTTTTGTCACAAAGAAAAAAAACAGGTATTTCCTCTCACATTTTAGTTTTTGCAGATATCATTTATGCTCATTACCACTTCAAAACTGCAGTAGTTATTAGGCCTGCCACAAGATCTTTTTTAACGTGTTACTAAGGTTCAAATATCACTTTAATGCACATTTAAAAATATTTGATAACTATTATTTCAATATAATGGGTTTCCTTTGTTCCAGTACTAATTTTGTTTTATGAATTAAAAACGTAATTATGAGAACGGTGTGTAGACATTATGTAACACCCTTCCAAAGGGGCCTATGGCTCAGGTAGGAAATCCCAGTGGTGTGGGGCAGTAATTGCACCCAGTACGAGTGAGACAACTAAAGCCTAGATAGACTAAGCATCTATTCTATGTTATTCAAAATACAATAGTAACAGCAACAATAACACAGATTATTTTCTAATACTTACTGTATTTGTTTCCTATTACTGCTATTAACAAATTACCTCAAATTTGGTGGCTTAGAACATCACAAATATTATCTAACTATTGTGGATGGCAGAAGTCCAAAATGGGTTTCACTAGTTTAAAATCTAAGTATCCACAGGGCTGTGTTCCTTCTCAAGGCTCTAGGAGAGAAGCTATCTCCTTGTCTTCTCCAGCTTCTACCAGCTGACCAGATTGCTTGTCTGACAGCCCTCTTTTATATTCAAAGACAGCAAACACATCACTCCAATCTCTGCTTCTGTCATCACATCTTTGATTCTGACTCCTATCTCCCTCTTTAACTCATATGAATCCTTGTGATTACACTGGGCCCACCAGAATCATCCAAGACAATCTCCCCATCTGAAGATTCTTAATCACATCTCAAAAGTCCCTTTTGTCATGGAAAATAACACATTCTCAGGTTCCAGGGATTAGGACGTGGACCTCATTGGGGAACCATTATTGTGCCTACCACACTAATCACACTTCCACCCACACTTTACATGGCAAAACCATCTAATGAGTTTGAGAACATCATTTTCAGTGTAACAGATAAGAATTTTGAGCTTTTAAGTTCAGGATTTAAGGTCACACCACCCACAAGGGGCAGAATCAGGATTCAGTCCTCTTAGCCACCAGACTCTGAAATAGCAGCTACTTTGGAGTCCTTACTATGTATAAGATACTTTATATGTCTTGTATTTCCTTTGCCTTTATCCTCCAGATTTGCTGTCCTACACCCTCCAGACCCACTCTAATTTATTCTTGAATGCACAAAGTTTAATGCTGTCTTGCATGGCTACGTAGGGCCTGGTGCCTTTACTGGCTTTCCCCAGGCAGTCCCTGAGTTTTACTTTTATTTATCTAGTATTAACCTTATCTTAATGGACACACTTCAGAGTAGGAGGGTTGGAGCAAAAAGGAGAGGCTCACTTAGCAGCTTCTCTCCCTTTAATAAACATTTGAGGCCTTCTACAGGGCATTTCAGATCAATTCAATGACGATTTCTGCTTTTCTGTGCAAGGCTTTATCTTGGATTCTATTAGGAACATAGAAAGGTGTCCATCTTACTCCTAAATAATTGATGTAAGAAAGAATAAGCAGAAATCAACTGATGTAAATGTGACTATTACTCAGAGAGGGACACTGTCAGTGATCCAAGCTAGAGGTCAACATCATTATGAGGCTTTTAGTAAGGGGAGAAAAAATCAAACCAGGAGAACCTGTGGAACAGGGCAGGAGCTTGGCAAAAATGTCTGCAGAACAACGAAGGATTTTGAGGGGTGAGAGAGGGCTCTGGGGCAGAAATAGAACACAGTTTGGAAACCATGGCATAGCTCAGGGAAGAGTTTTATTGAGGCTGATGAGAGGAGGTGACATAAGAACAGAATATTAGACCGGAATCAGAAGGCCAAGGTCTGATGAATCAGCTCTGCCACAACCTGTGTAACCACAAATACTTGATTATGGCAAATTTTCTTATCCATAAAGAAAGATAATTAAAAGAATAATTCAGAGGGCTGTTATGCAAAATAAATAAAGTAATGTAGTGAGCCTGTGTAAATGTTCATCTGAATTAGAGGGTAGGGTGACAGTAGGGAAGCATTATCTAAAAACAAGGGGAAGATGAGGCATAGTACAATATTACCAATAGTCTGAGGAAGCCCAAGAATAATAAAAATCCACATTCCTTCTGAAGACTCAGTACTTTTCTACTCCAATCTCTTCCTCACTCAATAGTAGTATGAGAGCAAGCATATATGAGAAAAAATAACAGGTTCTGGATTATTTGAGAATATTTCCATTTTAAAGAAAGTTACCTATTCTTCAAAGACAATGGAATAATCAGATTCAACAAATGTACACAGAGATAGGGTCTAGAATTGTTCATGACTGAAACTTGACTTTGTATGAAATATGGCATCCAAATTTATAGTAGCATGTCTTTCTAAGGACCTCAATAAAAACACCAATGTCAAGATTATTATTAATATATAAAACATTTAGGCACTTGGGAATAAAAGTGAAAATAAGTTTTCCTAAAAATAAGTCCAATAAGAATGAATAATCCACCATCTTTTCTGTTTATTTAAATTGTGTATAAATATTTAGTTTGGATGGAAGAACTATTTTTCTTAATTCTTTTGTGGCTTTGAATAAAAGTTTCCTTAATAAGCACCCACTCTTAGGATCCATCAACGATAACAAAAAACAAACACTTTCATGCCTATAATTTGAAAAAATAAAATACAATGATCACCTTTTCCACAGTGTTCATTTCCTTATAAAACATAGCTGAGGAATAAAAGACAAGTGTCAAATGCATAGGAAGTCTTCCCATTCCTAGCTATATTATCGTAGGTAAAGTGGTATCTGTAAGCTTGAGTTGCCACATCTGTAAAATGGTGATAAAAATACAAAGATTACATGAAACAATTTTTGTAAATCATCTAACACTCGGTAAATGGGTGAGGAGACATGTATTCCCAACTTGTTATACTCCATTAGCTAGAGTTAATGCTCACCCCAGCTTCTCTCCCCAAACCTCAGGAACCCCTCTCTAGAGGAAGAGAAATGACATGCAACTGGGTGATTAGCAAGTTTAGGGAAAAGAAAATGGGCATTCAAAGGTGTGTTTGTGGTAGGCTCTCTTTTAGAATCTGCCTACCTGAGCAGGTGCTAACATTCTGATCTGCTCTGCTCCATGCAGTAAGGACCCACCCTTGAAAATGACCTCCTCCATCACGCCTGGTAGATGAGTCTATCTGATTCAACAGCAAAGTGTGGGCAAGTCTATTTTGCCATAGACCTGAAGGCACATTCTCTAATCCTGTCATTAACAGCAGCATAGTTGAAATTTCAATTCTCTACCTGTATAATTTTTGTTTTATCACTGATTCTGAAATCAGACACATGGAAAAGAATGTTGTTTATTCTGCTCATACAACCCAAATTATAGGTACACAATACTAACTTCTATTACTATCATCATCATCATCTTCCAAATCCTCCTACCTGATCTTCACCACCACATAATCCAGCTGCCTTCTTGTCATCTTCATCTGAATGGCTAATAAACATTTCAAATCATCATACCCCAAGTCAATCTCCTGGTTTCCATTCCCGTCCATACATACATGTTCCTCCCATATAGTTCCTTATCTTAGAAACAGCAACTCCCTCCTTCTGGTTGCTCAAAGCCAAATACATTTGCATCATCCTTGATCCCTTCCTCTTACAATCTACATTCCATCTGTCAGCAAAATCATATTGGCTCCATTTCACAACATTTTCAGTGTCTACTTAGTTCTTACCACCTTTACAGCTAATACCTTCATCCAAGACACCTATATTTCTTGCCAGGATTATTTCAACAGCCTCCTAACTGGTCTCCCTGATTCTGCCTTGCCCTTCTGGACATCAACACACCAACCAGAGTGATCTTTTAAAGTGTAAGTCATATAATGTCTCCTGCTCAAAATCCTCCAAGACCTTGCATTTTAATCAAGGTAGAAGCTAAAGTCTTCACAACAGCCTTTGAGGCCCAATTCTATCTACATCGCAACCCTGGTCTGGAAGTACAGTGTTCACTCCACTTAACTCTCTGACCTCACCACCTATATTCCTTTCCCTCCTCTCTATAGCTTGTACATTTGCTGCACCCTCCACCTGAATCACTTGCTCCCAGTTATCCTCAGGTCTTTGTCTAAATTGCATCTCATGGTAAAGCCTTTCCTGATAACCCTATTTGAAGTAACTACCACCCCCACACCCACTCTACTCTCCCAATCCCTTGATTCTGGTGTTATTTTTCTCCTTAGAACTCATCACCAGCTGATGTTTACTTTTTTGTGTTTGTTCATCACATATCTCCATTCACCAGCATTAAAAGTTCCTTGAGAGCAAAGACTTTGTTTCTCCACAATGAGAACACTACCTTAATAGGTACCCACTCTTAGCATCCATCAATGATAACAAAAAACAAATACTTTCATGCCTATAACTTGAAAAATAAAATAAAATTATCACCTCTTTCACAGTGTTCATTTCCTTATAAAACATAGCTGAGGAATAAAAGACTAGTGTCAAATAAATACACACAGGGTCTTCTCATTACAAGCTACCTGATACACTGTTGGTATGCAAATACTTGTTGAATGAATAAACGAATGAATGAGGTAGAGGTACACAACAGATATAAATGTATTTCTTCCTTGCCAGCTGACTTCTAGAAGGCATGATAATAATAAAATTGTTAATAAATAAATCCCAAAATTGTAAAGTTATGATTTCTCCTTCTAAGTCAAATGGGCTGCTCAAGCACAGCACAGAAAGAAAAATTTTGCAAGAAACTTCACTACAAAGACTAGATGTTATGTGCAATACTTACAAATGTACAAAGTTGCCTCACAGGTGACATAATTAGGTCAGTAGGTGCAAGAATGATTAAAAATGATAAATCTATATGACTTGTCAAGTCAGTTCTCCTTGTAGCTTCAGCAGCTGCGCCTTTCTTCTTGCCTCCTCAGGATCAAAAGCCAGACTCTTCGCCATTCAGCAGCATTTTTATTTTAGAAATTCCATTTCAGGACAGCTATTTCTTGTTTCCTTCACATAGGCCTCTTTAAAATTATTTGTGATGCTTTATACACACCTACCAAATTGCCTTTCACTTTGTGTCAGAAGAACTGTGCAAATTACAGTGTGTTTTCTACTAATATGTAATATTGTTACCAAGAAACCCATTATTAAGTGTCCTAAAATGAGAAACTAGAGAGAAAAAAGAAGAAAGGGGTGTATTAACCTTCTGCCAAGCCCCTTATTTCTTGATTGGTGGCATAAGAATTGACTATTTATTTTGTTGGAGAAACTCCCCAATCACAAGAAGATACAGGATTGTCTAGGATCTCTTGTCTCAGGAATGATCCTTGAACCTCCATTCACCAGGATGGTTTGTCAAAACACAACTTTATTTCCAATGCTGGGGAGAAGGTGAAGCTCAAAATTAAGAGGGAATAATATCTGTTAGAAGCCACAAGGTAACAATTAGACCCCTTGCAAATGGTACTTATCAAACTTAAGTGACCTGCTAAGTATGAAGGATACTGCTGAGTATGAAGGAACTAGTGTGTAGAAGGATCTGAGTTCTAGGACTCACACTAACTATGTCACTGGTTGTGTTACTTCTGAAATCTCTTTCTATGAGAACATTAATATTAGAAGTGGGAAATCATGAAATAGCCATTCATTCCATAACTGTTTAGTGAGTACTTACTACGTTCCGGGTACTCTTCTAAGCAGCAAGGATACAGAGAAAACAGAACATAAAAACTCCTGCTCTCATGAAGGTTACATGCTAGTAGGTCTTCAAAATAAAAGCTACCTCCAAAGCAAGACTTATTCCTAATGTGAAAACCACTTTGTATAGTAGAAAAAACACTAAGATTTCAGGGTTCAAGTCCTGATTCTGCTACCTGGTAGCTGTGCGTACTTGAGAAAAGTCCTTAATTAACCTTCCAGATCTTTAGTTTTGTATATTATACCAGTATGCAAATGAATGAAAGAAAGCACATAGCAAATTACCTGTTATACAGGAGATGCTTCATAAATCTAAAGAACAGTGGTAATAATCAGTATAATTCTCTAGTCCAGGGTTGACAAATTGTGCCCCTCAGGCCAAATCTGACTGGTCACCTGTTTTTGTGAATAAAGTTTTATTGGGACACAGCCACATCCATTCATTTATGTATGCTAAAACAGCAGATTTAAGCAGTTGCAACATAAGCTATATGAGCTGCAGATCCAAATACGTTTACTCTCTGACCCATTAAAGAAAACATTGGCCAACTCCTGCTCCAATCTTGTGTTATTCTAAATGAGATCCAAGAAAAAGTACCATCAGCAACACTTAGCAGCTTATTTGAAATGAAGAATCTGAGGTCCCACTCCAGACCTGAATCAGAATCTACATTTTACCAAAATCCTCAAGTGTGATTCATATGACATGGAAGTCTGGGAAACACTGGACACAGTTTGTCCATCGATGATGTAAGCATTCTTGCTCTAGACAGATATGGTAAAGTTTGACCTTCCCTTCCTACCACTCTAGCCAATAGCTAAATTCAGAACAATTATTGTCCACTTTAGTGAACATCAAAATCACACATGGAGCTTATAAAACACAAACTCCTGAGGCCTCCCTCCACTGATTCTGATTCAATGAGTTTGTGGTGAAGTCAAAGAAACTGCTTTTTTAAACAAGTTCCCTGTGAGGAGATTCAGACACAAGTGACCCTGAAACATCGCTTTGAAAACATTACTTTATTTATTTATTTATTTTTAGGTGAGGCAACCCTTGGTTGACTTCACAGATTGCAAAGACCTTGTCAGCTTACAATCCCTTATTTTTTATTTTTTCACGCCTACAGCACTTGGTCTTCCTAGGTGGTCTCCCATCCAGGTACTAACCAGGCCCGACCCTGCTTAGCTTCCAAGATCAGACGGGATCGGGCTTGTTCAGGATGGCATGGCCATAGACTTGGAAACATTACTTTTAAAGAGGACACTTTAATAAAGCGTTGGGGCACAAATCAAGAAACATCTTTTGTGTCCATCATTATTAATGTTTTTCTTTTGGATAGTTACAGTACCACCAGGAGATTTGTCAGTAATAGTTTACTATAAAGTAATGATGCATGGTGCCCCTGTGGCTATATAGGGTTTAAATGCCACGACTCCAAGCTACAAAAAAAAAAATTTACCACACTATTATTTTCAGTGACATTAATGCATTTTACATCTTCATGACCTTATTCAAGAAACTTTACTGAATTCCAGATGTTTATAAGGCATCATCTGAGGTAGATTGAGATTCTAAAATTGAGTGATCCAATTAACAGTCATTCATTCATTGCACAAATATTTGTTGAGGAACTGCTCAAAAGCCAGGCACTGAGGTTGGCAGATGTTTTCTCTAAAGGGTCAGACAATAAATATATTAGGCTTTGTGGCCCACATATGGTCTCTGTTGCATATTATTCCTTATTCCTCTGATTTTTTACCCCTTTTTTAATCCTTTAAAAATGAAAAAAATCATTCTTAGTTCTCAGGCAGTACAAAAACAAGTGATAGGCCAGACTTGGACTGTGGTTTGTAGTTTACCAATCCTTATTCTAAATGATGGGGCTCTAGCAGTGAACAAAACAAACAGTCCCTGCCCTCGTGGAGATTATACTCTGGCAGAGGAACACATATAATAAACAAATGAATACAGTAAAGTGTAGACAGCAATTAAGTTCTGTGAAAAAATAATAATGAGATAAAGAGGGACAGCAGACAAGAACTTCTAATAGCAGTGGCCAAGGAAGGTGACATGTAAGCAGAGATCAGAATAAAGTGCAGAAATGTGCCATCCTCTTTCAGATATGGTGAGACTTATTCAAGTTAAATTATCATCATGACGAATAACGTTAATACCACTTAAGCATGTTAGAAACAATGTGCAAAGAAAAAAAAAAAGGAATTCACAATATAATGGGCTTTAGGCCACAAATATTAATAGTCAAGGTAGAAGCGAAAATTTTACAACATGATGTAAATGCAAATGTTTCAAACAAGTTTTAAAGTTAGCACCAACTCAAGTTTCATTAACACTCAGATGCAATTCACAATCTTTTCATATTGAGAAGTGTTCTCCTACCTCTTAAAAAATCATTCTAATTCCTCCTTTACCTGACATATGGTCTGCACTCTGCTTTCCAATCTCACATTGATCCATTAGAAGTGCTAAGTTTGAGATCGGTGGATCCTCACTGCAGAAGTTTGTTGCAAGGGAGATGCCAGATATTTGGAGTTTCAGTTAAGAGGAAAAATGTAAAGAGAGTAACTCCAGAAGCTGGCTAAAAGTATCAAAGGTCAGACATCAGCTACAGTCACAGAGGCACTGGGCTAGATGGAAGGAAAATGGGAGAGACCCACAATGGGTCCACCACGAGAATGAAGCACTGGCCACAAATTTAATATACAGGCAGAAAACTTGGGAGAGAAATATAGCTTTCTTAGAGTCTCCTCTTCACCTCCCTTGGTTTCCAGGTAGAAGCTTTGATATGATACTGCCTTTTCTGCAAAGAGATGCTTTTGTTCCCATAGGCTAAGTCTTAAGAACAGATGAAGATTGTGAGACAAGAGGATCCCATTGCAAATGTGTGCTGCATCAGTAAACCTTCCCTGATCAAAAATCAGGGTCTTGTCACTTACTGGTTTTAGAAACTTACTGGTAGTCTCTCCAAAAAAAAAAAAACACATGGCTTCAAAAAATAACTTAAAACTCTTAAGTTCTCTTTCCTTCAAAATCCAAAGACAAAAGCTGAGAAGCTGGCTGATGACATTCACACAAACCCAATATGGTGATGAAGAAGGCAAAATAGAGGCCTAGCCTTCGCTATGTAAAAAAATTATAGTTCCACAGTTAGTTTAGCAGCTAACACATCCTGCATGAGGAACCTTTCCTGGTTTGCCCCAGGTACAACCGTGCCTGCCAAACACCACACTGGGCTTATTACTCTGACTATGGCTAGACTGACCAACAACTGCTATTCTTGTTCCACTTATTATCATTTCCTAAAATACTGAACAAAGAGGAGTTTCTTTCTAACTCATTCCCCACATCAGCTGTTAAGACAGTAACACTGTAATCATACAAATATCTAACATCATTCAAAGGCTCCCACCCTTCCTTTATAAGTCTAAATAGAAAGTGATTTTAAAAAATAAAATATATATGCCCCTCCAAAAAAAAACCCACAAAACTTTTAATTTGCATTAAGTCTCTGTGCTTCCGCAATTGCCTCGCATTGTTCTTGCCTTTCTTCCCTTACAGCACAAGGCCATCAGCTCCCAAGCTAAATCACAAGGCGTGATTATCACCCTGCGCAATTCATGCACTGTCGCCTTCAATTGATTTACTAGAGGAGTTTGAGAGGAACTGAGATTTTCAAAGGCCACAAGTTCCAAATTAGCAGATTTGAGCATGGTAAGAAATAAAATCACTTGGTCATAAAATCCACATTCATTTCCCAGGTATACAACATATTTTGGAAACATTTATCACCTTTGTGTGCAGTTCTTGCTTTGAACTTGTCCTCCAAAGATTAAGTAAAACCCATGCAGAATTCATTCATCAAACATTTTAAAGTCTCTATTTTGTGTCAAGAATTAATGCTAGGAATTTCTCTGGAAAAGATACTTTTTAGTAGTAGAAATACTACTGCTGCTAATAGCTATCACGTTTATAGCATTATTTCCACTTTACATGCAATAATATATTTAATCTTCACAACTGTACTAAAAGGTAGGTGCTTTTATTAGCCTTTTATTGTTGACAAAACTAAGGCACAGAAAGATTAAGTAACTAATCTTAGTTTCCACAGCTATTAAGTGGCAGAAGCAAGATCTGAACACAAGAAGTTGGCTCCTGTGCCATTAACTATATATATCACCTTACAACACCTGTGGAAATTTATCTTCTCCATATTTAAGTGGAACACATACAAAATTAACCTGTCAAGCATTTTCTGAGTCCCTATCTTACATATGACTCCAATGTTAGTCATGCAATGAGAGAAAATGAGACAGTACCTTCTCTCTGCTCTCAGTCATGCACCCACAAATAAAAATAACGTTCTCCACTCAAATTTTTTAGTCCTTTAGGCACAAAATGTAACTGGAGTTTTCTGTGACCTTCCTTTCTCTAGGAAGTAGGTATCTTAAATCAATAAGGCAGAAACTTTCAGCAGCCTTTTCATTCTGCTATTCAGCTTTTCCATGGACTATGGTTGGTCAACTGACCTTGGTGGCAATGGTACTATGAACTTGGATGAAAGGTAAAAATGGACAAACTCATTGAATTACATTACATCCCATCTCCTCAACATTCCTCGTGCCCTTTAAACATTTTCCACAAGTGCCATTGGCTCTGGCAATAATTTCTATTGCCATCTCCAGAGGAAATGAAGCCTGCACTACACCTCTCCCTACCCCAAGACCAAGCTCTCTAGCTCCTCTGCCACTTCTCAGATATGACTCTCTTAGCATGGGTACATGCATAGCTCATAGTATATGAAGTGTGTTGGACTGCCTCCTTTCCACTTCATTAGCTCACCCAACAAAAATGAACTTGATTCATAAGGACAGCTTACCAAGGAGAAAACCAACTTTCAAACACACACACACACACACACACACACACACACACACACACAAAAACCTAGGGAGGAAAAGAAAAATGTTCCTCTAAAAATTCTCCCCTAAATAAATTTCCTACATCTAGCACAAACTATCCTTCCCAGGAATTGGAGTGATGAAAATTCCTGCTGATAGATATAATTCACATATATTTTTTCCATTATTTATATTTCTTTGGTTATTCTAGTTGGAGAATTCTTGCTTTTTTTACAACATATTTTCTTTTCTCAGATCTTCTGAATTTTGGCCAATATATGAATCTAAAAGGTGGCAGTAACTCATTGTGACAGATTAAAGATGACTACAAGTGTTTGACTCTCCTCTGAAGAGAAGATGGGGTCGATGTCCCCTCCCTTTGAATACAAATGTGCTCTGTGACAACTTTGAATAATACAATATGGCAGAAATGATACTGCCAGTTTATAGGCCCAGGCTTAAAGAGACTGACAGCGTCCACTCTTGGCTTTGTAAAGCTTGTCCTTGAGCCCTGAGCCACAACTAAGAAGTACGACAATGCTGACGGAAAGACCAAGTGGAGAGGCCCTGAGATCATGTGCAAAGAAACCCATCTAAGCTCAGCCTTCCAGCTGACCACCAAAGTGGCATAAACATGAGTGAAATGACCGTGCATTTTTAGGACTGGCCCAGGTGTCAGCTGAATGCCTCCAAGCAGCCCAGTCCATGTGGACGACCACCCCCTAACCAAGTGTTCCAGAGTTCCTGATCTACAATTGGAACACATAATAAAATGTTGTTTTAAGTCTCTAAGTTTCAGGGTCATTTCTTACGCAGCATTAAATAACTAGAACTCCAGTCCTTCCACAAAAGCCCAACTTTCATTCATGTCTTCTCAGCCTCTTCTCTCTCAAAGGATCCACTATTGAACAGCTCATTCAGGTTCACCATCCTTCGACAGGTTCATCTAATTGTATGCCCTTCTCATTCTTCAGTTTTTCAAGAGGGTTAGTGGCTTGCTGATTGCCATTTACTCTTGGGCTGCAAAATTGCCTCTCACTGTGAAAAAATCAAAACCAATGCTCTCCTTTTCAAATTTCCTCTGATCTGCTATCGGATCATACCTTCAAATAAGCGCAATTCGTTTATACTAAACACTTAGGGATAGGCTAGAAATTGGTTTACCTGATTTCGAAACTGGCTCATATGATCATATTAGGCAGGAGAGATCAAAGGAAGGCAAAACTAGAGGAGGGAGTGACCTGAGGAAGATATAAATGGGGCAGAACCCTGAGTTGGTGGCAGCAGAAATCGTGGGAGTTTCAGAAAACAGTATTAAAATCATACCTATATAACAGGGGCGAGCAAACTTTAGCATGCCCCAGAATGATTAGGAAACCATCTTAGTAATTCAGATTCCTTAGGCTCAGACCAAGAGACTCTGATTCAGTATGTCTGAGTGGGAGCCCAGGAACATGTGTTTTAACAGCTTCCTAGTGATTCTGACACAAGTGGCTACAGACCACTCTTTAAGAATCCCTACTTGATGTCTGAGCACCTGATGAGTGAGAAGAAATGATGAATCAGCACTGACACCTGAGTCTCAAGACTGACTAAAGCCAACACAGAAATATGGAGGTGACTGTTTCATGCCAAATAGTGTTAGGAGGGACCAGTCATCTACACAGAAGTAACTAATTGAATTTGGTCACTTGCATTTGATCACTTCCGAGCCATATTCTGAGGCATGTGAGAGCTACTTTTATATACAGGGCCTGTGGGTGTCCAACTCTGCCAGCAACAGGTAGAGAAGTCCATCTAATTCCAGATAGAAGCATTAAAAACCCTTTTTGTATACAGAGCTAAAGAAACACTCTCCATGTAACAGTGCCCAAGGTCATGTGTGCATCTCCACTTGCCTGACTCCATGTCTTTCTCAACCTGTCCAGACCTAGAGTTAGTGGTGTAGCTCACGAGGCCTCCTAAAACTCGAACTAAAAGTTTGAAATTGAATTAGCCAAGTTTTGCTTCAACATGAAAATCAACACACACCCATGATCAATTTCTTTTCAGACTTACTAATCCTGAATCATTAGTCATTGAAAATCAGTAACGACATTCCCAAACATTCCTATACCATCCTCAATGCAGCACTGTCATCTACTAAAAAGAAAACAAAGACTGAAACCCTCAGTTCTATGAGCCCTGTGGCGGGGGCGGGGGAGTTGCAGAGATGTCATCATCTCATATACATAATTGGACTAGATAATCTTTTTGGATCTAAAAACTCTACATGTTTCCCAATAGTGCTCTGAAATAATTCCTTCTTAATAAACTCTTCTTCCTTCAAAGGAAAACTGAGCATTCTGAAACAAGAAATGCAAAGGTTCAGTTGTGATTCACTTGAATCTTTTGCAAGAACATTGTAATAATGTAATAAGTAATGTGATTTCTAAATAAGCAAATTATACTTTAATTTACAATGTCAAATGCATATAAAGTTGGAGCGTCACAATGCTTATGTGTCTATTAGCTTTCATTATTATTATTATCTACTACAGAGTTAAGGGGAAAAACTTTTTTCCTTCTGGTATTCTAAAAATAAATCTTCAGGTGTTAATATATAGGAATCAGTAGTGTTTTTAATACAGGAAAGTGTGACTCCATAACATCCATCTTCCCTCTATTACCTTCAAGTCTATTTCCAGTAATATTTTAAATGCATGACTTACCATTGATTATTAATTTTCCCTGGAATTCCCACCTTTCCTCCTCTCTGCCTACTAGAAGATACTTGTTTTTAAAATCCAGGTAAGTCCCATCTCCCCTTTGAGATGGAATTGGGGTGAGGGAGAGGTTGGGCCATGACCTCTACCTTCCCTGGGTCAATCTCTTTGCTAATTTCTATTCTACATCTAATTTATACAACACAATTAGCATCCTCACATTTTTCTCTAATCTCTTACCATCTGTTTTCCATGATATGGCCCTTTTATTAATTATTCATTTCAGTGCAATAAATTTTATCAAATGCCTACTACAGGCAAAGACATTACAGCGAAGTGATTAAGAAATGGAAGCATGCCCAAATTTAAGGCATTTTGGATCCTTGACTTGCTACCTGCATGACACTGGGCTAACTGCTCAACCATTGCCTCAGTTTCCTCATACGTATATATAGAGCTAATAATATAACCTACCAAAAGGACTTTTCAAATAAATGAATACTTGCAAAGCACTTGGAAAAGGGCCTGGAGCAAAGCAAGCCTCAGTAAACATTAACCATCACTGTTATTACTATTGCTAAACATATTTTGGGCTTGGAGAATGCAGAAATAAATAAGAAATAGTGACTTCCATATAGCACTCATTCACTGATTTAACAAATATTTACTGAGCACCTGCTATATGCTAAGTGATTCAGGGGATATAACTAAAAATTCTTTCAGTGAGGGAGCAAAACAATAAACGGTAGAAAAAAAGGAAAATATAAGAGGATGTCAGATAATTATGCATTCCGTAAAGAATTATAAAGCAGGACGAGAAAGAGAAAGTGATATAGCAGGAGAAGGGACACATGAAGAGATGGCATTCAAGAAATGTTCTCAATGAAATGAGAAAGTAAATATGAAAGAGGGTTCAAGGCAGTGGGAACACAAGCCTAAGATGAGAATGTTCTCTGTGAAACAGGAAGGCGGCCAGAATGGCTGGAACAAAGTGAACAAGAAGGAGAATGGCAGGAAATGATGTCATCAGAGGTATAGCCAGGGTGTAGGTCTGACAGGGCCTTGGAAGTCATGGGACATGCTTTATTCTAAGGATCATGGTAAGCCACTTGAGGGTTACAACCATTCAAGTGACATAATCTGCTACAGAGAGAATATACTAGAACCAGATATACTTTCACTAAGTGTCAATAATTCTGTAAGTTCAGTAGTTGCTCTTTCGTATTTACTCTCCCACGTCATTGAGGCCTTTTCTTAAATGTCATCTCTTCATGTGTACCCTCTCCTGCCACATCACTCTCTCCTTTCACCTTGCTTTAAAATTCCTTATGGACATCCTATTGTATTTTCAGTTTTTTCTACTGTTTATTGTTTTGCTCTCTCATTGAAAGAACTTTGTTATATTCTCTAAATAGTGCCTAGCACATAGTAAGTGCTCAGTAAATATTTGTTAGATCAGCAAATGAGTGCTAAAATATGAAACAGTCCCTGTACCCTATTTATTTCTGTATTCCCTGAGCTCTGTGGGAGCAGGCACTATCTTAGGATTCTGGAATTTCACACAATTTACACAGAATAAGAAACAGATCCAGGATTACAGATTCATTGACTGAATAAACGATCTTCACCTCTCATGTGACTCTACTAAATAAAAGTATCTTCTACTATGTTCTCTCTAGTTTTGTTTTGTTTTTTGTTTTTTGTTTTTTTTGTGGTTTGTTACTTTTCCTAAAGAACTTGCCAAGAAAGTTGAATGACTTCAAACTTCTGGAACGCAGCCTTGAGAAACAGAAAACATTCTACTGAGCTCTCCAAAAATCAATTATAACTCCCTAGCATAACTCTAGATGTTACTTGTATCTATGTGGATACACACCTGTTCACTCTTAGTTATTATACAACCCTAGCATCCTTAGTTTCAAATCCACAGAAGAATAAAAATCATAATAGGTAGGAATAGTGGAGCTATTAGGGCCCAGGACATCAACAATGGTAAAAGTTGATTCTATGAAAGCTAAATAAGAAATGGAAAAAATCTAAGTCACAAGAGAACTATGCTCAGGGGTACTACAAAACTCAAAACTAGATGTTTCTAAAGTAGCCAACACCAAAGAGTTGAAATATGTTTTGTATTTCTTAATTTACAAAAAAAAAAAAAAAAGTAAAATATATTCTAGATGGATTTCTGTGCAAAATAGTCAAAATTGGCAGTTTTGGTATACAATAGTAATACCTTGATTTACTCTTGTCCTTTATGTATAACATAAAGAAAATTTGATTTCCAAAATGAAGCTCAATAAATTGCTAACATAACAAATTGAAAACAGAAAATAAGTTGCAAAACAATATCTAGAGCAGATGTCATTTATGTTCAAAGAGAGATTGATTTCATATGTACATATATGTAAATTCACTAAAAAACATTGAGTGGATAAGTGGACACTGGTAACGCCAACTCAACATCCCTCTGCCCCATCTTCCTTACCATCAGAAACGTGATTTTTCTGTAATATAGTCATGTAACGATGTTCTGACCAATGAATGAAAGCAGATTTCACTGTGCAGGGTTTTCAGAAAAGCTATAGTTTACCTGACAAAAATTACCAGAATCAGCTGCCATGCCCTTGTTTCCTTTTCCCCTTTCCTGTCTTTCCTGCACAAAATGCAAACACAATATCTAGAACTAGAGCAGCCATCTTTTTACCAGAACAAAAGTCACAAACTAAAGATGGTGAGGCAGAAAGGAAGACGGAGTCTGATCTTTGAATACCTGTACTACTCTGGACTACCTGCCACTCACCCCTAGATTCCTTATTAGGGGGGAAAATAAGCTGATTTGTTTAAGTTTAGTTGATTACTACATGCAGATGAACACAATCCTAATGCATTAATATGCCAAACTGAAAGCAGTAGTTGGTTTATCCCTGAGAAGAAAACTGGGTAGGAACACAGTGGGGAAAGAAGATTGCGGGGGTCGAGGCAGCTTTGTTTCTTTAGATGTTTTAAAATAACAATGCTGTATTATTTGTCATTTTTGATTAAAAATAAAATAGAGGATCATTCTGAGAGTCCACACCTAATATGGCACAGAGGAATAAGACATCCCTCTCCAAAGATCAAGATGCTCCCAAACACACCTAACTTGTCTATCCCCTCTTAGAAAGTTCTTCCAGAGTCTTATGGAAACTTCTCTTGACCTATATTTTCAACCCGTTAGGCAGCCTCTTGAGGTAACATGCTTTGTAGGCCCCATATGTCACAGTAACCTTCACTTGATTTTTAAATTAACTCATAAGAACAATACTCAGGCAGGAACCTTGAGCTGGAAAGAAGATATTACGGTTCCACTTTCAATGCTAGCACTAATCAGTGCTGGGAGTCACTCAACCCAGGATATAGTTTTCAGCATTCAGATGAATGGAATAAATAATAATTATACCTCACTCATTCTCAGGGAGGTACAGGTGAGAACCACAACACAGAAATGAAACATGTCACTGGTGAAGCATTGTATTATGAAGGGGAAGAACACAGGCTCTGGGGGGAAACTGGTGCAATTCCAGCCCCAGCTCCACCACCAAACAGCTGTGTGATGTTGTGAGAGTCACTGCATGAGTATGAACCTCTGTGCAAATATGGGGATAACAACACAAACCTCCAGGATCGAGGAGGAAGTCAAACAGGGCACGCACGGGACAGAGGATCCACTACGGTGACTAGTAATAACATCATAATAATTACAATGACCAATTAAACTCATCAACATGTAAATAACATTCTTCTTGAATTAAACTTAAATTCCCTGAGCACTCTTATTATCAGATTCCACGCACCTGTTACACGTTCAAGTGTGGCAATTAGATTCTCTTTCACAATTGCATTCTATAATTTCTTTCTTTTCGTGTGAACTGTAAAAATGTTGCCACATAGCCATTTCTGACAACTCAAAGATATCAGTGGCACAAGTGTTGAATAATATGGCACATCTAAAGGAAAAAGTCCCTCTTAATAAAGGAACATCATAGTCTGTCAATTCACTAAGTACATTAAGCATACATAGAGCATTGCAAGGATGGAAAAACAATGCCTGTATCACAAAGTATGGAACTAATTTGAAAAGAGGATAAACAGAAAACAATGTTAGGTATTAACTAATGAGAACCCGTGGTGGGAAATCTTTAATCATCCAGATAATGCTCTTAATTGTCATCAAAACGATTTCAAATCATTGAAATTAAAAATGACTTTTATATACTACAACTGCTTTACTAATTTATTGTTAACTAAAAAAAAATTATACAGAAATACATTGTAAAATGTAAATACATGTACATTCATTTAGATAACTATTGTTATATATGTAAACTATAGCATACATATATTTTTTATGTATGTACATACGCATATACTATAATTAAATGTCATTAATTTTCTTTGAGTGTTAAAAACTCCAGAGACAAAAACCACTCATAAATAGCATTAAGTAGCTTTGGAAGCCAATACTTTTTTTTTAAATCAGAAGTTAATATATTTCTTCAGCCAATATGGTTTTCTCCAAGGAGTGGTGGAGAAAGCCATATTGGCTGAAGAAATATATTAACTTCTGATTCTAGTTAAGAGAGGATGTAATGACTAGAGCAGGCCAGTTTATCTCCATCACATTCCATCATTCAGTAATTTAAATCTGATTTCAGATTCTCCGTCCGCTTATCAACATCAAACACCATAATGAGACACTGCCTCCAAAGAAAGGGATCCTGCTTTTCTCTCCGTCTTTGGACTGTCAGATCCCATTCACTTTATCAATGAGAATGGCATGGTCTCCATCTCTGTGGGTGGAAAACAGAGGCCAGCACTTAACGCCATCTTATTAACATATGAGGAAGCCTCCTTCACACAAGCAATACACTTCATGGAAATGCTTGGCATCCTTTATACATGCACCACCCCCTCAAGTCTCACTGCTTGGAAGGATACCAAGAACAGGATAATGTACACAGCTTTCACAATTTTCTTGTTGTTGTTATGTTAGAATAAATTAATAACACTAACAACCTAGCATACCTGCCATTTTAAGGAACACCTGTGTGAAGCAAAAATGTTACTTCTTGCCTATCTCGGCTAATGGGAAAAGAGAAACTACACTTTATTTACCAATTAAATTTTATTTTCAACCAAATTGTATATAAAAATGTTGATGGGTTAGCATGAACAAGACACTATTCTAAGTGGTGTGTATGTGTGTCTGTGTCTATGTGTTAATGGATACACATTCACACAGATGCAAATGGAATCCTCACATAACCTTATAAGGTAGCTACAACTGCTGTCCTATTTAACCGAGGAAACTAGTGTTCAGAGAGGTTAAATAACCTGCTTGAGGTTACACAGCTAATTTAGAAGAAACCAGCATTTGTTTCCAGGAAATTTTGATTCCAGAGCCCAAACTCATATAAAATGACAAAGATGTTTGATATTTGAAATAAAATCTTCTAGTTACTTTTATCTTCATTCTGGAGCAATGAGAGTTGTTGAGTCAAGTCTCAACAGTGAGTCAAGTCTCACATTTAATTGCTTAAACTGTAGGGTCTAGGAAGTTGACAAAAAAATGACAGAAGCATATGACATAGAATATGAAAAAAATGTCCCATATCTTGGGGGCAGACAGTAGTCAGCGATAGCAAACTATTATAAAGCATAAAAACCCACTGTTGCCCAAAATCTGGATTTTTATGTGAAATCCTATGATTTTCAAACAATGTGACCAATTTTAAAAACGCTTTTTAAACATAATCTGGCCCAAAGAAAACACATCTGTGGACCTCAATTACCTGTGAACTACTATTTTGAGACCTCTGCTTTAAATAATATCTTAATCAAATTTTGGGTAGAAAAATATATCAAATCACTGACAATAACTGGTAATAGTCACATTTCATTGCAAATATCTGTTTGATAATTGTTTGATTCTGAAAAACTTGAATCCCTTACTCTCCATGAGACACTTAACTAAACCTTTCTCGATTCATGCCTTCTTCCTGCAGTTTTCCTTTGGTCAGGTAGAAAACGACCTTGCTGCTTCTATTTATTATTTAACAGAACTCAGTCTCAAAATCCCTATCATAATCTATAATGAAATAGAGAGAGCAAACTTAATTAGCTGTAAATGTAAAGTAGTTAGCATTCACTGCGAAATGCTAATAATATTTTGAGAATGTCATTTCTCTTCCTGGCCTTTTGACCAAGTTGGTTAATGAACTGAGACTTGGGAAATAATGGAAATAATTTAGGCAGAGAACTTTCCAAGCATGCATCAACTTTGAGCTGGATTGTATCCAAATAGTAAAAGCAGCATTGAGACAGTAGCCCATCACACAGGTTTGGCAAGGAGAGCTCACTAACCAGTGTGAAAACACTTGTGACACTAAAAAAGGAGAATCAAACATTTCAATTACAAGTGCAAATACCCAGCTTTTAGGTATTCCTCACATCAGGTTTTCTTAGAATACTACAAAATTAAAATTGTGTGCCTAATATGTATATAAAATGCTTGAATCTTGTGGCTGCAAAAAATTTTCTAAAAGATAGTTCAAGTCCACAAGCACTTACTTAGCACTTAGGTCCCTACTCTATAAGCTAATCACATATACTAATCACTGGGCTATGACCCCGAAACTGATCAAGCGAAGCACAAAAATTATTTTCCAAACTCTCGGCCTTCAAATTTCTTCCTTTGAAAGAAGACATTTCACACACAGCTTCTGAGACCATAAAGGAGAAAGGCTACAGTGGCCAGCCATCTGTTAGTATTTTGTAATGTTACATATGCACCCTTTCCCCACCCCTCCCTGCCACAAGCTCTGTCATCCATCTATATATCCCAGAGAAATTCTTGAACAGGTCCATATAGGGACATTTACATGGATCATCACCAATGCATTTTCGTTGTTGTTTTGTTTTTGTTTGGGGATAGTGAAGAGCTGAAGTAAACTTGGTGTTCATTACTAAGAGAATGAAGAAGCCACCTGAGGTGGGCGTTCATTGTGGAATATTCCACAACACCTGGAATCTTGGCACATTCATTATTCACTATGAGGAACTAACTCAGGAAAATCTTTCCCACCTGCATCCTAAAAAGCTGAGATGACAGGCCCTAAGAAATTTTACTTTAGGAAAGAAACACCCCATTTTAGTCAATATTCACTCATTTGAGTTAGTTTTTTTTTTAATCATATTATATCAGGTACCTTGTGAAACAAAAATAAGATACCTGTGCCTACCCTTTAGAAACTCTTGCCTCCTTGGGAGGGAGACGGACACAAATCATTATCTTGATAAGCCTACAAAAGATGTGCATACTGTACAATGCAAGCGCCGAGGCTCTGACTGCACCAGCGGACCCAGGAGAGAGGAGGACATGCTGCAGGAACGTGCTATGGAGGTGAGTAAGCCTGCCTCGCCTTGGCCCAGCTCTACGCCCTCAGCAAAGATATCGTGCCTGGAAGTTTCCAAGCATTCATTTACTTCCCTCTCCCCAAACTGGTAGGATTCACCAGAAAATCAAGGCATCTGTGACCTGTCATCTGATTCCCATCTGCTGAAATGCAGATTGAGATGACAAATGTGATGAATGGAGATTCAATTTATGGAGCACCTAATTCTACAACAAAAACTTCACTGATGTCTCCCATATTGGTCCACATAAGCTCTATGTCCCAATATTGTGATATGATGCAAATGATTCCAGCTCTTTCTATTGCTGACCAACTTTTCCTCTAGTTCCTTTGCCAGCTGGCCGGAGGATCAGCTTATCTTTGTTGATACCTGAGGTTAAGGCAAAGCAGCCTCCCACATGACTGTAAAAGACTTCTCTGTAAGGAAACAGCTCTCTGATGATGCCACAAGTATCTGGACTACCAGTAAGCTTTATCAAGTTAGGGGACTTGTTAAGGGTAGGTAGGCCAAGATGTAATTGTAAACACATCAAATCTTCATCTTTTTTATGCCATGGTGAAGCCTATAACTTCCTCTTAAGTACTATAAATGCATAAAATTCAAAAAAAATTGCAAAAGAAATCAGTTATATTAAATACTCTAAAAACCCAAAGACTTTGTAAATATAACTTACAACATGTGCATGTATGTATGTGTATGTAGACCTGTAGCTGTTACTAAAAATAGGCACACAGCAGCATATGGACCACATGACAGTCCTTACAAGGTTGTTCCTTTTTACCCTAATTAACTTGTACATTAACATGTTCCTGATGGTTTCCAAGCTAGTACATATTATAGGATATTCATATAGGATATGAGTTAGAGAGAGATTCTAACTCTGCCCTTCAAATTACAAATATATTCTAGTAGTGATATGCATCACTCTATCTATCACCCTTTGCCACCTTCTGAGCCATCATCAGTATGGATAGAGCAGAATGAAGAACACTGTCAGAGCTGAGAGCAGAGTCCAGTCATTTAATCACCTTAGAGTAAAACCATCTGAACAAATGGGCATCTGAGCAATGTTGAAACCTACTGGCCACAACTGCTGACCAATTTTTTACATCATGGTCTCATTACACCTCAAAATTCAAAAGAACCTCAGCAGAACATCATCTAGCTGGATGTTTTCCAACTAAAATAAGTAAGAATACATTTTACTGGTAGGAATAATGTTCATAGTAAGTTTTCAATCAGACAGTGGTTGTACTGTTATATTCTTTGATTTAAAAAATGCATAAATCACACAGCATTAATAGGAAATCAAAGCCCTTTTAAGTCAATTCTCTATTAAAATGCCATCAAACACATATTTTCTCCATCAAAATGCAATCAACACATGCTTGAAAAATAAGACATATTACTGATGAGAGATATCTATCCAATCTAGTCAATTATTGGTGTCAAAATGGATATAGGGATCCTGAAGAATCTACTCCATACCTAGAAGGCAGATCTACACACTGTGAACTTAAAAACTCATCTAACTTCTAGTTTTACTGCTGTAGAAACTGAGGCCAAGAGATTAAACAACTCGTGACAGTAATCTGTCATGATCTACATAACTAGCTGTTTTCTAAGTCTGGAAGGAAAGATGGTCTCCTGGCATCCAGGCTGGCATTCTTATTGTTCAGAGATGCACAGGTGTGCTGTTTAAAATACTCTTCTAAAAGCTGTATTGTTTCAATTACTGCTCACCTTTATTTTAATTCACTAATTCACACTAATTAGTACAGAACTATCAGTCTGGCTTATTATTTAAAAATAAATATATGATTTTATTATTTTCAAGTACTTGTAGCAATTTTACCAAGATAACAAGAGGAGAATTTATAATGAGCAATATTTTTTTATCTACTAAAATGCATTAAGTGTATCATATAAAAAATGGATCATAAACCTAAATGTAAAGCCTACAACTAAAACATTTCATAGGAAACAACCTCTGTGACCTTGGGATAAGGAAAATAGTTCTAAAACATCAAAAGTACAATACATAAAAAAAACAAACTGAACAAACTGGTAAACTGGACTTCATCAAAACAAAAAATTCTGCTCTTCAAAAGACACTTAAGAAAATGAAGAGATTAGGAGAAAGTATTTGCAATTCATCTATCCAATGAAGAAATTGTATCAAGAATACATGAAATATTCTAAAAACTTCTCATGAACACTGATGCAAAAAAAAAAATCTAAATAAGATACTACTGAACCAAATACAGCAACATCTTAAAAAGATTATTTACCATGATCAAGTGGGCTTCATCCCAGGGGCACAGGGATGGTTCAACATACACAAATTGATTAATGTGATACATCATGTAATCAAATTAAAAAATAAAAATCATATGATCATATTAATAGATGCAGAAAAAGCCTGCAACAAGATACAGCATCCATTTATGATCAAAACACTTAACAGAATCAGTATAGAAGGAAAGTACCTTAACATAATAAAGGCCATATATGACAAACCCTCAGACAACATTATACTTAATGGTGAAAAACTAAAAACATTTCTTCTAAGATCAGGAACAAGACAAGGCTGTCCACTACCACCATTGTTATTCAATATATATTAGAGGTCCTAGTGAGTGCAATCAGGTGAGAGAAAGATATAAAAGGCATTCAAATAGAAAATGAAAAAGCCAAACTATCCCTATTTGCAGATAATGATTCTCTAGAAATCTCTAAAGACTCCACAAAAACACTACTAGAAGTAATAAGCAAATACAGTAAAGTTTCTGGATATAAAATCAATGTTCAAAAATCCATAGCATACCTATACTCTAATAATGAATTCTCAGAAAAAGAAGTGAAAAGAATAATTCCTTTTGTAATTACTACAAAAAGAATAAAATACCTAAGAATAAATCTAATGAAACATGTGAAAAACCTATATAATGAAAACCATAGACCCTATTAAAATAAATCAAAGAAGAATAAAGAAATGGAAAGATATTCCATGTTCTAGGTTTAGAAGAATCAAAATAGTTAAAGTGACCTTATTACCTAAAGCATTATACAGATTTAATGCAATCCCCATCAAAATCTCATCAGCATTTTTTAAAGAAATAGAACAAAAAAACATCAGATTTGTATGGAAGCACAAAAGACCCCGAATTGCCAAACCATCCTGAGAAAAAGGAACAAGGCTGAAGGCATCACTCTGCCCGACTTCAAATTATACTACAAAGTGACAATAATAAAAATGGCATGGCATTGGCAGAAAAACAGACACTCAGACCAGTGGAACAGAATCGAGAGTCCAGAAGTAAACCCATGTATGTATGGGCACAAATTTTTTAAACAAAGAGCCAAAAACATACAGTGGAGAAAGGAAAGCCTCTTCAATAAATAGTGCTGGGAAAACTGGAAAGCCAGATGTAAAAGAATAAAATTAGACTGTTGTCTATCACCACACTCAAAATGGATTAAGGACCTGAATATAAGGCCTGAAACAATAAATTGCATAGAAGAAAACATAGGAACTAAACTCATGGACCTTGGACTTAAGGAGAATTTTACGAATTTGACCTCAAAGGCAAGGGAAGTAAAAGCAAAAGTAAATGAATGGGACTGCACCTACACAGCAAAAGAAACTGTCAACAAGGTAAAGAGAAAGCTTTTTGAGAAAATATATTTGCAAGCAATGCCTACAGTAAGGGCCCAATATCCAAAATATACAAAGAAATCATACAACTCAGTAACAAAAAAAAAGGAAAAAAAAAGAAAAAAAAATCCAATTAAAAAAATGGGCAAAGGACCTGAACAGACACTTCTCCTATGAAGACATATAAATGACCAACAAATATATGAAAGGATGTTCAATATCATTAGCTATTAGGGAAATGCAAATCAAAACCACAATGAGATACCATCTTAAACCAGTTAGAATGGCTGTTTTATCAACAGGACAATTAATAACAAATGTTGGAGAGGATGCGGAGAAAAAGGAACCCTCATACACTGCTGGTGGAACTGCAAATTGGTACAGCCACTATGGAAAACGGTATGGAGGTTCCTCAAAAATACTAAGAATTGATCTATCATATGATCCAGCAATCCTTCTATTGGTATTTACCCCAAAGACTTGAATACTCATATCTGAAAAGATATTTGCACACCGATGTTCATAGCAGCATTATTCACAGTAGCCAGGACATGGAAGCAACTGAAGTGTTGGATAAAGAAGCTGTGGTACTTATATACAATGAAACATTACTCAGCCATAAGAAGAGATGAAATACTGCCATTTACGACAACATGGATGGACCCTGAGATAATGATGCTAAGTGAAATAAGTCAGACGGAAAAAGTTGAAAACCACATGATATCACTTATACGTGGGATATAAACCTAAAAGCAATAAATGAACAGGACAAATAAACAGAGACTCATGGACAAGGACAATAGACTAGTGGTTACCAGAGGGTATGGGGGTAGAGGGGATGTGACGGGTTATAAGGAGTCAAATATGTGTTGACAAAAAGAAATCTAACTGTGAGAGGTAAACACACAATGCAATATATATATGCCTTACTGTTGAATTGTACACCTGAAACTTACTGGATTTCGTTAACCAATGTTACCATAATAAAAGAAAAAAAAAAATTTAAAATAAATAAATAAATAATTTTTAAAACTCTAAAAACTCAATATTAATATAAACAACCTAACTTTTAAAAAAAATGGGCAAATGATTTGAATAGAGACTTCACCTCAGATATAGAGTAAAGCAAATGAAAAAGATGTATAACGTCATTAGTCATTAGGGAAATGCGAATTAAAACCACTTTATGATAGCACTACACACAAAATGTGTAAAATTAAAAATATCAATCACACCCAGTGCTGACAAGAATGTGAAGGAACTGGGACTCTCATACATTGCTGGTCGGAGTATAAGTTGGTATAAACACTTTGGAAAACAGTTTGACAGTTTCTTAAAAAGTCAAACATACATCAAACATACATATGAACCAGCCATTGTGCTCCCTAGATATTTTACTAAAGAAAATGAAAGCATATGCCCATATAAGCACTTGTATAAAATGTTCATAACAGCTCTATTTGTAATAACCAAAACTGGTAACACCCCAAATGTCCCACAACAGATGAACAGTGTGACACATGAACTACTATTCAACAATTAAAAGAAATGAGCTATTGATACATGCAACACAATAGATGAATCATAAAACAATTATGCAGAAAAGAATCAAACAAAAAAGGAATGCATGCTATATGATTCCACTTACACACAATTTTAGAAAAAAGTGCATACTTATTCATAATGACAAAAAGAATAGTGTTTGCCTAGGGATAGAAGTGGGAGGGGGAAGAGGGACTGATTACAAAGGAAACTTTCTGGGGTGATGGTTATATTCATTAGTTTGATCATGGAGACAGTTTCTCAGACATATGTGTGTGTGTATACATATATGTATTAAATTATATACTTTCAAATGTGTGCAGTTTACTGTATGTCAATTGTACCCCAATAAAGCTGTTTTTAAAATTTAAATAAATGCCTTACGCTCCAAAGATAACACCGAATTACATGAACTATTTCATTTAAACTTCACAAAATCACTTTTGAGATAGGGTATGTGTTATACCAGTTTCCAGGAAAATGAGACTGAGGCTCAGAAAGATTGAATAACTTTATTGTTATTCAATAACTCATGAAGCTAGGACTTTACAGAGCAAAGGAAAAAGCATTTTGATTTCATGTTAAATAAATGGTTCCAAAGCACTTGACAATTTCTTAAGATAACTTAAACTGGTCCCAGGCAAATATATTTACACTGTTTATTTGCTTAGCAAATCTCTTTTCATAGACAACACATGGGTAAATGTCAGCCCTATCATTTCAGTATTACCACAAATTCTAAAATTAATAGGGTTCAAATTAAGTTTTTAGCAACTTAGAGAAACAATCCAGGTTCTAACATGCCACACACTCAAGTCAAAAGCCAGGCTCATTGGAAAACAAATTCAAGATCAGCAACAAAAAACAGACTAATAGCCTTCTTGCTCCCAGCTGGAAAGATCAAAGAGCATAATTTTCCTTTGAGAAAAGACTGACACACACAAACTCATACACCTGGCAACGAAAATCCAGCCATCCTGTGGATGTTTCAAGTTTCTAGACAGTAACCTAAAAGTATTAACTAGGAAAATAATGAATTCCGCACTCTCACTTTACATGCATTCATTCTCTCCTATCAGATGTGACTGACCTGCAACAGGTCAAACACATGCAATGTCCCCAGTTGGAGATCACTGTCCTCCACAAGTAGGCATTTATTTGGAAGTCTGTCAGATGACTGCAGGACACTTGGGGAGAAAACAGCAACATGCTCACTCCTCTGGCTCAAATCCAATCAGGTTTCAAAGTTCCTCTTGAAAGAATTAACTTCCACCACCCCATGCAAATACTTTTCAAAAAATGAAGTGTGTACACCTGTGTTTGATTTAGGGGGAGAAGGCACACACCTTGACTTTGTACTTCTTCATTCATAACCAAGTTCAGGTTGTTCAAGTCTTCCACCCACCTGCCTTGCTGGCATTTATTTCCAGCCCTTTTGCAGGTAGCTACGCAAAGTCAGTGACAAACTACAGAAAAATGAGCCACTTTTAACAGCACTGTGGATTAAGTCATTTATTTCATTTCAAGCCCATCTTGTTTTTTCTGGAAAAGAAGTTCTTTATTGTTTCCCTTTCTGGTTCTGGGATCCCAAAACTCTCTGCAGCACAGGTTTAAGAAACAGGAAGAGAGAGCCAAGCTGGAGATGCCCACCACTTTGGGGCCCTCCCACCCCTGTTTAAATTGGTTATAGTTCTTATCCGATCTCAGACATTCTCCAAAACATAAGCATTAATAGCACATTAATAGGAGTGGAATTGTTTTTAATTCTGGTACACATAGTCTTCTCACAATCAATTAATCCTTTTTTAATGGGTTTTTGAATGCCCCTTCATTTAACATTATTTCCAGTGTGCTATTCTGAGACCACTATATGGGCCAAAATATTGCAAGCATCCAAGCAACGCCTAGGAAAACACAAAACCTTATTTTTCTTCCTGCCCCATCTTGTTTCCTCCTGAATCATTTTACCAATGATTTAATTTTCTTATATGGGACAATAGATTCTGATTTCCTTGTATAGCACTGACATACAGATGAGATATTGACCCATTGCTTTTTAAACCCTAAATCGTAGGCTTTGTTTACATGAGTTTAACTGTATGGCTTGAAAGAATGAGAAACTTCATTCTCAAGGGTAAACTGAATCTTTTTGCTAACTACCCAGAGAACTCTTCAAAGGCCTAGTCTGCCTCAAGATTCAAAAAGGGGGCTCCCATCTCACATAAGGAACTGAGAGTCTTTACTCCCCTGTCAGTGAAACAACCCTTCCTTCTCATGAAAAAGGATGAGTAGCACACTCATTTGTCAGATACTTCTCAAAGCTGACCCTGCCAACAGCACTGGGACTTGAATTTGCAGCCAAAGAGATGAGAAGAAGCTGAATATTATCACCTTAGATAACCTGTTCCTTTCCTTTCTCATTAAATGCTGAGATTATGATGAGCCCATCAAGATGGCACCAGAGAAAAATAATGTAGGGTACAAAGGAGGTCAGTGGAATTCCTCACACTAACGGCTTTTAGCATCCAGGAATGGCTATGCCAGCGCAAAATGAGTATTTTCACAGTTCTAGCAAAGCGAAGGAGATGGAGGTCACTTTTATGGGGGGAAACATACCTCTCCTCAGCCTAGCTGCGGCATGGTGAGACAAATGGAGACACATCACCACTCCAATCAAAAAGTAGCTTAATGAGCTAGAGTCAAACTTCTGATATTCTTTTTGTTTGTCTTCTGAATCAGCAGTTTTCATCTTTAGCTGCGGGTCTGAATAATCACCAGTGCAGCTGTTAAATAATACAGTGCCCCGGGATCCACCCTGCAAGATCCAGAAGCAACATAGCTGTGTGGGGCCTCTGTGATTTTTGGTATAAAAGCTTCCCAGGGGGAGAATCAAGTACACACCATCAGGTAGAGGCCCTTTTCAGTCACTACCAAAACACAAGCTTTTTGGCCATTCTAGCATCCTTTTTTATTAATTAAAAAATAGAGACTCTTTCTGTAGGCTTGCCTATATAGAAATATACCCATACAGTTAATGAAATAACCATTCAGTGGGGGCTAGGGCAGGAGGGAGGAAGACAGGGACAATTAAGGAAAAACCATATTAAAACTAACATCAGATTTCACTCGATGAGTAAATGCCCATTACTGATCAAAATAAGCTTTCCAGGGAGTAAGTGTAAGACTTAATGGACAAAGCCATCACACCCATGCACATACACACACTACCCCACTATTTCGAGTTATTTTGCTACTTGTCTATCTCTAAAAATACTCTCTTGCAAAAAAAAATGATCATACAGGCAGTTCATTAGGAAACAAAACCATCTTCCCCACTCTTTATAACTGGAGATTACAAACCCCGCTTACTGGCATTTTCCCTAAATTTAGAAGTAGTTATTCAGGAAAGGGAAAAAAAAAGTAAATAAAACATATTTAAAAACTAAGTGAAATAAAGTTATATAAAACATTGTGCCCTATGATTGACCCATGAACCAAATAACATAATTCTAATCTTTCAGAAAGTAATGCTAAAACCCAATTTCTTAGCTTGTGCTGTTGATTAGAGTAGCCTCTAGCCGCATGTGGCTATTAAGCACTTGAAATGTGGCTAGGGCCACATGTTAGGCTATACAAAATATATTAGTAATATTAACCTCACCTGCTTCTTTTTATTTTTTAATCGTGTATAGAACACTTAAAATTATATATGTGGCTCTCATATTTCCACTGGAAAGAGCTTCGATAAAGTCCTCCATCTTGCTATTTAGCTCTTCTAAACCTTGCCTGCCCCCTTGTGTCAAAACTCGGCAAAGCAGGCAAATCATTTTTCAAAACCATCTGTAATAGTATAATTCATTTTAGTCTGCAAAGTAAAAATAGCAGCTGACACATGCAATTCTATTACTTGAAGTTTTCATATATAATACAGCACATTTAAGCCTTACAAGAAAACTGTAGTAGAAGTTATGTGCCCCACCAAATTGTTATCTTTGAAAGAAACAGAGGTTTCTTATGGGAAACTAGGGCTAAAATAGTCATTCCTATCAAAAATATCTAAAGGATTCCTACACAATTGCAGCCATTAGAAAGGACAGCAACATGGACCCAAACTGGGATGTAACAAGGACTCTACAAATAATTTATCCTAAGTTAAATATAACACAATGCACCAAAACACACAATCACAACATTCATATTTTGCATTATTATTTATAATAGAGAAGACCTAAATCCTAAATTTCTATAAATTTAAACACTACAGAACCTCTATAAAATGGAATACATTCAAAAGAAGGCAGATCTCAATAAAGACATTCATTTTTACAAATGATGAAGCAGGTTCAGAGAGGTTAAGTGACCTGGACAAGATCACACAGCTAGCATGTGCAGAACTAGGATTATGTTTGACTCCAGAGCCCTAATACTTGATTCTATTTACTGCCTCATTCCCAAGTTTCTCCAGTTTTACAGGGCCTTTACACCTGGACAGGATATATTAAATAAGAGGCTTTACACCGAAATAAAATATATAAAATTGTAGCTAACCACCACAGCATTTGGTGGAATCGAAACACGCCAAACCAGATCATACTTAAAGCTCTCTGGGGTACTGGAACTACTGAAATGAACTGGTAAACCAGCAGCACCCAAGTTCCTAACTCTCAGCCACATCAGAAAGGTAACTATTATTCTGTTTTCAAAGGGAAAATTTTTAATAGATCTCAAGAATGTGGAGTGCTTTGTGTCCCAAAATTCTCATGTCTACATCTATGAGGCTTTCACAAATATCTCTAAACAATTAACTCCATAGGACTCAAGGTTCTGTAATTGTCAACATCTTTCCACTTTCTTATGTTTGCTGCCCTCTTGCAGGGAAGTATTCTGCTTAGTGAGAAGGGAAAAAAGGAATAAAAAGGCAGATGGCTAGGTGAGGAAATAACAGAGAGTTAACTCTGGCTTCCTTTAACTTGGCACCTTCCCCTTATCTATGGCTCAAGGCTACAGACATCCATCTGGCCTACTATTCAATCATTATGTCAAGTAGATTTTTAAAAACAACAAAGAAGGTCTTTTGTGGTTTCTAGTTCCTTAAAAATACTACCTCTGGACTTTTGGGGAGGTTTACCAATGTTATTTGCCTTAAAAAAGATTACCACTACCCATTGTGAAAACTAAGTAGGTTTTTATTTTGTTTTGTTTTTTTAATACTTCAACTAAAATAAAACTTCAATCTACACCTAATACTCCATCCTTCCGAACTGGTGATGAGACCCACCTTCCTCCCTTCTATCTCTGTCTTAGAGAGGTGGGTTGTAAAATATCTTCTTGTTTATACACAACCATCAGCAAGCCATTCTCCTAAACCATTACT
>CM053507.1:61059363-61121448 GCA_028627145.1 Eidolon dupreanum
GTCCACCAGCACATTAAGAGTCTTCAGTCAAAAAGACATTCAAGTCAAAACAACTAGACAGCAGTTTTTCATTACCATATATTGGCAAAAAATTAAAACTTGATAGCACCCAGAGTTGATGAGGATATGGGGAAATGGGCATTATCATACTATTACCACTGGTGAAGGCATAAATAAGTCCAAAAGTTTTAGAAAGCACTCTGACACTATTAAAATATTAATGTGCTATGTCAGAGGCTGCAGGAGTCTCACAAAATTCATACTCTTCCTTTCTCCAGGACCCACAGCTAGTGTTTCCCAACCATCAAAGCTCCAGCCAGTGGCAGAACAGTGCAAGTGATGCAGCCCACACGTAGGACCGGCTCATCAGTAATTCCCAGGCCTACCCTCCTTGCTTATTTCCCCTCCTAGCTGGCTGGGATGGAGACCATTTCAGAACAACCATGGAAGCCACAGGTTGAAAATGAGAGAGCTTCCATCCATGTGAGTGAAAGCGCTGGAGTATGACAAATTACCCACCTGACAGATTTACCCACCCAGCACTCGTAAGCAAAAAATAAAAGTTCTTTTCTTGGGCCATTACACATATTTGGTCTATCTGTTACAGCAATTAGCTTACTGTCACTAAAATACTTACCCATACTTTAATTTGGGATTTCACTGCTAAGAATTCACCTGAAGTCAGAACATATATATTTGTACAAATCTGGTAACAAGCTCAATGTTCACCAGAATTAGGAGTGATCAAATAATTTATGGCACATTCACACAATAGATGGCTACTCAGTGTTACAAAGAGTGATATAGATCTGTAAGTACTCAAACTCTATTGTTAAATGGGGGAAAGAATCAAGGTACAGAACAGGGTACACAGTGATACACGTGCATACACACATACGGGTATACACACTCTTTTTTTTCTAGAAGGATAGTTGTGATGGTTAATTTTATGTGTCAACTCGACTGTGTCATGGGAGGCCCAGATGTCTCCTTAAACATTATTTCCAGGTGTGTCTGTAAAGGTGTTTTATGGATGAGATTATTAGCATTTGAACTGATGGACTGAGTAAAGCAGGTGGCCCTCCCAGCGTGGCTGGGCCTCATCCAATCCATTGAGGACCTGAATAGAACCGAAGGTGGAAGAATGACATTTGTTCTCTGACCATTGAGACGCGACATTGGTCTCCTCCTCCCCTCTGGGCTCCAGGTTTTGCTCAGACTTCTCATATCCCTACTACTACTGTGCTCCTGATTCTCAGGCCTTCAGACTCGGACTAGAATCTACATCATCAACTTTCTGGCCCTCAGGCCTTTAAACCACGTCACTGGCTCTCTGGGTCTCTAGCTTGCAGGGTACCAGCTCATGAGATTTCCCATCTCCATAGTTGTGTGAGCCAATACCTTATAATAAATCTCTTTACACACATACACACACAGGCACAGGCACACCTTGTTTTATTGTACTTCACAGATACTGCATTTTCACCAACACTATGGCAAGACCCTTCAACAGAAAAGATTATGACTTGCTGAAGGCTCAGATGATAGTTAGCATTTTTAGCAATAATTACATTGTTTTTTTAGATGTAATGCTGTTGCACACTTAATAAACTATAGTATAGTATATACATAACTGTTATATGTACTGAGAAACCAAAAACTTATGTGCCTTGTTTTATTGTGATATTTGCTTTATTGTGGGGATCTAGAACCAAACCCACAATATGCCTGTATCTCCTTTTGGTTTCCTTTCTCTGAAGAACCCTGACTAATACAATAGTCAACAAAAAGTTAAGAAGGTTTCTCTCACATCTGTCTATGTTGTTTGGAATTTTTACCACCAGCAGAAAACTATATAATTAATTACATAGTGACAAATGTTCAAAATTAATGGGCCTAATAATAAATATTCATTTAGCACCCACTATATTCCAGGCATCAAGGACACAACCTAAGAATCATGTAAGGCAGTAAGAGTTCACAGTAGGATTCAGAAGTCCTCCCTCTCGACAGACACACACTCCAGCAGGAGGCCAGAGGTCAACTGTGGAGGTCCTGACTGTTGGGCAAAGGGCAATTTTGTGAAGGTGGTTGTCAAGGCAACAGGCAAGTTCAGTGAGAAGACTGAGCCCCCTACATGCAGGTACCTGCCTTGATTGCTTTAACAGTTGTTAAGATGATGGGATGAGAAGGACTTAAATTCCAAGAAAGCAGTAAGAACCTCCCAAAACCCAAAGAAAAATCAAAAACCAGAGGTCATGTGATGATAATGCAAATAAAATCATCCAGGAATTCTAGGGTGAAAATTTTGTTTCTTTAGCAGGATTTAGCCAAGTTTTGCTCAGACTTCTCATATCCCTATTGCTGCCAAATCTTTCCTTATATGGAAGGTACTGTCCATATTTCATGCATATATGATTATAATCTTAATTTATACTTACAGTTCTATCTTTCCCAAATTCAAAGGGTTGTGGTAAGAAAATTGAATGTTCAGTCATGTCCTATTTCCTTTAAGTTTTAATCACTTTTCAGCACAATCCCTCAAGCCTAGTTCCTGGATATCTGGAAATCTGTTGTTGATAAGCTACCCCACTGAAAAGCTTTGCCTGTCTACTACCTGACTCTCAACCTGCACCCAGAAAAGAGATGTCTATTAAACAGATAAGACTAATAACTTCAAGAACTCTATCCTCAAGAACAAGTTCATCAAAAGATACACACAGCACAATCAATAATCAACTAGCCGGGGGCACATCAGAGCAGCCTGATGGTATGGCTTTTATGTGGATTTTTTTAAATTGCAATCATTATTTTTCTCGACTTCTTCCAATTTAAGGAGTAAAGCTAGAGGAGTAAAAATTGAGTCATAAAAGATTTTAAAGATCATCTTAAGCCTAAAATTATGTCTTAACATTAAAATATCAGAATAACTGAGTAGAAAGCATGACCACTATATGTCTAAAGGTAAGGATATCTAATAAAATTCTCCACATACAAGACCTCTTGGAGAGAGACTTCACAATTCTGGCACATGTGTGGTTTATGGTTCAAGCTTCACTGTTTTACTAAAAAGTCAAAGCATGCCTGAAACTGTCACGGCTCAAATTATCAAAGCAGAGACAGTAAATTAATTTGGCAAGGAGTCTCCTATCGAATATAAACTATTCAGGAAAATGCAATTCATGCAGAAGTTTCCAAGTCTATGTCACTTTAAATGTTTATGTACCAAGAAAAGGGTCACGCGCACGCGTGCACACAGATGCTTAACTGATTAGTTTAATCTTTCTCTAGACATAAGCAAAGTATAGACACAGTTCTCACTAGAAATTATCAGAATGATTCTCTAAAACTTCAGAAACACTCCATTTTAGGTCCCATGCAAAAGTTACCACCTCCTTTCTTTTACTCTTTTTAAAAATCATTCATCATCTTTTCTCCACACATCTTAAAAGGGTCTTAAATTATGTGAAAGCTCTCTTTGCTATCACCCTGTAAATGTTAATTTAGGTTTATCTGTAAAGATCTGTCTTCAAAGGAAGCTGCAGTATATATATATATATACACAAATAAAGTGCTGCTGGAGCATTATTTACAACAGCCAAGACATGGAAGCAACCTAAGTGTCCATCAATAGGCAGTTGAATAAAGAAGAGGTGGTACAACAACACAGATGGACCTAGAGCAGTACCTTTTTGGCACCAGGGACCAATGTTCCTATGAGAATGTAATGCCTGATGATCTGTGGTGGAGCTGAGGTGGTGAGCTAGTGCTGGGGAGCGGCTGCAAATACAGATGAAGCTTCGCTCACTTACCTGCAGCTCACCTCCTGCCGTGCAGCTTGGTTCCTAACAGGACATGGACAGTACTGGTCTGTGGCCCAGGGATAACAGGGACCCTTGGCCTAGAGGGTATTATGCGCAGTGAAATGAGTCAAACAGAGAAACACAAATAGCATATGATTTCACTTATATGTGGAAACTAAAGAACAAAATAAATGAACAAACAAAACAGAAACAGACTCACACAGAGAACCGATAGCTGCCAGATGGAAAGGAATTGGGGGTCTAAGTGAAAAAGGTGAAGGGATTAAGAAGTACAGTTTGGCAGTTACAAAATAGTCACAGGGAAGTAAAGTATTGCATTAGGAATATATACAGTCAATAATATTATAATAACTATGTATGATGCCAGGTGGGTACTAGACTTTTTAGGGGAACCACTTTGTAATTTATATGTGTCTAACCACTATGCTGTACACCTGAAACATGTAATATTGAATGTCAACTGTAATTGGAAAAGTAAAATTTTTTAACTTATGAATTGTTAAAAGAAAAAGGAAAAAAGATGAATTTCATGTACTTACTAAAAAAATAAGAATAAAGTGCTGCTGGTTTTCCTGATTCCTTGGGAAAAAAATCACTACTGAAATGAAAGTGTACTCAGGAAGGGAATAGAAAAAAGAAAAACCCGGAGAACATCTTTAAAAGATGCTTAGAACAACACTCTTTAAGCACCAACCATAGAATTGCTTTACTCTGCTGTGTTTCATGCTTTCTCTGGTTATTTACACACCATCAAAAGCTCTTGTCAAGTACCTCTGTCTAAAATGTGAACTCTGAGGTTTGAAAGGGTTTTATTAATTGATCTCACCGGCACATAATGAGCGTTAAAGGGCCTACCTGCGTGTCCCCGGAGGTGCTGGCTCGAGGCGGACATCAGCTTACAGCACACCATTAACACGTAGGCCAGGAAGAGCCAGTGCGACAGCAACATGGACCTAGCATAGACTCTCATCCTAGAGAAAAAGCAGAGAACAGGCCACAAGTCAGTGAGGTGAGGCTTCTTGGCAAACACGATTCAGGAAAGGTGGGAGATGCCCTGTGCTGGATCTCTTCTCCCTCAAGGAAACTGAGGGTCAATCAAACCTTATCTGCACTGTGCATTACCTCCATTTGCAAAAAACACCGTTCATAATAAAGAGTTTTCCAAGTTTGCAGCATGCCACAGTGGGAAGTCTATTTATGAATTCCCAGGCTATAGCTTGAGTTGTCCTGATAGAACATTGAGATTATGTACTATTTTATATCATGAAATCTAAAAGCTATATACTGAGAGCTGGATTCGAATAAAATATACAGGTCTGTGCATAAGAAACCACAAAAGTTTTCACACCCAGCTCAAGAGCTTCTTTTCAGTTTCTTTAACTATATATTAAGGCCTAAAAGAGTGGCCTGATAGCTCAGAATTTGGTGGGAATATGGATGGGCAAGTACGGGTGAATATAAAATAAACAACTTCATATGAACATTAACAGATAAATGAATAAAGAAAATGTAGCATATATATGTGTATATATACCCTTATATGAATATGATCCAGCCATGTAAAAGAAGGAAGTCCTGCTGCCATTTGCAACAATTTAGATGGACCTTGAAGGCATTATGCTAAGTGAAATAAATCAGAGAGGAAAACACAAATACTCTATGATATTATTTATCTATGGAATCTAAAAAAAGACAACCCCACAGAAATAGAGTAGAGTGGTGGTTACCAGGGGTTGGGGGGTAGAGGAAACAGAGAAATATGGGAATTAAAATTCTAGTTATAAAATGAACACATTTGGGGATCTAGTATATAGCATGATATTATAGCTGATGATATTGTATTTCAATGTTGCTGAGAGTAGGTCTTCAGTGTTCTTACCACAAAAAAGAAATGGTAACTATGTGATGGTATAAAGATGGTGCCAATGTCACAGTGATTATTACCATTTTGCAATTTACAGATATTGAATCAACACTTCGTATACCTTAGACATACACAATGTTATGAGACGTTATTCGTTATACACAATAAAGATGTGAAAATAAATGAATAAATAAACTTAACTTCTTAAGGATGGACAGTATCAAAAGAGTTGCTCAAAGACAATTCAGTTCTCAAATGTCATTTTGTGATCTATTCTAAAACAAACCCAAAAAAGAGCAAATAAAAAGAAAATATCAAAAATATATTCCCCTCTACTCATTATCTGTCCTTTTTGATATTATAGGGAAATTACATAAAACTTTATTAACTTTTTGGTTTGTTCTTTTTTTTAATTAACTTTTTCAAGCAAAAGTCAGGGCGGCTTGGCATTTGAAAATTCCAGTGACATTAGGTTCTGCCTGGCACATGTCTCATGGTGTCTATGATCCACTCTGGTAGATGATAGGGACCTCCTTTCTATATATACAAGATGTATCAATTCATGAGCAGACGATAAAGACATGAGTTTAGATACATAATCAGCTAACGCTGGAGGCAAAGCTCCTGAGAGGTCCTGGAAGGAAGGGTCTAGCGCCCATGGCTGCCAGCTCAGCGGGACTTCCACCAGAACCCTGATCCCCTGCTGCAGGGAAAGCAGAGCCTCAGGGACCTGGTATCCATGTCATACTCCTCCGAGAGCAGACTCTGCCACCAGAGAGTCTCTTCCCTTCCCTTGTCATGCCCTCCCCTCCCCTCCCTCCCTCTCTCACAATTTAGTTCAACTATATCTTGTTGAAAGAGTGTCATATTGCTCATTGATTTGAGACTCAGTCTACCTTTGAAGCAGCCAGACCACAACAAGAGTCTAAGGTCATCTTTGAAGAACTCAGTTAAAAGGGACACAAAGCATTGACTTCTTTGTGCCCTTCACTTGGAAAATCCAGAGCATTCTAAACAGACATGGAACCATGGAGTCTCTGCTTTGAAGGGCCCGAACACACTTTGGTTTCTCAAAGCACATCTCCAGTCTCCCCCACCTTGGCATGCACACGGGAGACAAAAACCCTAAAAGCAGTTCAAAAGGTGGCAAAGAAAATATATGGGCCTACATGAGCTTGAGGTGATGTTATTTAATTACCTTGTCAATTTAGGGAATTGATTATTAATTTATTATTGAACAGGGAAAGCATGGAGATTCAAGATTCCATTTTTGCTGAATTTTTGAATGAGGTGCGCTGTGCCACCTGCAATATTCTAAAATTCCAGTTGTTAAACCCAATATCAGTCATTGATCTAATTGTTACAAAGGCTTGTCTCTCTTTCCCAAGGGTCAAAAATTCAAATACCTCCAAGTGAGCGAGCAGGCTGGTTGGGTAGAAGTTCTGACGAACAGCAGGGTCTTTGGAAACCTGTCCAGTGCACTGCTCCCAGAGCAGCTTGTTACTGCACAGATGTGAGCACGGGAATGCCAGCTATAATTTTCCAAGAGAAACTGGATTCTGATATGCAGTCTGCACATTTTATATCTTGGCAACTAATTTCATTTGTTTTGTTTTTAAAACACAGAATAAACCAAACAAAACACATCCGCAGGCTGGATCAGGCACCCTGGCTTCCAGTAGGATTTAGTGGCCCAAAAAGAAAAAATTTTCAAGGAATCAGATAAACAGAATAGTCTTCTATTGCTGTGTAATGAATTAACTGCCAAACTTAGCAGTTTAAAACAACATGAATATATTATCTCAGTTTTCATAAGTCAGAAGTCTGGCACATTCTAGCTGGGTCCTCCACTTGGGGACTTACAGGGCTAAAATCAAGGTGTCATCTGGGTGTGTCCTTTTCTGGAGGCTCAACTGGAAAAAGACTGCTTCTAAGCATCCCCCTGCTGATGTTGAAATCCATTTCCTTGGGCCTGTTTGACTGAGGTCTCTGTTCTGGCAATTGGCCTTAGCTCCTAGAGGCTGCATTCAGATCTGGCTACGTGCTCCCCACCACTGGCCTCTTCATTCTTAATCTCCTTCTCCATGAAAGGCCCAGTACCTCACTAGGGCTCATCTGATTAGGTCAGTCCTATCCAGGATAATCTCTTTTTTGATTACTCAACATCAATTTATTTGTGCCTTAATTATATCTACAAAATCCCCTTATCTTCCCCCATATAACCATAACCTAATCACAGGAGTGACCCCCATCATTCACAAACCTGTCCCTACTCAAGGGGAAGAGATAACACAGGACACATACACCAGAGGGTACAAATTTTACAGGCCATCTTAGAATTCTCTCTACCAAAAATGGGTAGACAATCCATTCACAAGAGTTTATACATATATTTGGTTTACACAGAATCAACTGGGTAGTCAATACATACATCTGGCTTAAGTATTTATAGATACAGGTTAACGCCAAGATTTACATCACTGAAAATGGACTGAGGCAAGTGATACCCAAAGGCACAGAGCTCTCCCTTGCTCTCCTGTCCTTCAGTCAGCACTCCCCAGAGAACCCTTCAGACCAGTATCTCCCTGCCCAGCCCACTTAGCCAACATCTGCACTCTGAGTCATGAGCAATGTTCCTGAGATCCTCAAGATAAGTTATTCTTTCTCCTTATTAAAACCATCTGACTCAACCTGGTTCTAAAACCCACCTTCTTGTCCTTCATCTAATTTCCAGAAACCCAGGTCTCCCACTGGTTTCTTAACTCTTCTATCATCTAATGAGTGTCATTAAACACTTTTTCCTACTTAGTGGATGACTCCCCTGCCTCTAACCACAACAGCCCACCCAATTTAGAATCTCCAAGAATCTCCAAATTCAGATTTGGTCTTTCAGGTCCCTGAATCACCTAAACTTGTCTGGATGGATTTCACCTAATTTGGAGAGTATATGTGACATGACCTGAATCCCAAAGGTTGGGTTCCCTGGGAAGCCAACCCTGAGATGGAAATTGGTGAGCAGGAGGTTAATTAAGGGGTGCTCTTGGGATCATCACCTGTGGGAAGGGAAGGGAGGAAAGGGGAGGGAAGGAAAAGGGAAGAAAGGGGAGGAGAAGGGAGGGAAGGGGAGGAGAGAGGAGGAAAGAAGACAGGCAAGAAGGAAGAAAGGCCTCAGATAAACCATATGGAGAGCTACAGAATCGCGATGCCTCTTCTCAGTGGTCCCAAGTTGGGCAGAGGGGCCAGGCCTTTATACTTTCATGTTGATTAGTCATTGGAGATGAGCTGTTCCTAGACAGGTCATCTTAGGCAAGCTCTCAATTCAAAGAGACTACAGGCCATCTTCTGCAGCACTCCCAAAACTTGAGTAAAGAAATCCTTCATTCATGAAACGTAATCTTGCAGTGTATCGCAGTGTCCACTACTGTCCATCTTCAAATAGAAGATTCCATGGCATGTGCATAATTTACTTTGTGGAGCTGTCAGTTTTCCACAAGAAGAGACCCACTTCCAGGGTGATCACTTCATAAGGTATATAAATGTCTAATCACTATGTTGTACACCTGAAACTAATATTATATTGTATATCAACCATAATTGAAAAATTTTTTAAAGACAAAGACAGAGAGAGAAACAGACAGACAGACAGAAAAAGTATCCTCTAAGCTATAAAAAGCCCATGCCATGTTCATTAATGTCATGGGAAGAGGTTTCAAATATAAACCCTATACCAGTCTGAGCCAGTTTTGCCTTTAGGTCTGCTCTTTCCCCTCCCCTTGGGTGACTCCCGTAGGGTTCATTTCCCAGGCACCTGAATCAGATCTCTCCTGGATGGGTTTAACCAACAGGAATGCTGGCTGGAGCCTGGAGAGTGGAAAAGAAAGGCCAGAGTATTTCTCCTCACCCTCTCCGTCTTGGGCAGGATCTACAAAGTTGGTCATTTCTCCTCCACGGTGCCAGTTCCTACCAGAAGGGCCCACTATGGTTCCAGCTGCCTCTGAATGGCCCTCCCCTAAGCACTGGTAAACAGTACTTTTTCCTTCATCCCACCCACCCCAGGATGGGGGCAACTTCTCACTATTGCCAATTTCTGGGCTGCCTCATGTCTTCTGCTTTACTTCTGACTCTTCCAACACATGTGTAACCAGTTTCCTGAATTCAAGTTCCTCTATTACACATTGTTGAAATGGTTCTGTTTTCCCGGCTGGATCCCAGCAACAAACTCCAAATCCAAAGTCTCAAGGGCAGCCATTCCAAATCTTAGGTGATAATCTTTGACCTGTCTTCTTCTTGCATGGACAATTCTATGTACCAGGTTCCTGGGTGAATAGCAACAAGGTCCCAGTGCCTAGAACAAGTAATTACTCAACAATAGCTATGATTTCCTATAGAAATGCGGAGGGATGAGGGGCAGCTCTTCAGTAATAACTCCTTATTTCATTCAATAGTCCAGACCCCCAATAAAAGGACTTCTGACCTACCACATCTACTAGACTTTAACTTCAATTTCCTCCACATTGAACATTTTTATCCAAACATAAAATAAAGCTGGTTTATCTTTAAAATCTCACCTTTCACCCTACTGAATGGCCAAAACACTGCTTTACAAACTGAAATAATTTCAAAGATAAGAGCTAAAATTTTAAAAACTATGATTCCCCAAATTCCCAAAAATTCAATGAAAAAAAAAAAGGCTTTTATAAAGAATCATCAACTCTAGAATACTGTTTTGCTAAATTCTTAATATTCTGTACAGATATCATCTCTAGGTATGTGTTAAAATTATTTTACCTTGGAGATTTCCTAAGATTTGGTTCCAGTCAAACACAATTATTCCAGAACGTATTTCAGAGTGACTCCAAATTCCCATTTGTAGCTAGGACCAATCATTTCTGCAGTTCTGAAAAATTATCTTAGCTTGGAAGACCTATTTGAAAAACAAAAAGGACAGCAATTAGCATTTTAATGTTGAAATGATACAAATTTCCAGTAGCGAAATAAGGTTTTTTACAATGACACTTGCAATTTCAGGCAAGCAGTAGACAGCCAAACACATCCACATTTGCAGTGTCCTAATACACATGGGGGTGAGGGGAGGAAGATAGAGAATTCTCCACTCATTAACTAGCCACATATTAATTAAGTGAATACAGCTTTAATGGAGGAGTTCGCTCAACAGCGAAGGCATTCAAAATCTTACAGAGCCTTCCAGACCATTCATGATGCAAAATTTCACTCTCCCACCTCCTTAACCAAGGAATAAAAATGGACATTGGGGATGATCCATTGCAAGAGTTCTGCAACTGACCCAGGCTCAGAAAGCAGTAAAAAAAGCCAGCATGGAGATCTGAATTCCTAGCTTTGTGTGATACAAATCCTAAGATGACGCTAAACAATCTGCAAGGATGCTTTTTGAAAACAGAGGGCAAAAGTCTTTCCAATATAAAACACCATACCAAAATACAAAGAACTCTTATTAATACCATAATTGGCACTGCCCTTTGAATACACAGAGCTAAAAGGACTTTTCCACTCAGTGAAAACACTTTTACAAAAAGGACTCAGATGATTCCAAATCAAAGACATCTCAAGAAGAAAATAATGAAACATGAAATCACACCATTTTTAACGTTGCTAAGTGAAATACATCCCTCCAAGTGGTAAAGATCAGAGAGAAATAATAATGTCAATAAATATTAAAGCAAATGCAATATAAAAATGAACTTTGTAACAGTATAATTTGAACCCATTACAAATCCATCACAAAGCACAACTAATTTTTCTCTTCTTTAGATGCCCCTGAAAATAATTACACAGACTTGAAGACTTGCCCCTTTGGGGCTTCAGGAGAGAGTGGACCTTGAGTAATTAGCTCAACAAGAGGGAAGAGGCTTTGATAACTGTATAAGGTATTCAAACAAAAACTGAAAAATGTTCACCTCCCAGATCTTCCAACTTTATTATGTTTGTCCTGATGTCCACCCAAGGGCACAATGTGACTTTCTGTTATTTGAAAGAAATGCAGAGTATAATTTATCAGAACCCATCATAATGAACACCCCATATAGTGGAAACCAAAATGACCTTTCCTGGCTAATATTTATCTTGTTTTCTTCACATAAAGAGAACCACTGGGGATTTTTTTTTTCAATTCATTTTAAAAAATGGTTCTATCAATGAAAAGAAATGTAATCTAATAGTTTGTAGGCCAGACGAGAAGCCAGGAGTTTTAATTTTAGGCTGAGCAGTAACTCATTCAGTCAGATTTTTCCAGAGTGGACCCTAGGCACTCACATGAAAAGATTAACTCTTTCTGAACACTCAAGGCCACCAAAAATTTTGTGCATGGCATCAAAAGCATTTCCTGCCAGTCATTCATTTCTCTCCTTTGTTTCCCAACAATAGCACAGTCCTTCCTATCAGTCTGCTTCAAAAGTCATTCACTTTTAAAGAGTCTCAGTGTTTTCCATGACGAATGACATTACCTGTAACTAGACTAAAAAAAAAATTTAATGTGTCCACTAATTCTCAAAATGAACTAAAAACACTCAGCATTTGGAAGATGGGCTACATTTTTCATCTTTCACCTTATATGTTGATATAATGTGGAGACAGTCACTCTTCTACAACAAAAGAACAGAATGCTTATTCGTGTTTCCTGGTACCAAGAAACTTTGAGGTTCCCCAGCAGAGGGGACCATTCTTTAGATGTTTATTTCTGTTGTACACAAGAAAATAATGCTGCCTACACTTGATTTATTATCAAGGAACTATCAAGACTTCGCTTTTCTTTCTCTTGATCTATTTGCCTTCAGTCATAGTGGGTTGACTTTCCTAAGATTCCTCTTTTGGAATATAGTTATTTATTTGTTATAGATAAGCACTCTGAGAATATCTCTTATGTCTGTTTGCTACACTCACCTCACTCCACACATGTCAATCTCTATAGCACCAAGTTCTCATTTTTTCATTCTAAAATCCTTCAATGATGAAATAGCATAGTTCCTTTTAAAATCAGAAGATACAATGACCTTAAATCTGAATGTACTCATGAGTTATATTCAGACTAAATCACATTTGAGGGACAGTCTGCAACATAATTGCTCTGTATTCTTAAAAAACTGTCAAGGTCATAAAAGATTATATAAATAAAAACAATAATGAACTATGGAATTGTCTCAAATAAAAAAGAGACACATGGCAACCAAATGCAACTGTTATCCTACACTGGATCTAGGGCTAGAAAAAATACACACATACATTTTCAGGATGAACTGCACACAGACACATACACACACATATGAGCATATACATATATGTATATAAACACATATAGCTATAAAGGACATTATAGAGACAATCAACAATTTCTAAATATAACCTGCAGATTAAATTAGTGTTGTATCAACATTAAATTTCCTGATTTTGATCATTATACTGTAATTAAGAATGTCCTTGTTATCCTTGTTATAAAAAAATACAGCCTGAAATATTTAAGAATAGAGGGGCAAATCTCCAACCTATTTCAAATGGTTCTGAGGGGGGGAGGGGGGAGAAAGAGGAAAAGAAGAAAGGAAGAGAAGAAGAGAAAATGAATGAATAAATGAAGGAGAAAACAAATAAGCACAATGTAAGCAATTGGTAAATCTGGGTAAAAGGTATATGGGAGTTATTTGTACTATTCTTTCAACTTTTCATTAAGTTGAAAATCATATCAAAATAAGACATATGTACTTAAAAGGCCTTCAGTTTATAAGATATTCTAAAGTGATTTAGAATATATTACCAACCTTAAACCATGAAGAGAATTGATAGTTGGAATGTTTTGGTTAATTCAACTCTCTGAGCATTCACCCAAGCACCCAGAAAAGCTTATTTGTTTTTATTTAAAAAGCACTCACATAATGCCTACTATGGGCTAAGCATTGTGTTAAGCACTTTAAAATATTAACTCACTTAAAAGCAGGATTTGTTTATAACCTGATGAGATATAAATACACAGATGAGAAAAATAAGGCATAGAGAGGGTGAGTGACTTGCCTAAAGTCATTCAGCTAGCATTTGGCTAAGCCATCTGGCACCTAGGTGCCTATTGTTTCAATTCTTGTAAAAATTATTTCCAGGAAGTCTTAGTACCTTTTCATGCTTTAGTAATAGATTGAAAATAAATCTATATTTCTTTGAGAATTCAAGACATTGATCATCAACCTGTAGATGAAAAGTCCTGTGGACAAACATATATAGGCAATTGAACTAAATTTGCTAGCAGATTCTGGCTTGGAGCCTAAGATTATTTTTATATTGACCCCTAAATAAATTTTGCCTCGTCTCTGAAAAGCTGGTGAAAAACAGTGATTTTGATTTGCTGCAGATTTATTAAAGGCTTGTCATTTTCCAAATTAAGACCAAACATGCAAGAATTCTAAAGACCTTGAGTACTTAAGTTGCCATTTTTCAAACAGATGGAAAATAACTGCACTTCAGGTCAAAATCCCTCCAAAACATTTCAGCAAAAATACATCAGAGCCAGAACATAATACAGAAAAGCTAAATTACTTCAGTTGATTTCTATGAAGGAATTCAGCATTGAAACAAAAAAAAAAAAAAGATTTTTGTCTGTGCATCCACTCAGACTCATTTCCTGACAAACTCCTATTCAGAAGCGCAACAAAACAGCAAGGCAGACTCTCGCTTAGTGATAAAACAAACAGTCCTCGTGCTACTCAACAGCACTGTCCTTTCCTGCCTGCCCACTGGCCAGGGAGTTTTCCATGCTCCACCCTGCACACCTCCATAGTGGGCACATGTGAATAACTACCTAAGTACTTCCAGACTCACCACCACTCCACTTGACCTCTCAGGGTGAGACTTCCTGGGATGGCCCTGTGACTCCCATTCTCAGCCCCTCTGGTATCAGGGTACGAGTAGGAATAAATCTAAATCTAACAGCTAATGATGCAACAGATGACACCCATAAGAGTTTAGACATTGTGGTAAATTATTTCCCCATACCTATTTCTATTTAATCAAGCAAAGATAATAGAAGTGAGAAATGTTTCATAAATTAGCAACCTACATTTGGGGAGTAAAAAATAGTTTTATGAGTGGAAAAGAGGTGAAAGGAGGGTCCCGATAAGTGGCGTCTTGTCCGATAACCAACTGATATTTCAAAATGGAAGTTACCTACATAAAAAAATTCATCGTTTCTTCAGACAGAAATGAGGAAAGATGTTTCCCATTTCAGTTGCTTAAATAATACAACCCCATTGAGATATCTCCTGGAAATTTTCAAATAGCTTTTACACAAAAGTATGCAAAACCAAATATAACTTCTTTCTTGACAAATTTATTCTGAAACAAGAACAATGCTAATGAGCTTTTTATGTTTGAGAGTGTGCTGATGAAAGCAAACGTATTTAGCAGATTATCCACACTCATATGAGCGTTATTTCAAGCACTGCTACTTGGCTGATACCTCCACTGAGCTATCACATAATTATCACATGATGCATGGAATTACTTGTAATTTAGAGCATGGTCGCCATCATATGTTAAAGCAGGCAGATTTTTCTGCCAAAATGTGCTATATACATGTTATAAATTGCTTTTTTAATTGCTTGTTTAAAAAGTCTATGAAGAATTTACAACTGAACCATTATAAAACATGCTAAAGGACTGTAAATGAGCCATTAAAGACAATAACTGTGTTTATTAGATATTAAAGAATTTTATAAATAACATTTCAAGTGTTACCGATATCACCTCATCTAAATTAGGTAGTAAAGAGTTCTTTAAAAAGGCTCTTCTAGTCAGAGAGAATTTAAATAATTTAAATAGACGTGCTGTGTTTTTATAAGGTTCATACTCTATCATTTTAAGAACTGAGAAATTCCTTAAAACCGCACTTATTTAAGTGCAGTGACACATTCCTTTCTCATGGAAGTATGGGCAAACAGTGCCCTTTGTTATTATAGAAAACCCCTAGCCTTCCACTGATCATGAAAAGTACAAAAGCAATCATTGTTCAGTGATAATCGTTCATTGAGAATCTAAATACATAAACTGAGAAAATAAACCAGCAAGTTACATAAAATAAAATCCACTCACCATATTCAGGGACACCCAGCATGACTCCACAGCTTGTTGTCCAAGTAAAACTGCCCAGGTCTGGGGCTGAACAAATGGGAGTGGTAAGGGCAGTTTAGCCATAAATCTCTCAAGGCCCAATTATCCTTACTGTAGAGGGTTTATTTCTTTTAATTAGACCAGTTTTTAATTGGAAATTTTCCTCTCATTTCTCATTATTTAAATAATCAAAACACAGTGTCCAAGGATTTTATTTGACATAATAACATAAGCTTTTCAAAGCCACTTACAAGTTGCCAAGCACTTAAAATTTTATCTAAAAAGTTTTTATGTGATGATCTAACTTCTACATAAAGAATATTCATAAAAATAAAGTAAGTTGTACATAAATATCTACTACTACTACTCTACTACTTTAATCATTATGATGGGGGGGTGAGTTCTGTTCACTTAAACCATAATGCAGACAAATCTCTAGATGGAAGAATATCTTATTTTGCTTCTACCATAATTTCTAACATAATGCCCTGCACATCTTGGGAGTTAAATATGTTTTGTTAAATAAATTAATAAATGTAAATTAATAAATGTAAATTTCACAAATAAATGGTCATTTAACCACTATGCTCCCAAAATTCCTCACCTGTAAACTAATATAGTTCAACTAGATGACCATCAAGGTGTAGTTCAATTGTAACTCACAGCATTTTAGGAGAAATAGTGAGATTCAGCTATTAAAGACAGAGCTCATGGACATATATACTCATTAAATTCAGCTGCGGCAGGATTATTTAGCAAGTCAATGGCTCTGACAGACAATATTGGCCATTTTAATCCATAAGTGGGATAGATGCTTCTTAAAAGATTAATTTAAACCTTTATTAAATTTTCAACCTTAAAATCTCCTTTTGTTTGGCAACAGTGCCCTCATGTGGCAAAAAAGGAAATGTCTTGACAGTACTAACATGTTAACTGATTTACAATGCTTTTATTTTATAAGTACATTTTAATTTTTTAATAAATTCATATTTATGAACAATACACACTATCTTAAAATAAACATAAGATACTATATAATTTTAAAACAATATTATACTAAATGGCATTAAAAGGATAAATCAAAATATACTAATTAGTTTCTAAATGAAATAATTATTTATATGGAATACTACATATAATAAACACAAGAGCACAATGAGATTCAGTATTTGTTAGTTCTCCCTGTTACTTTTATAACAAAATTCAATACTACAATCTATCAAAGCTCCCCAGTCTTTTTAAAGATGTTCAAAACACTCAGCCTGTGTATACCGAAAGCATACCGGGTGCTGGCTTTATACCAGGACATGCTAGGGGAAATCGATAACCAATTTCTGTCTATCCAGAAATGGCAATCTAATTGTGAAAGCAAACATACATGGAGCAACAAAGAAAGTATGTTAGTAATATCTGGCATTATCTTTCAGGATAACAATGATGTGAACAATGTCAAGAGTAGATTGTCAAGGACTGCTATAACCCAAGAAAACTTCCTGAAAGAGGCATTAACTCAAAAGAGTAAAGGAGTAAACGAGTGTTTAGGGAAAGAAATAAAGAAGTTTCTGGGCATTTTTTATCTTTGTTTTGTTCGTTTGTTGTTGGGGGGGGCAGATCTGTATATGTGTGGGTTTGTTTTGTTTTGTTCTGGTTTGATTTGGTAGAGGAGGTGGAAGCGCCAGTAAAGAAAATCACAGAACTTACAGTGAAACAGGGAAGGGAGAGGATGCAGGTAAGGGGTTGACCACAGTGTAGAAGTCATACTAAAGAGCTGAGCACAACTTCCATGTTCTGTCTCCATGTTCAATGGGTCACCACTGCATGATTCCTTTAACAAGTATTTTTTGATCATCTCTTCTGTACCAGGCTATGTGGGGTGCTGGAGATGAATAATGTCCCAGGTATTCTGGGGCTTACATTCTAGCATGGGGAGACAGATCAACAGGTAAACAAGCATGAATATGATAACTATGGATTGAGGTAGGTATTACAGAGAAAGCAACAGTAAATACAGCAGTGCCCCCTCCCTTAATTGCGAAGGATATGTCCCAAGACCCCCAGTGAATTCCTAAAACCATGGATAGTACCCAACCCTGTATATGCTGTTTTTTTCCTACGCATACGTACCTTTTCACTTAAAGGAAGCACATTACGACTCCTCTTTCGCATATCTGAATTGCCAGCATCACTTGCACTTTGGGGCCATTATTAAGTAAAATAAGGGTCACTTAAACACAAGCACTGTGATACCAGGGCAGCCAATATGAAATCTGAGATGGCTACTAAGTTCCTAGTGGGTTGGGGGGAGTGAGTACGCTAGAAAAAGGGATGATTAACTTCTCAGGTGGAGCAGAGTGGGACTGCACGAGATTTCATCACACTACTCAGAACAGCATGCAATTTAAATTTTATGACTTATTTCTAGAATTCTCCATTTAATATTTTCAGACCATGGTTGACCATGGGTAACTAACTAACTGAAACTGTGGAAAGCAAAATCACAGATAAGGGGGCACTACCACATAGTAAATTCCAAATACCTTTGGAAACTAGGGCCAGAGAGGGCAAAATCAATGAATTCCATTATTATCCATCTCTTTCTTCCAGTCTTCTCTAGCCTTCCTGCCACAAGGCCTTTGCACGTGCCACTCCTATTGTTCAGGCACATTCTTCTGTCCTCCACCTAAACAATTTATGCTCAATTTTCATATTTCAAGACAAATATCAATTCCTTTGGGAAGCTCTCTTAATTATTAAGTAAAATCTCTGAATTTAATCTTTTCTTGATTTTTCAGAATTGCATTGTTACACTAGCATGGGTCTTCCCTGTAAGACTTGAAGCTTTATGAGGGCAAAGATCTGGTGTCTTCTTTCAGTACTGCATCTCAGCTCTAGCCTTAGTAAGGAGCCAGGCGTGTACCAACTCAACAAATATTTGTTGAATCAATGAATCTGAAAAACAAAACTTAAACAGGATGCCCCATCTTCTTTCCTTAACAGATGTTTTTTTCTATCACAGTTTCTACCTTATAACAAAATTTTTAGATATTGTCAAAAAACAAAATTGCACCAAGTAAACCTGAAGATCTGATTGGTTTTACTGAGCAACTTGTGAATTGGGGAGCATCCCATCTAGCAAGCAGAGAGGAGCTCCAAAGGGAAGGTTTTTAAAGGAAAGACGAGGAAGTCATAAATATGATTCTTTCAGGCATAGGCAACCTACCTATAAGGGACAACAGAGGTCTATGTGGCAGATTACATCACCTTTCCTTGGGAGATGAAAAGGATTATCTCATCTATGATGACCAGAAAATCCCACAGTGACAGGTTAAAACTGCATTCCTGAAGACCGTTGTGATGACAGTTAGGTTAGGTATTAAGTCTTGGTTTGCTTAGCACGACTGACTCCATTTGGAGTTTCTTTCTTTTTAACACCAAAGATGCTTTCTTAGGTATGTATTCAACTCACAACTACTATTTTCACCATGAACTTCCGAGCCCCCACGAAACTTAACTAAGAGGATTCAGGGCAGCATGGTTTGCTATGCAGTTCAGCCACCTATGCCTAATTCAAGCCAAGCCAAGTGAAGTTTCCTCTTCTGAGAACATAGAATTGACACTGAGAGACAGATAGTTATTCTAGAATAAGCTGTTAAAGGAAGAAATATAAATTTTGGAGGTGTGGGGTGGTCATCTTTTTCTCATTACATGCAAGGCAGGAAAAAAGGCCAATCTTCACTGAGACAAGATTGACACAGATGTGCAAAGAGCAGCAATGAAACCAAAAAAAAAAGAGCAAAATCCAGGTCCTGGAAGTTCTTGGCCCACCTTCATCCCTTCCCTTGGATTCCACAACTTTTTTAAAATAATAATTTTCATTTTTGCTTGGCCCAGCTGGAGGGATTTTTTTAAATGAATCCAAATTGAACTGTCTCATTTCATAGACCAAGAAACTGAGATCCCAGAAATTATCTTCCTGAGATTACAAAGCTAACTGGTAGGAGAGCTGGGCTTCATTTCAGAGCCTTCTGATACAAGAGCCACCCTGTCTAAACTGCCCAGTTGATAGCTACTGACCACATGTAGCCACGCAAGTTTAAACTAAATGAAGTAAAAATTGTTTGTATTCTTTTTTTAATTTTTGTTTTTAATTAGTTTGTATTCAATATTATATTAATTTCATGTGTACAGTATAGTGGTTAGATGTTATAAAATTTACGAAGTGATTCCTAGATAAGTATAGTAGCCGTCTGATACCATACATAGTTATTACAATATTATTGACTATATTCTCTATGCTGTACATCCCAGTGATTATTTTGCAACTGCCAATTTGTACTTCTTAACCCCTTCATCTTTTTCACCCAGTCTCCCAATCCCCCACCCATTTGGCAGCTATCAGTTTGTTCTCTGTATCTATGAGTGTTTTTGTTTTGTTTGTTCATTTATTTTGTTCTTTAATTTCCACATATTAGTGAGATAGTATGGTATTTGTCTTTCTCTATTTGACTTATTTCATTTAGCATAATGCCATTTAGGTCCATCCATGATGTTGCAAATGATAAGATTTCATTCTGTTTTATGGCCAAATAATATTTTATTATGTATCATCTCTTCTTTATTCAACCATCTATCAATAGACACTTAGGTTGCTTCCATGTCTTGGCTATTGTAAATAATGCTGCAATGAACATAGGGATGCATACATCTTTTCAAATTAGTGTTTGAGTTTCTGAATGAAGTAAAATTTAAAGTTAAGTTCGTCAGTGGCACTAGCCACATTTCAAGTGCTCGATAGCTCCATGTGGTGAATGATACTGTTTTGAACAGCACAGCTTTGGAAATTCCACCATGCATACAGTTCTACTGGACCACTCGGGGTGCCTGAGTGATCAGTCCTCTCCATTTGTGAAATCTGAAATGAACTGCAAAAGCTCACTTCAGCCAACGTACTAAATACAGTGGAAAACACTGCAACGCAGGTAGAGCTTGCTATTCCAAAGCTTGGGTTCTCATCCCTACTGCTTCACATCTTTCCAATGGGCAAATCACTTAACTTCTCTGGACCACAAGTTCTTCATCTCAAAATAGATTTTAAAATAGCTACCTGGGTTCCTGTGAAGTTCAAATGAGGCATAATAGAGAGAAAGGCTCTGTAACCAATACTTGTACAGGTTATATGAGTTGTTATAATGGAAAACGGCAACAGCTAACTGCCACCTCCAGAGCCCATATAAATGCCTGGCTCTGCTCTAAGCGTTTTCTATGCATTAACATATTTAACCCTCTCCACACGCTTTGAGGTAGGTGCTATCATTATCCCTATTTACAGAGGAGGAAATTTGGATGCAGGGAAATAATGTGACTTGCCCAAGCGGCAGAGCTTGAACCGAGGTTCCAGCGTGTGCCCTCAACCCATTGTGGCCAAATCTGCCTTTCCTAAAGCTAAAAGCAGGCATTCGCCCCTCCCTCTCTTCTACATCTACCACTGTTTTTTTCAGACAACGCCTGTATCATTCATTTTGTGTATGCACACTCTAGTTATAATCTTGTCTTTTGGGCTTTCTCTTCTAATATTTTTACTTTGTGTGTATATATTTTTGTATAAGAATAAAAGAACCTTACTGGACACAAAAACAGCTGATGTCAAAACAAAAAGTAGGCTTATTCACTCTCACACATTATGCAAAGTAGTAATCAGCAATCAGATCCTGCTTGAGAAAACCTGACAAACCAAGTTAGTAAAAGCACTTTCCAAAGTATTTTCAATCTAATAAGTAATTTCAGACATCATTGGTTCTCCCAATCAATGGCCATTTCTGTAATAGATGAAAGGAACAAAAAAAAAAAAAAGCAGAGACAGGAATCCTGAGAGATAACATCCCAGCATCATCACTCTGAGGGTTAACATTTGCCTAATGTGTAATAACAGCTTCCCTTCAACCAACATTTGCCAAGCATCTCTTGTGAGGCAGATGCTGGAACAGAGGGTCACCCCTACTTAGCAAACAGGTACTTCGGCACAGGTCTTAAAGAACTGCCAATGCTGAAAACAGATTCTGAATGTGGGCTCCTTGGATAGAATTCAGGGGTCTATGAACTGGGATGATGCAAAAAACTGACATCTTTAATTTCACTAACCTCTACTGAAACTCATCATTTCCTTCAATTATAAATTCTAGCAACAATCCAGAGGGGTATTTTGCAGTTCCTGTGACTCAGTCAAAATTGGAAACCACTGGTATTTTCAAGTCACATTACAGTTTGTTGCATATACTTCAGATTGTGTCCACTACAACCTCATAATTATTTAGTTAATGGATCTGCCTATATATCATGTTGTTTACTGTATTAATGTTCTATATTACAAATAATCTTAATGTTTTGATCACTATAGTTGGCTTCCCTTATAATCCTATAAATTTGCTTTATGTGTATTAAAACATTATTCTGAGGCAGGGTCCACTGGCTTCACTAAACCTCCAAAGGGATGGGATCCATGACACAGAAGTGGTTAAAGTATCTACATCCTAGGAGCTGGTAAAACCATCCCTTCAATGTGTAACATTACAGCTGCCTTCTCCCTCCTTCCTACCCCCACCCCCGCCAACCCCATGTAAGCTGAATATTTCACCCATCAATTCTGCTGGTACTGACATAGGAAGTTTGAAAGAAAACTGACATGATGCAATGACTTCTGTGTAAGGCATAAACTAGTCACAAAAGCACCAGAAAACAGTTACAGAATGGTTTTTGGAAGGTTAAAAAAAATTGCCCTGTATCGAAAGCACCATCATTTCAAGTACTTCTTCAAACAACTATTTGTAATGTATTCCAACTTACAAGTATAGAAATGGCCTCATTATCCCCACAGAGGTCCTTCAGAAAGTCTATTTTAAAGCAACACCTCTGAAAGTTAGCCCGCAATCTAAAAGCCAGAGCTATAAATACATATGGTCTGGGAAAGCAATAGGAAGATGGATTCCATGATTTTGTCTTCAAGAAAGAAAATGGGAGAGCTGTATACTAGCGGATTGCTCTGTGAGCAGCTATAAGAAGAGGAAGATGAAGTTTCAAAGATCTTTAGAATAGCACATGTCAGAAGTCCAAGGACAAAGAGACCCTTGTCATCCTGATAGAAAATACATAAGCAGGCAACCATTAATAAAGAGGTTCATAAAAGGCTTCCCAACTTATATCATAAGTGTCTATGCAGGTTATGACAAAGTTAATGAGGTGTAGTTGTCAATATGAATGGGGTCACAGGGTAGGTTCTCTCCAAAGCAAAGCCTGAGACAAAGATGTTAGAGTGCATGATTGAGGTCTCTGACGTGAGCTATGGCAGCTGGATTCCACCAGGGCCTCGCAAGAAGTATACGGAATGGCTCCCAGAATCATCCACTAAAGGACAGGTCGTGAAAGCATTTACCCATCAGGGTTCCACCAAAGACAGGAGCACTCCGGTTCTTCTGGGCTACCTTCATTTGTGCACCACCACATGGGAGAAGGCTCTGTGAGCAAGGCAGAAAGATGCTTAGTAAACACTATGAATAGAATGTGAGGAGCTTGAGCTGGTACCCCATGTAATAGCCCTCAGGTCCCCACAGATTCACTGCTGAACTTGCTCAGAACAGTCCTTTGGGGGGCTAAGGGATATGACACGAAGTACCAGACGTATCTGCTACCCAGGGCAAATGTGGAATGCAAGAAGTTTTCTTCTGGAATAGCTTTTCCTGTGTTGAATTTTAAAATCCATTCACTTACCAAATATTTCTGAGCCCCAGGTATGTGTTATGCACTGTCTCTAGGCACTGGGACACAGCAATGAATAGGACAGGTGAGGTCTCTGCCCTCATACACCTTGTATTCTGACAGCAGCCATTTGAAAAATGAGTATTCCATATATTGATAAAGAGATGATAGGAGAAAGAGCGATGAGGAAAAGGGAGAGAGCAGAGAGGATAACTTAGCAAGGGTAGTCAGGAATTACTATTTTAAGCCAGAGCCTGAATGAAGAGAAGGAAACAGCCATGGGCCATGTGAAGGAAGAGCTTTTAAAAAGAGGGAACACCATAAACAAATAAAAAATAAAAATAATTAATCATTTTTTTAAAAAAAAGAGGAAGCATCATGTCCAAAGATCTAGAGGTACAAAGAAGCCAGCTAGAGCAGTATCAGTGCAGTCTCCCACAGGGTGTGTGGAGGGAGGAGAGCATTTATTATAAACATGAGCTCTCATCAGTCAGGGAATGAGCGTACTGCGGAAATTTGTTTTCAGATGGCAACAGGTCCTCTGCAATACATAGGGTACTCTCTCCTCAGACTGACTTCCAGCCAAACCAAAGTACTTCCTTTTCTTTTCTTCTCTCACCATGTTTTCATACACAGATCACTGAACCTGGAATGTCACAGTGTTATCCAGGCTCGAACCAAGGTAAAAATAGCAAACTGCCTGTAGTCCCAGAGCATTTTGGGGAAAAAAAAAAAAAACGAAAATAAACCATTAAGTATTTTTACATCTGAGAAAGAGGAGAAAGCAGCAAGTGGGAATAGGTACATGTTAAATGAAATAATGTTCTGTGTACACACCAGGACAGATAAGTAAGCAGGATGAGCATGTGATGGGCCTCAAAAAACAAGTGTCCTTCCTCAAAACGGCCAAGCTAGTTCTGCATCTCCCTTCCATCATCACATCCTGGGTGATGATACGTCAATTGGTGCAACAGAAAATCAGGTATTGATTTCACATATCTGTCCCTGGGCATTAGTGAAGTTCTTGCCAGCTGACTGCCCTTTAATTTCAATTATCTGGGGCCTTTTAGCCTTGAGAGACTTGGTATGCAAATAATAAGCACTACTATTAGAGAGCTTTTATTTAGCATTAACTACGTGCCAAATATTATGCTGAAAACTTGTTTACATATATATTAACTCATTCGAGCCTTGCAAAAGCCTTCTGAGGTATAACCTCGTTAGAGAAAACTCAAACACAGCAAGGTTAATAATTCAACCAAGGTCATAAAGCTGATAAATAGGGAAGCTGGGGTCTGAATTACAGAGGGTCCTATTCCAGAGGCCTCTTAACCACAAATTCCAGGACTTTGTTAAATCGGTGTTCACCTCATAGCTGACTTTCTGTGTTAATGGTGTTCTGAAGGTGCTGGAAGCCTGCCTGTAGAGAAGACACTGCATCTCATACAGAACTCACTGCCCTCTGAAAACCCATTTCCACAGTATATTACACCCATCATGAAAGAGTCTCAATAAAGCAATTTTATCCGAGAGAGGGAGAAAGGGGAAATGGAGAGAAGGTTTAGAGAAACTGATCCTCCACTAATACCGAAAGTAGCCAAAGAAATTAACATTCATTGTCCAAACAGAAGGTGGAGGCAAAGATATGCACCAACTGTCATTCTCAATATAATGGCTTTCTCTCTAGCTGGCTCCTTTAAAGTCATCTGCTTTGGAGAGAATGCCTCGATCCTCAAATGAAAAATCTTCCAGTTTCTGATACAAGTGTCAGGAAGGCAAAAGGCTGGCATGAGCTGAGCCCAGTGGAAAATGCACAGAGCTACAAAAGGCTATTTTTGTTATGCTCAGGGCAAGGAGAACAACAAGAAGACAAAGGTCTCCAGCTTGGAGAGGGTAGTGTGATGCTAACGGTGACAGCAAGTGGAATTACTCGCCCTCCAGCCTGTATCTGTATTCTGTCAAGAAGGATAAGATGCTTTCCATAAAGGGTGGGGGACACTGGTTAGAGGGAACTGAGGTTCAAAACAGGTGCTGCAATTGTCGGAGTGCTTGCCCTCTGTAAATGAGTCCAAGGCTCCTGGCCCTGATGAATTAAACCCCATGCTACTGACAGCATGAGGTGTGAGGCGACAAAAGCATCATTAGCAAACTCTGAAAAATCCTGGAGGACAGAGGATGTACCATCAAATAAGAGGGAATGGAAACAGACATTCTACTAATCATAAATCAGTAAGCATCTGCCAATCTCACAAAAAAAAAAAATCTTAGAATGTCATTAGTAACATGGGCGGCGGGGGGGAGAGGGCGTGGCAGGAAGCAGCAATGATTACTTGGAGTCAGCATAGATTTACTAAGAATAATTCATGCCAGACAATGCTCATTCCGTTTTTTCGTACTCACTGAAGTTGACGATCCAGAGACTTTTACAGTCATAAAATCTGGAATTCAGCAAGATATTCTCAGTTTTTCATAAAACTTCGAAGCAAAAATATAAAGAAATACAGGCTAGACATAACAAAAATAAGTAGGCTAAATAACCTACTAAAAGTTCTCTTTGCGAAGTACCAATCAATTATGCCTATGTCAATTTAAAGTGTAGTCTCTAGTGGTATGCCACTGGGCTCTACCTAAAGCCCTCCCCTGTTCATCTTCTTATAAATAATCTAGATGCTGATGTTGCCAGCATTCCACTCAAATCTGGTGATGACCTGAAGCTAAGAAGGAAAACAATTCTGAAATATCTGAACAAAGTTGAAAAAAATTTCAATAAGGCAACCAATCTATTGAAAGTTAAATGGAATTCTCTAGAGGTAAATGCAAAATATTAAGCTTCAGTCAAAAAACATAAGTGGATAGAATTGAAGAAACATTGCTGTCTGGTAGCACACAAAAAAAGATTGCTCATAAATGTCTTGGCTGACTTTGAATTTAAATGAGAAATACAATATGGCTGCCAAAAATGTTACTCTGATCTTACGTTTTATTCATAAAAGTATATTGTTTAAAACTAAAAGAGATAGTTCAATTATACTCTGAAATAGTTAGACCAGAATGAAAGATGTTACGTTACTTCGTTCAATTTAAGAATGACAAGGACAAATCAGGTTTCATTCAGCATCTATGGCCAGGATGCTGGCCCAGCTCTGTCCCATAACATTTCTCATCATAATGAAATGTTCTGTATCCCCAGTGCAGTAGTCACTCCCACATGTGTCCACTGAGCTCTTGATATATGGCTAGTATAGCTGAGGAACTGAATTTTCAGTTTTATTTAATTCTAATCGATTTAAATGTGTGTAGCCCCTCGTGTCTACTGTATTGGGCTGCCCATCTCTAGACAAAGCCATGTGCCAAACGGTAGTACTGGAAGGACAACCACCTTGAAAAAAAGACCTAATGGAACAAAATGGCAAGCGTTTATATCTGAAGTGCTCTCTTATGGGACAGGGATTAGAAATATTCTCTGGAGACCACTGGGCAGAACTAGGACTTAGAGAAATTACAGTACAATAAAATTCATGGCTGTGTAGAAATAAGTGTTTAATAATTCTGACAATGTCAGTTCTATATAGCAGGACCCATGGCCATTGGACTCACTGCCCAGCACCTAACACAGTGCCTGACACCAAACAGGCCTTCAGGAAATACTCCTATTGAATGAATCAATCAATAAAAAAAATGAAATAAAAAGCTGCCTCAAAAGACAATAATTTCCCCCCGTATGGAGGAGTTCCACGGAAGCTGGCTGACCACTTTGCCAGAGATATTGTAGAAGATCCAGGCACCTACCAAAAGGCTGCTGAACTAGATAGCCTTTAAGGGCCTTCCAGATCTGCTAAGAGCCTTTTGTCTACCATCAGATGGGACTGGGTTCAAATCCTGACACTCATTATTTGTGTAATGATCTTAGATACCTATTGCTGCATAATATATTACTACATACTCGGTGACTTCGGGCAGCATACATTTATGATCTCACAGTTTCTGTGGGCCAGGAGACTGGACACAGCTTAGCTGGGTCTCATGAAGGTGCAGTGAAGGGCTCAGCCAGGGCCAGCTTCTCATCCAGAGGCTAGACTGGGAAAGAATCTGCTTCCTCACTCACATGGTTATTGGCAACATTCAGACCTTCATCCTTGTGGCTGCAGCACTGAGAGCTTCAGGCTTTTTGCTGGCTCTCAGTAGAGCTGCCCTCAGTTCCTAGAGGTCACTTGCACTTCCCACCACATGAGCTTCCTCAACATGTCCACTTACATCTCCAAGCCATCAAAGAGGCTCTAGAGCAAGTGTGCTAGCAAGCAGAGTTTACATAAGGAAACACAATCACAGATGTGACATTTTATCACCTTTGCTGTGTTCTATTGTTAGAAGCAGGTCAGGTCCCACCCCCACTCACGAGGTCGGGAATTTTACAAAGGTGTGAACTCTAGGAAATGGGGATCATGCAGGGCCACCCAAGTATCTATAAGTGACACCTGGCATACTCCAGCTTCTCCTCTATAAAAATTGGGCCACCAATAGCACAAGAGTCATTAGAGGCACACTTAATATACAAACTCACTTTAGAATGTTTAGGGTCAAGTTTGTCTCCATGACCGCATTTAAACCTTACAATAACAAATCTAGTAGGATAGATTTAGGTTAAAGAGGCTTAAGATTAAACGAGAAGCAAGGCAACCCTTTAAGCCAAAGAAATACTTAAGAATTCTCAACCCATCATCCATTTTACAGACCTTTGTTAGTTATAAGCAGAATTCATTCAACATTCATTTATTCAACAAATTCGAATGCCTGGATACCTGCATGAAAACGTTCCTTTGTTCCTTCCTGTTGAGTAGCTCAGTGATTCTCAAACTTTGGGGAAAAAAAATCATTCTACAGGGTTGTACACAAAAATATTTTACAGAATTTTTCAGTGAGTAATTCTGACTATACATGACTTTTCTTTTACACACTTAATTCAGTACCAAATCCTGTGTGCAATCAGATTCCATTGTCCCAGCCTCATAGGTTTGTCCTAATATGCATCATTAAAAGGGTGACACAATGCTTAGCACTTAATTGTCTGATAAATATCAACTCTTACTTCCTTTTAAATTACTAAGCATGTGAAAAAATATTTGATGGTAGATTTTGCTTGAAATAGGTTCATTTTAATTTTTCATTCCCAACAAGAGGGTCAAACTCCATATCTTTCTCTTCTGCTGAATTTACATTTCAAAAACTGTAGCCCCAAAACATGTTAAGGGCACTGTTCACATTCAGAGCAGCTGCTGCTGAAAGCAAAGACGCTGCTAAAGCTCAAGAGAAGAGCAATTATACCAAGCCAATCGATAAAATGAACTGTAAAGATTAATCCTCCATAATCCTTTTTTTTCTATAGAATAATGCATTGGGAGATTTCCTAACTGCTTTCCCCTATGTCCCTATCATGGTCTCAGGATAAAGACAAAACATCAACAATTAAAAGGTGCTGTCCAATTAGTGCTAAATGTTCTTTTTAAAAAGATTTACAATCCTGTTGATTTTGGTTGAAAGAACAGAGAGGGACACTAACAGAGACATTATGTGTTGGGCACTGTGCTGGACAAGGTCCCCATGCTGACTCACTTATACCTCACGCCCACGCTAGGAGATGGGTGTGATCAACACTGTTCTACAGATGGAGGAACAGACATTGTGAGAAAGGTTAAATGGTTCACCCAAAGCCAAACACACACACACACACACACACACACACACACACACACACTCCTTTTCTCTCTCTCTCTCTCTCTCTCTCTCTCTCTCTCTCTCTCTCTTTCTCTTTCCCAACCAGAACTAGAAGCTAGACCCTCAGAGAGGGACCCACTAATATACAGCATGTCTTCAGCATAGCAGAATCCCCAAAACTAATCATTTGTTTAACAAATATTTGAGTCTGTGTGCTGGAGACCACCAAACACTGCATGGCTTATAAACCAGAGACACAAAAATACAAGTGCACTTATAATCTTGGGGTATCAAGAAAGGAAAGATCATTTAATTTATGTCAGTATGTCAGAAAAGGTTAAACAAAAAAATAAAATGCCACAAAGCTTCCTGGGGAAGGGAGTACATATGTTAGGATATGTGTGTCAGCAGGTAGGACTGCCTTGCCTTGGAAGCCTTATTAGTAGTAATATGTTTCTTACTCACACAGAGAGCTCTAGTACCCAGATCATCAGCCCAAGCGCTGTGAAATCATTTCAATTCTCTGCACTCACCTCTGAGGCATCATCCCCCTCCCGTAAGCCTCCATGGATCAATGTTTCATCCGCTACGTTCAAGTGAATCACTGATCCTTCTCCTTCACTCTTTGGGTCTAGGCTCACGGAATATTTCCCGCACTTTTATTCCATTATTTCCATTTTATTATTTTCCTTGTTGTCTATTTCCCACTTCCCAAGACCTTAAAGAGAAGCCCACTCCTAAAGAGATGAGCCAACTTCCTTTTCTACACCTGCCAGGGCCCCTTAAATCATGAAACATCAGGAAAGACCTGCAAACCAAAATCTCCCTTCCACTTTACCAGTCCCATCGACCCTGGTCTTTTTATTTGCCTGTAGAATAATAGTACAGCAAAAGAAGGAAAGGGGGCGGGAATCACATGATTAAAAGACTGCCCGCAGCTCAAGGACATAACCAAAATGTTAGATGCCTGACTAACTACTGGCCACTAATTAAATGCAAAACAGTAGAATTAATGCAAAATGGGATAAGCAACACTATACTGGGCGGTTGTTTTTGTCTGCACAATGAACACCCCTGGTCACCTGTCTCCCCCTCACCATCCCACTGCATTTTTCGAAGTGTTTGGGACCAGATGAGCAAGCAAGCAGCATGCCGTTAATCAGCTCTTACTCATCTGTGTGTGCCACTGCATTCAGAGAGAATAACGGCTTTAGCAGAAAAACAGGAGAACCGAGGTGCTGCTGGCTCCTGTTCAAATGCTCCCAGATTCGTGGCTGTTCTTTTAAACCCCAAGAGATCAAACTCAGTTGTTCTTCTGTTATAGCCTAAAAATTGGAAAGGCTTAAGAATACCCTCTCTGGGCTTCAGAAACAACTAAAGACAAACCACTAAAGTCAAAAGGAAAGGCTGGGTTCTCTTATATTTTCCTCTGGGTTGAATGTTAAACAACCACTTATGGATCTCACTTTGGGGGTTCAAGGAATTCTCCCTGGTTCCCAATGCAGGGTGGCTCCTGGAAAAGGCATGATTGAAGGAACTTGGAGAAGAAACCCTGCCCCAAAATATTTTCCCAGCCCGATTGGCTATCAGAGATCAACTCTTGAGGTTATTAGGGAATTGTCTGTCCTAGAGAAATTAACATGGCAAGACTTTTAGGTGCTCAGTCATTCATTTAAATGGCCTAAATGACATTTATTTTGAGTAACAACCATAGATATAAATAATAATAAATATAATGACTTTATATTTAATGACAGCTTTTTGTGTGTCAATCACTCTGCCGTGTGCTATAGAAGCATTTCCCATATAATTCTCACCTGGTACTTTCTCTGTTTTACAAATGAGAACACCTGAAAGAACTCACGTTATTTGCCCAGGCTTGCACAGATAATTAGGACTGAAGCCTAGATAAGTGGCTCCAGAGCCCCATTTTCTAAACACCCCCCAGTTCTGCCTCCTCCTGGTAGCCAGGAAGGGCTGTGAAATAAAGCTGGCCATTGAGGGAAAGAACAGAGGGCACAGGGATAGCAACACCACCAGTTAGGACACCAAAGGGCTCAGGACAATGTTTGTTTTATTTAGCAGAATGGTTAAGAGCAGAGAACTTTGGAGCCTAGGTTCACATTCCAGCTCAAATGGTGAGCTGCTGGTGTTCTATTTACAAGGCATCCCTTGCTTGCCCTCTCTCCAGCACCAGGTCCTACAGAATGATAACCATTTGGAGAAATCAATGTTACTAATCTGATCAATGTTTGAAAGACATTCTCAATTAGAGAGAGACAGAAATTCAAGCTCTATAAGTCACTAGCTATGTGACCCAGGCAAAATGCTTCCTCAGACTGTTCCTCAGTCTTCTCATCTGTAAAATGAAAACAATCCTAATTAGATGGGCTAATACAGCCAAAGTATTTGGAATAGTGCTCGACACAGGATAAGCACTGAAGTGTTACCTATATTTTGTTTTTATTATTTAACAATTCTGGCATGAAATAGTCCTGGCTCAAATACTCACTCTAAAAAAAAAGAAAAGAAAAAAAAGAAAAAGAAAACAAAAAAACAACTAGGATATGCAAAAGAAACAAGAACATACATCTACAAAAAACACATGAGAATGATCACAGCAGCCTAATGCATAGTAGCCAAGACCTAGAAAAAAGCCCAAATGTTGAATACTACAATGGATAAGAGTATCCTGTTAATACTATGAAATACTACACAGCAATGGAGAGTTAGTGCTACATGCAATAGCAGACACAATACCGACCAAAAAATTCAGAGAGGAGAGAATGTATACTGTATGTTTCCATTTACATGAAGGTGTAGAGGAGGGGAAATTAAGCTCTGCTGGCAGAGGTACACTAGTGGGCACCTGAGAGGGGTGGGTATAATGAGGAGGGGGTACAAGGGACTCATCTGAGTGCTGAAAAGTCTGCACTCTGCCTGAGTAGTGGTTTCATGGGTGTGCATATATGTGCAAATTCACTAAGCTCTAATGGTTCATTTGGGTACTTGATTGTGAGTTAGATTTCGATTTTTTAAATACTAACAAAAGGCACTGAGTCACTATGGTACCTTATGTGATTTTATGACAAAGTCATATTTTTTCACTTTAGTAATTAATAGTTTTAAAAGTTATTTAAGTAGTGATGCATTTAGTCTATATTTCATTAATTAGAACATTAAGTTTACTGTTTCACACATATGACTGCTTAAGATGAGACTGAATATAAGTTTCAATATAAATATATTTTAATATAAATGTGTAATAAATTGGTAAAAGCCATGAAAGCACTGTGTGAATGAAGTTTGACAATCAGAAGCAGCACATGCCTTAGCTGTGAAAGTGATCCAAATGGGCCTTTATTCTAGTCTACTGTGGATAAAAGACACCTAACGACCAAATCCAGCCCACTGCTTGTTTTTGTACTCATAACCTAAGAATGGTTTTTACTTTTTCAAGTGGTTGGGGGAAATCAAAAGGTTAATATTTCTTGACACATGAAAATTATATGAAATCCAAATTTCAGTATCCACGAATGACATATTATTAGAATATAGCCCTGTTCATTTGTTTACATACTGTCTCTGGCTCTTTTCCCACTATAACAGCAAAGTTGAGTAGTTCTAACAGAGACCACGTCACCTGCATAGCCTAAAATACCCACATGGCCATTAACAGAAAAAGTTTGCTGATCCTGGCTCTAGTAGATAAATTCTGTCTTGCTACTGCTGCTGCCTCTTAAAGTCACATCACTCTTCTAATCTTTTCTCACTGAGAGATTGTTCTCAAACATCCACTATGATTAGCCACTTGGCTCTAAATTCTGACTTTACAAAGCCCACAGTATGTGCCCAAGCTCTGCATTCTGACCCAGTAGAAGCAAGAGCCCTGTCAGAAGATCCTTGCCATGGAAGATAACAATCACAAACTGTCATGAGCAAACATTATGAGTTAGCTTCTTGTATCACACTGTAAAACTATCCATTTTTTTCTGAAATGTTTACTCTACCCTTGGGTTAGTTCTTGCTTAAAAACCAGCCACTGAAGAGTCCTCTTCCGTTTTCAAGCCTGTAGTATATCTTTAAAGTATAAACATTTAAGGCTGCTGTTGGAAGTGTACAAGTAAAAATTAATTGGGATGCTAGTTCGCTGATAAGTTTAACTGTCAAATGGTGATGGAACATGAATTTCCCATCTCTGTACTTTCAATAGGCTTATTTCCTCCACATGGAATATCCTTCCTCCCATCTTCATTGTAGTTAAGTCTCTCTTACCAGACAGAAAGTTCAGTGAATATGAAATCCGTATTAGAATCAAAAATCATACCCAGCACACCACTTAGTGCAAAACAGGCATTTGGGTAATATATGGAGGGAAAAAGAAACTTAAAAGAGAAAGTTCTACCCTCATTCAATAAATGTTGAATTGATCAAGATATGCTGAATTTATCTGTTCATCTCTTTAGATTCTAAGTGACTACCTCTCTACGTTCAAAAGCAATAGCTATTTTTGACAGACAAGTTCAAAACCTACCAAGCTGAATGTGTACTTTTGGAAATAGGGTAAACACCTGGCAATTTTAAGAAATTCTTTCTTGTGGGATGCTGCTTAAGAAAAGGTGTAAGGTTTCTATTGGCTCTGTCTAATGTTAAGCATTTATGAAATACTGTGGCTCAGAGCTCAGCAACTGGAGTCATTTCAGGCAGTAAATATACATTTCCTGTCAAAACACATCAAATGGTAAGATTTCAATTTATTTGAGAATGAGTTGTAACTAACTTCAATATTGGCAATTTAGAGAATTCGCTCATGGCTTTTAATAATAACCTTGGCAGTTTTCTTCGCTTTTTGCCTTCAGACCACAGAGTACCTCTGTTTGATGCTCCCCAGAAAGGTTCTCAGTATCTGTGCAGTATTCTTTCCTCCAATTCCAAATCCGTTGTGTGATTTGCTTCCCATCACTCAGGTGTACCAGAACTAAAGCTATGTCTGCACATAACTCAAAAGAGCAACTAGACTGACAGACTATAAATCCTTCTACTGCATTATGAACTTATTAAGGGTAGGGCCCTAACCTCATTTGTCACTCCACCTGTATCATTTCATCTCACTGAGTGGAACAATGACCTAGAAAATAAAGGTTTTAACATAAATTGGCTTGCTTTTTTACAAAAATGAGTTTAGTGTTAGGCAAGCCAAGACAGGTACCTTAGCTCCATACAATCATCGGGGCCTCAAGCTGCTTCTATCATTTTTTTCTGCCTTCTCCCCTCTGCCTTTCATCCTCTGGGTCAACTCATAGTCCACATGGTGCCTTTCATCACCTCAGGAAACCTCTCAGAAGATTCCATTCCAACATCCTGGAAGGCAACATTCACCACTAGATGTATTTCTTCTCAGACAGAACACTTCTTCTCAGATAGGCCAGTTAACATTAACAGAATACTTCCTCATCATATTTCTCATCACGTTAACAAAATAAGAGATTTCACATGTAAACAATACCTCAAATGCATTTGTTATGAGGATAGAGTGTTCTCTGGTTTGAGTTTTCAGGCTTTCTTCTTTGTGAAATTTAATTACAAAACCATGGGCATTTCTATCTCATCCAAAATCAAAGCCTTCCACCCCTGTGTGTCAATGTGGAAAAGACTGAAAGTTCAGAGAAATGATGGCATTTTCTCTAGGATCATATGATAAGGTAGAAGCCAAAACTCTGAATTCAACACCTCTTGAGTTTTCACACCAATGCTCAGCCTTATGGATAATCACTACACATTGGCAGAAGGTGGCATGGCTTCTGGCAGAACCTCAGGAATGACAATAAGATGCATTTATGCACTGAGCTGCAATTTTTAAAGCATTTCCACATAGTCAGCAATTAGAATGCTTTATAGGAAACCAGATCACTGTTGTTCTGAGTAGGTAAGTGACATATAAACTTGAGGTAACATTTGAGACTTAAAGGATGAGAAGGAGGTAGCCAAAAGAAAAAAAGGGGGGGAGGGGTGGACAGAGGACCCATGCTCCAAGGAATGAAATATCAATTACAGAGCCACTGAAGAAGGAATGGGTTTAGTGTGTTCTGGGAAACAAGAGATGGCTGGTGTGATCAAAGAAGAATAAGCAAGGGGGAGAGAGGTCTCAGATGATATCAGAGAGAAAATTGTACTGGAAACCCTATTCCTAATACAACTTCTGCTTTTCCTATAACCAAATGCATTTTTAACACATGAATCTTATCTATCTGCTGTTTCCACCATCTTCACTCAATCTATCTACTTCTAAAACTGTCTTTCAAGAAAAAGAAGAGAAGGTATTGTTTTAATGGCAAAGCATACCTAATGTTAAAATATATACAAAATTCCAGAATTATAAAACACCATTTGCTTTTAAAGTAGGTTTTCCACAAACTTCCTTTAACCAGTGCTTTCAAATTTTAACTCCATTTGTGTATTTTTTTAAAAAATAAGATGTATCTGTAAATACACAGTTTTATTTCTTCTATATCAAAAGCTAACCTTCAAAATATCCCTATGCATGAACAGAATCCCAAAGCCCTGTCATAGTATTTGCACCTAGTAGGTCCTCAATTTCACTGGCTATTTTGACCTGTAAGTTGAAAGGTCCTCTGCTTCAACCAGTTAGAAGAAAAAAAAATGTTTACTATCTTGGCATCCATCAACTGGCATTTTCAAGGGCAAGAAAACTGCAGCGCCCACGGAGTGTCTGAGGTGCTTAAGGTTAATGGCTGTATTTACATAGCCATCAATTCACTTTGGAAAGAACTGCCTCAGTGCTGTACAGTTCCCACCAGGCAGCCCAGCCAGGGCAGAGCACACAGTCTCTGAAGGAGAGAGGGGAAATGCCTGATAAATCTTAACAACACTGCTTTTTTTCATTAGATTATTTCTCTATTTTTAGTTGAAGACTCTTGGGCCTCTTATTGCACAAAACAGACTACCCTTCCAACTCTCCATGAGTCAGTTTCTGAAACGCTTTGGGACTAAAGTTAAATAGTAGCTATATCTCCTATGATACAGGTGTATACCTTCCATCTGTACTGTCCAAACTGGTAGCCACTATACCACATGGCCATTTAAATTTAAAGTTAAATTAATTAAATAAAATTTAAAATTCAGTTCCTTGGTCACAACAGCCACGTTTCAACTGCTCTACAGTCACGTACAGCTTAGTGGCTCCCGCCGTGGCCACCACTGATTTTAGAACACTTCCCTCATCACAGTTTTGTTGGAACTCAAAAGATTGTTTATAATGTCCAGGGCCTACCTGTTCTGGAATTTATATCTCTTAATTCCAAGAGAACTAATGATGAAAGAGGCTTTCTGCAGTCCCACATTTTCTGGATGCATTCCCAAGCAACTTGATTCTCTACAACACACCCTCTGATCTGACAATTCCAATTCTACTCCTCCAAAATACCAGTACATGGCTACAAAAAGGTGGGTGATGGAGAGAGGGCTTTAAACAGTAAACACTGCATCTCAATCAATATCAGGCATGAATTTGTTCAAGAATGTTCTCCTACTTTCTGTAATAGGAAATAATGGAAAAAATCTGAATGCTCATCTGTAGAGGAACAGTAAAAAATGTAGTACATTCATAAGGAAACATTAATGGCAATTAAAGAAATGGACAAGAGCTATGTATATATCAGCAGAGATATGGAAGACAATGGTAAGTGAAAAAAGCAAATTATAGAACCAAGATATAGTATGATGCTATCTAAGTGAAAAAATTCACACATAATACTATGTGTTTAGTAAATGTGCATAATTTAAATAGCGTAAATAGAAAAGTTTAATATATTTTGATGTTTCTACCTTATACTTTTTAAATAAAGGTAAATGCCAAATATGTTGATCAGTCAACATTGACAAATCAACTTCAAATGATTAGAGAGAGTCTACCATACGACATCAGTCCATTCTTCCTCTTCATGTTTGGATTTCTTTGAGACATACATATATTAAATATTTTAAATATATACAGAAGGATACTAGCCAAACTCTCAATAGTATTTGGGGGAGGGGGAACATAAATGGGTTAGAAAGATAATTAAAGGGGGTCTTTACTTTTTATGTAATTCTAATTTTACTTTTATCTTTTTACAACTTGGCACGTTGCTGGAGGAGCTCCCACAAAGTTGCCGTAATCCTATATCATAACTGGTGGCAACATCTTCCATATGATACAGTGCCAGCAGCTTTAATAACACTGACCAGCCACTCCCAGCTGGCAAAGTATACCATCTATACACACCAGGCTCTACTCTAAATCGAATGCCATGTTTTTTTTTTTTTTTTAAGTAGATATTTGTTCTTTAAAAAAAAATTAGGGCAGTTTTGCTGTTTGGCAGTTCTGCTGTTTAGTCTTCCATGCAAGCTATCTTCTGTCATGCCCTAGTCTGACACTCAGCTTAGAAGCCTCATCTAACTGTCTGGAGTTGAGTGCTGGTCAGGAACAAAGGTCAAAATGGCATGCCGCCAAGGAGGAGAGATGTAGCATCTTGACAGTTGGGCCCAGATGACCAAAGTGAGAACCTGCTGAAGAAACAACAGTGACGGATAGGTCCCAAGGAAATGTTAGTACAAACCTAGTCACATGCAACATGCCACAGCCTTCGAGAGTACACCACAGTTCTGCAAACTGGCCACGTAATTAAAACACAGCTCTGGAGACAGAGGAGGTTAAATGACTCTGACCCAGTTCATTCACTCTCTTCTTGGTGGTTGTCAATTCTAACCTTCCTGCCAACATCCACACATTTCTATACATCAGACCATCTCTAAAAAAAAAAAATCTCACTAACTCTAATTTTTTAAAAATGAGTAAAGATTTTTAAAAATCAAGCTCTTTACATTTGTTTTATTCAGAAAGAATTTCAGTTTGCAAACTTCACATTTTTTAATAGTGCAAGACAAATCAATACCCATTGAAAGCTTTTTGTGTAAACAAACACAGAAGACAATTTTTCCTCCATGTGGCAGGAGAATGCAACAAACCAGGTATCTGTACTAAAACTTTCCGTACCTCTTCAAGTCCTATAATTCCATCTATAACTCTGTCTTCCGGTCCTGACTAAATCTTCGATAATTCCCAGAATGGATGAAATCTTGAATCCACATCAGCTTTCAACATCTGCTGAGTCTTAACTATATGTTGAGTCTTAACTATACAGAAACAAAAACGAAATTCTGGTGTGTCACCTTTAAGGATTACAACTTAAATCAGACTCCAAAGTATATGGCAATAGAAGCTACATTTCTTTTCCTAGTCAATATAGACATCAGCCAGAAAACAGAAGTAGGCAACATGATGGTTATGTGCTACATGCAGCAAAACTGCCTCAACATCCATTTAAACAGTTATATGATTCTTATTTTAGAAGTTCTCAAATACACAAAATGCATCTTATTCTCTAAAAGAAACTTAGGGACATTATCAAAATCAGTTTCTCATATATAATACTGATGCAACCAACATCTAATTTGTATTTTTGGCTCAGTAATTTAATCTTCAGAATCATACTATTTAAACAAGCTTATCAGTGTATTACAAAATGAGAAACTCATAACCTACTTAAAAAAATGTAGTTTTACAAAAATCTCCTTATTAAAAATGCTTAACTTAGGATAACAAACCACAGTTATGCAAAGTGTGGTCCAAGGCTTGGCAGCATCAGTGCTCATGGGAATTTATTGGAAATGCAAATTCTCAGGCTCCATCCCAGACTTACTGGGGGGATGGAGGAGAGAAGAGGGGTAGGGTTGGAATCTGTGTCTTAACAAAGTCCTCCAAGTGGTTCTTATGCACTGGTATAAATGACAATATTAAGAACTGCAATAATACTGGAAATGAGGGACAGGCATGCTAAACAAGATTGATAATATGAAATAGATTTTAAAGATCCAAAATATATAGAGGACCAAAAAAATGCAATCAGTTTACTCTATATCCATTTCCCCTTGTTACTTACTTCGAAGTAAATGAGAACTGTGAAATTCATATATGGATGTAGTCGACTGCTTGTAAGTTCAAGTCTAGTTATGCTGTGGTTCAGAAATATTTGCACATCAAACCAGAATCTGAGTTTACACTTGGGATCCTGAGCCCTTTGTAAATGTGAAGAGAGTAAATTCAGAATCAAAATGTCTTGAAGAAATTGTTTTCTAGGAATCTTGCCGGTCCTTTTTCTCAGGGTGACCTTAACTTTCAGACTTGAGGAGTATTTTCCTTTCCTGATTAATACTTCCATAGGATGATTAGTGTACTTTGTTTGTATATATATCAAGACAAGCTGCTTTCTCCTTGCTATCAAGAACATCATTGTAAAAGGATAACCAATATCAATATCAATGGTTATCAATGGTGAGCTTACTGGTGTTCTCTGTTCCCCCTACTCACCCATGAAGAACATGGGGCTGATGTGTTCCAAACATTGGCCATTTTCTTCTCAATAACACAGAAACCTTACAAATAATCTGCACACATCTGAGCAGATTCCAGGAGGACCTGTCCCTCAAAAACAGGTTTATTTCTAGGCCTTTAGAATCAAATTAGAACACCCAATCAGATGCCTATTTGTACAAACATTCATTTCAAGTATATCTAAATGTCTCTACATCTTGCTTTTGTTCATCACACCGAGCAGAGCCTCCTCCACTGTGTAATATCACAATAATGAATACACATAGGGCGCTTAGGAAGGATTCAGGCACCGCAAAATCAATCAATTGTTAATTCTATAAAGTGACTAAATGTTCCTTCCTCTGCAATAGCTCCATTAAGCTGTGTTTTGGTGGGAAAGACACCCGTGTCCTCAGCCCACTGTCTCTGTAAAATAAAAGTGTGACCATCACTCAGATCCTACCTAAGGCTTATCTTGAACTCTATTATTTCCTTGGATTGTCTCAACCCACCACTCTCCCCCACCTCCAACAAGAAGCAAAAATTGGCATGGCACTTTAAAAACCATGGGCCACATGGTTACTAATTACAGAGGATTCGAGGCAGAACTGAGATTAGCAGCCAAAATAACCAGAGTGCGTATTTGTTGGCATCTTATTATTTTGATAAAATACAAATTTTACAATGAGTATTTGATCAATCAAATTCCTCAGTGTGTCAGGATAAGGAGTTTTAGAGCTTCTCCTTGGGATAAACACATTTGTTATTTATCTCTTATCCTCTGCCATACCTCGGCCCTATGCATGAGGAGTTCGGTCAATATTTCTTGAATTGAAAGAATGAAGGCTCTATTATGAGCTTTGGCTCTGAACCACACTGCCTGGGTTCAAATTGTGGCTCTGCCACAAGCTACCTGTGTGGCTTCATCCTGTGTCCCTAAGTTTCCTTGTGAAACTTAAGCACAATAGTACATAAAAAATACTTCGTGCAGCAAAATGATACAGCCACTATAGAAAACTGTATGGTGGTTCCTCAAAAAGTTAAAAATAGAATTACCATATGGTCCAGCAACTTCACTTGTGAATATATATCCAAAAGAATTGAAAACACAGACTCAAAAGATATTTGTACATCCATATGCACAGCTACATCATTTGCAATAGCCAAAAGGTAGAAGCAACCCATGTGTCCGACAATGGATGAATGGATAAACAAAAGTGTCACATAGAAGTACAATGGAATATTATCTAGCCTTAATAAGGAAGGAAACTCTGACACACACTACAACATGGATAAATCTTGAAGGCATTATGCTAAGTGAAATAAGCCAGAGGCAAAAGGACAAATATTGTTTGATTACACTTGTATGAGGTACCTAGAGCAGTTAAATTAATAGGGACAGAAAGTAGAATGGTAACTGCCAGGGACTGAAGGGGGCAGGAGGAATGGGGTATTGTTCTTTAATGGGAGCAGAACTCTGATTTTGCAAAATAAAAAGAGTTCTATGGATGGATGATGGTGATGGTTGCACAACAATGTGAATGTACTTAATGCCACTGAACTACATACTTGAAAATGGTTAAGTTGATAAATTTTACATTATTTGTATTTACCACAATTTTTAAAAAATGTTTAATGCAGTACCCAACAATATCCTTATTCAATAAATCATAGCTATTGATGTTACTATTAATTTTTACAAAATCAACAAACCAAATATTTAACAAATATTTGTTAATGTAATTTGCCTAATGTAAAATGGCAAATACTCACAGAAAACTCTAGTGAAATAGACATTTGCTGAGGTCCAATTCCATTTCAGTGTCCCCTTGCCCACCCACCCCATCCCCCACCCCCACTCCCATGACCTCATTGGGGATGTTTAAATAATAACCAATTAGTTTCCCAAATTTCAGCAACATATCAGCCCCTAGGCACCGAGGTGGGTAGAAATTCAGCACAGGAGGTAAAACAGACTGATACTAAAGAAGAGACTCGCAGCCATGCCCCAGCTTGCTTAATGGATCTACATGATCCTAGCAGACCTAACATCACAAAGAGAAGGACAGAGAGGGAAAAAAATTCTAGTTTCATCTGGGGAAAACTGGGCCCATGGTAACCAATTTTATGGGTCTTTTGACTTGCGCCCATGGGTGTGTATGTGTGTGTATGTGTGTGTTGAGAAGGATTTAATCCAAAAACATAGATGAAGAAAGCTGTGTGTCTCCAATGTGAAGCCGGGTTGCATAATCACTTCTGAAAGCAGAGAAAAGGTAACAGATGTTTACATTACAATCTGGTTGCTTCTTGAAGGGCTGCCAAATGATTTAAATAGTCAGGAAGACTGCAGGCCCCAGTGATTTGTTGCCCCCACTAACGCAGGCAAAGAATTCATCCCAATAACATTTTCTTTGTGTGGCCTTATTAAATACCCCTACAAAATATTTATGGCTTTCAAGCTACTTAAAATTTTAAACTGCACACCAATAAAAAAGGTAGAACAGAAGGACTTATTCACAGACATTATGAAACTTACTGTCTTTGGTAAAGAGGGATGCATTAAAAAGGAATTCAAAATCCCTTTTAACTTTTGGGTGTTCCATAGCTAATACTAAGATGAATTTTTAAATAAAATAACATATAGCCAAGAAAAAGAATGGCATATAGTTCTTTTCACTAATTTGTCATCCTTCCCAGAATGACTCCAGAGGATAGCTGAGTCCCATATGAATGCATGTAAAATACTCACCAGTGCATAGGACGTCTCCATGATCAAGGGGGTTTTTCCTGACCGCAGGGATGTCAGCAGACCCCATGCATGTCAGCCTCCTTCCCCAGTCTCAGGTTCACCACAGGCCCTCCTGTGGGCCTTTGTCAGGTAAACAAAGCAGGACACAAGTTATATGATGTATAACCCCATTTAACAAAAATGATGAGGTCTAAATGTCTATATGTGGATACAAGCAGAAAGAGTAAATTGGATATTTACCAAAATGTGAAGAGGAATTTTCTTGGTAACAGTATTGGGATCATTTTTTACTTCCTTTTTTATACTATTCTAGTGTTTGAATTTTCTACCCCAAGCATGTGTTATCTTCATAAATTTAAAAAAAAAAAAAATTAAAGAAAGAAATCTTCAAATCAGCAGCTTAGAATGATTAAAAGAATCTTGGCTAATGCATTTAGAAACCTGGGTTCCCTGCCAGAAGTAAGGAGGTGGCAATGGATAATCCATTTCATACTCTGGGACTAAAACTTTTCACTAGAGCAAGATTTCTCCACAGCAATTGTGACATTTTGGTTCTCATGTTGTGGGAGCTGTCCTATGCCTTATAGGATGTTCAGCAGCATCTCTAGCCTCTACCCACTAGAGACCCACCCAGTTTTATCAACCAAAAATGTCTCCCAACATTGCCAATGTCCTCTGGGGAATGAAATTGCCCCTGGTTAAGAACTACTGTACTAGATGGTCTCTAAGTTTCTTTCCTTGCTGAAAACCTTTGATTATTTAGAAGACTTAGAAGTATCTAAGGCTGAGGTTTTAGGGCCAAAAGTACATACGGTATACCAAGAACTTAACAATTTTTTCATGATTCATTAAGCGAAGGATATGAAAATGAAGAAAATAAGGAAATAAAACCATGAATTTTCAGAGAAAACTTTAGGACATATGTCATAGACATAAAACTAAGAGAATTCAAATTCAAATTCAGACACAATGGTCATTAAAAACTAATAATAATAGTAACCCTAGCTTTTGACAGTTTCACCTTTAGTTAAGACAATTCAAATGCTGCAGAAATGTTCTATTGCTTTCTAGTTTGGAATGAACTTATAGCACTAAAGAGCCAACATAGATTATTTTGTATGAAACGTCATATTTTTATTAAAAAAAGCCTATTGTTTCCTCTTAATTTTATAAGAAATACATGGGTATCTTCTAAAAGGGATACTTAACTCTTCTACACTAACAATACTACAAACAATCTCATGAAAGGAGATATATTATCCACACCTTTACTATTTTTCTAAATACAGTATCTTCTTTTTGTTTGCCATTTTAACAAGAACTTCCTAACATCTGACACTAGCATACTTCTGAATTAAAATTATTTATACTCATGCTAATGACTTGCTACTGTAAAATACTGACATCTTTTGAATTAAAAAATGACCAAAAAAAAGATTCAATATGGTTTTAGTCTCATGACTCTATCAAAATCAGTAACTCATGCATGAACCAGAATGTTTCATCAACAACACCCCACACCTGGCACACTAAGTGTTCAACAAATGTAAGATACACCTACAATTATGCCAGGAAGTAAGGTTTTATTCCAAATTATTAGTTTGGTTTTATAGCACTAAAAGGCACAAAGTATGAAAGAGGAGACTATCGCACAGCAAGTTAATATTCTGAGTTCTCTTTCACAAGTAAATCTTAAATCATTACCTAAAACCGCCTCATCATCATTTTAACATCTGTCTTTCAATATGTTCGAAAGTGTCCAAATTGAGTCATTCCACCCAATCTTCTCCCACCATCACCTCCCATTTAAATGTCTCCTTTGTAACTGCCAATACCGCGACAGCTACTAGGGAGTGACCCAAGCTAGCTAGTGCATACAGTCCTCAAATCCTTGCGGTAGGTTCAACTGAGCCTTGATAGTGAAGGAAGTGGATGTGGTCCTCTTCTGCAAAGACAGCCGAAATGCGTCAGTGGTCTCACCCCATCACAACAGTCATCCTCTGCAGGTCTGTATTGGAATGGGCACTAGGCTAGGAGTTGGGACCCTGGGATTCTAATCCCAGTTCTTTTTATACCACAGTGATTCAAGTCACACCTCCTACCCTTGAACTTCTAGAAAACTGAGCTCTGAGGACCTTTCCAGATTTAAATTTCTGTAAGCCTTTAAGTCTTTCTTTAAACCAGATTGTACAATTAAATTTAAGTTAAAACACACACACACACACACACACACACACACACACACACACACACACAAGAGCCCTTTTAACTGACTTTATAGAGGAAAGAGATTTAAACTTGAATGACAACTGTAAAATAAGAAGAGTTACTTTTACTTTTTTCCACAAATATCAAACAGATGGGAAGCCAAAGTTAATTTTATCTTGTGAGAGGTGGGTTGCCAGAGATCACAAGCTGAGTGGGCTATCATTACAAAGCTTTAGCTTTGTAATGTTTTTATAAGTTCGGGCTGCCTAGGACCGATGTGAGCTTTTTAAATAACGTTTTCAAAACAAAAAATTATAAAGTGATGAATGTAGCCAAGATCACTTCATCAATCCCTTTGTGAACGCCTTTTTCCTACTGCCTATCCACCACACTCAATCCTGAATCTTCTCAACAAAATAAGATAAAGTACACTTATGATTGGATTGCCTTCGGGACTTGAAGTCATTTTGCTAATCCTAGCAAATTTATAACCAACACCTGATGAAACCCACACATATACACAAATTACCTATCACCTCAATGTTCCATCTATCTTGAGGGGGAAAAAATGCAAAAGGCTAATCTATGTACTATGAAGGCTCTCTCTCTCTCTATATATATATACATATATATATATATGTATGTATATGTATATATATATGTGTATATGTATATGTAATGTATATGTATATGTAATGTATATATTATATGTATATGTAATGTATATGTATATGTATATGTATATGTATATGTATATGTATATGTATATGTATATGTATATATATAAAGAAATAGAGCCAGAATACAGGGTTAAAAACTCCCAAAGAGGAAGAAGGCATGAGGGGGGAAATGTACTTATGCAAATTCTAAAGAGATCTATAAACCTGCAATCTGAGAATTTTATTATTAAGCTAAGCTTCTTAGTATAGAAATCCCCAAAACTCTCCAACTGGGCAGCTAATTGAGAGTTAGGAAGAGCCAAAACGACTACTCTCTTCATTTCACTTATCACTGGCAATATAGAAACCCTTGCTCAATATGATAATGTGACTTTTGTCAATGCAAGTTCAAATCAGATAGAGGATTGGCTGGTGATGATGTCATACCCTGGGTTAATCCCCAGTGAAAGCAGTTTTAATATCATATGCATCAACACACATTTACATAACAAAGTATTATATTAAGTGTAACAATAAATGAGTTGTGCAGATAAAAGCAGCTATTAGAGAAAGGCTATGTGCCACTGAAAAGGAGGTAATGGGATAAAGAATCCTTTTAGTCTGTGACTTAATTTAACTAGGTCATCAAACTATACACATCTCTAAAAAGATCAAAAAATGAATATGAAATTCAAGTGACCTAGAACATTCTAGTACTAGAAATACAGAATGGTTGCCTCTGATGAAAAATATTCAATAACCGAGTAGAAATACTTGCAGGATTTTTGTATGGTGAAGTGGAAGTAAAAAAAAAATTAAAGTTATTCAAAAATACTGCTTTGAATGGCAGCCACTGCTTTTCTTATCTTTAACAGATAAAACTAGCCCAGTCAAATCATAACTTAAAACCTTATAATAAATTTTAAAGTGTCAAAGGGTAGTTAAGATGATACAGAGCAGAACAATGAAAGAGAAGGACTGAGAAAGGAAACCTTGAAATTCAGCTTTAAACTATGAAAATATTGATCAAGAAATGTCCAAACAAATGAAGAAACCTCTCTGCACAGATGAGCAATGCCAATTCACACGGTCAGTTTGGGAGAACATAAGTCATCATTAGTCATGACTCTGAAAATTGCTCTCATTTTGCCTTATTAAGATCTTTATTTCCAATCCAAAGGTGGTGTTGGGCTTGCACACTGATTTATGCCTACAAACTTGGCAGAAATGCTTCTCACTATAAAACCCACAGTGAGCTGTTGAAGAATTCTTCAAGTCATACATACATCTGTTCTCAAATGACTTAGTGGAAAATACTGATTATATTGTGAAATGTATATTCCTAAATTATTTTAGCCATTTTTTAAATCCAGTCCTTGCCTGGACAGGGCTCAGACCCAAAGACAAATTGTTCCCACCTTGTCGCCCCTCAGCAAGTGTGATCACAAAAGGGGGTCAGTGTGATCAGAAAGCTTAGCCATCAAGTATGCACGTTTGGGTGTCTGGATCTGCAGATGGGGTCTTCAGGTTGTTGTGGACAATTCCCTACACCCAGGACATTAGAGAAAGAACCAGACCAAGGCTTTAAACATGCCCATCTCCACACACTGGGATTGCCTGTCACATCACATCAACCTTGCTCATCTTGGAGGGATGGCCGTTGAAAAGTTAAAGGGAAAAAGAGTTCAGGGATACAAATGCTTCACCAATGGTAGTGGAGAGTCCTTAAACCCTGGTGGGGGGATAGGCAGGCACACGGTGGGTCTCAGCGTGTGCATATATACATCTTGCTGAAGAGCTAACTCATACCTCGTCTAAGGTTCTCAGAGGGGTCCGTGGAGCTCCCCAAACGTTAAATGATACTGATTTAGGAGAAAAACACATCAGTGGCACTGTGTCTGGCTTGGGCTGCCTTCCTGGAGGAGGGATATCAGGCTTTCCACTTCCCATCCTCCGCAAGGATGAGCTCATGGTTTAGTATTAAAGCTGCCCTCCCTTCCAGAAGCGAGTGACAGGGCAAATGAGACAAGAATAGGCTTGGAATGAGAGGAAGAAATGTAGACACGCTGGCTTGGTGGACAAATCCGAGGTGCCCAACTCAGAAAAGAGAACTTCCAGAACCGCTCCAGTTCTCCACTTGCGCGGGAGCTTTGCTCTCCGAGCTGGAAGGTGCGTCCCCGGCGCACGCGGCGCCTTCCAGCAAGAGCCCTGCAACCAGTGGTCCAGGGTCCACGAATGAAGCCCCAAGGGATGAAACCCCAAGGCCGGCTTCTCTAAAACAAGGGCTCACGGAGAGTTCGCCCTCTTTCCTCGTACCAATCCATTAAGTGGCCTCTCCCGCAGCCACAGAGCGCCATCCCACCCCCAGGGTCTCAATGGCAGGCAAGAACCCAGAAGTTGGAAGCGGCGCTACCCTTCCCCACCCACACATCCTCACTTCAGAGAGCCACTTCTAACTTCAGGGGGCACGCCAACTACCGTACAGGTCGCCCCGCACTCCAAGGAACCAGAATGGGGGTGCGGGGGAAGGAGGTTCCCGCGAGCCGAGTCATGTCGGTATCAGTCAGAGCGCAGCTGCTGCTTACAAGACAAAAATTGAGCACAGAGTCGAAAGTGACCCCAAGCCCATCTTCCAGCCCCTCTTTTCCCCATTCCAACCGGTCTTACTTGACTAAGAGTAGGCAGCCAGGTCTGCGCATCCAGGGTGAGGCACCGATCTACGCACCAAAGCCGGAGGACGCTGACGGCACCGCCTCCCCGCGGGCCCCCGCGGAATGCCCCATCACCTCCTCAGGACCGCTGTAAAGAAAGTTGCTACGTTTCTCCAAAGACGAGTCCGAAATTGCCGCGGAAGAAGCTGTGGCTGCGACTCCGACTCCAAGCCTGCGGTCTGGCGGCAGCGGCGCTTGGGGTGGTTGCGCGCCGTCCGGTGTGGCGTGCAGCGAGCAGTGCGGAGAAGAGCGGGACCAGCGAGCCAGCGGTGAGGGGCTGGGCCCGCCGCGGGCCGCGCTGATTGGCGGGGCCGGCCGACTGCCCCAGTCCGGGCTGGATCGGGTGGTCCACGTGAGCCGACCCTCTCCCCGCCCAGTGCCCCTGCTCAGTCTCCGCGCCTCCACCCCTCGGCTCCCGGCGTCTCTCCAGAGCGCCTCTCTGTGGCCACCACTCCGCAGGTGCTGAGAAGGTACTCTCTGAATACCTGCGAGCCGCGTTGATACCCGCATTAAGGGAGAAAAATTTAGGATTCAAGTCGCAATCGAAAACAAGCTCACGCATGGTGTCTCCATCCGAGGACTCAAAACAGTTTGCAAACAGGCTTACTTAGCTGCCTTTCGCGTAGCAAATGCATAACTAACCTGGCTTCTTATATAACTTGTTTGCATGAGAGAGGAGGAAATTTCACACACGTCAATATCTGAATACTTTCTTTTAAAATTATTAAAAATGCAGCTAAGACATCTTTGACTCACCCCTCATGGCAACCCCTCCTCCCTTCTCCCTTCCCCAAGTGAGGTAACACTAATAATCAGTGACACTTAAACAGTATTCAGTTTACAGAGAATACCTCATCTGATCTACTTTTTATCGATAAGAAAGCTGAGGAACAGAGAGGTAACATAACTTACTGAAGACCATACAGTTGATTGGTGGTCAGTGTGTAATTTCAACCCAGGAAGTATCTCACAGAATCCATGCTCTTTGACATTCAGTGTAATCCAGAAGAGGCATCCCCTGAGAACTTGTTAGGAATGCAGACTTCCAGACCCCACCTGAAATCAGAATCTCCATTGTAACAATCCCCAGATGGTTAGTATATGCATAAAGTTTGAGAAGCATTGCTCTACCCTACTATGCCATGCACTGTCACTAGTTTGCCTTACAATCTTCTGGTCCTCTTACTCGGCATCGACATAAAATTAGGCATCATCCTGCCCCAGTTGCACGCCAAAATTTGCCTTTCTTTGAGCTTACTGCTTGAACTAATCTATGGCAGGCCTCCTATCTGTTCTACCAACCTTTGTTCTATACACACACACTTACGCGCGCGCGCGCGCACACACGCACACACACACACACACACACACACACACACACACATGCTCCATATTATTTTATCGTTTAACATTGTCAATCCTTTTCTCTTTCATCATCAAAATTCGGGCTCAGCAGCCAAACATAGTCATGTTACCAAGTTGTGACTAAGAGGGAATTCAAGTGCTGAGATTCTACGAAAGAGGAGGTCAGATCCAAGGAAAACCTGAAACTACATGCCAGGAGATGCCAGAGCTCTTTCTTGACAACATTCATTCATTCATTCATTCGATAAAACTGAGGACCTACTCTGTGTCAGGCACTGCAATAGGTGCTGGAATATACAGAAGTAAACAAAACAATACAATGTCCTGCTTCCCCTAGGGAGGACAGGCAATTACTGTGATACATAAGTGAAGTACTCAGGGTTTTGCACACACACACACACACACACACACTCACGAAACACTCTTTAACATGCTTTCATATTTGTAGATAATGACATCATGTGATTTGGACATTGTGTTGATTTTCCCTCGTTTGTATAACATCCAGAACACTACTGGGCACATCCTGGTGCTTAATCAATGCACTGGTGACTGACTGTGCCTGCAAAGGAACATTCCAACTCTCCTAGGCCTATTTATAAAATCCTCTTACTATCAAGTGAAGCTTCAGTTTTAAAATTTTGCAATGTTCATGTACTTTGAGTATAATTTTTACTTAGGAGATTAATAAGAATAATAGCTAGCATTAATTGTGGGCTTGTGTGTGGCTCACTAAGCTAAGTGTTTCACATGGATCATCATCTTCATAACTCTACAAAGTAAATTCACTTATTGTAATCTCTATTTCACAGATGAGAAAACTGGGGCTCAAAAGAGGTAAGTAACATGCCCACAGTTGAAAACACAATTCAATGGCAGGATTATGAGAAGTGAGCCGGTCTCTTTAATTGCAAGACTTGTGTTAGAGTGGGTGAACTAAAAGCAAAAAGTATTTGTCTCTCCCTTGACATTTGTCTTTGCAATTTTCATAGCACCATTTTCTAACTTTTTATATTTACCCCAGCCCTTTAACTTTCGAGTTAATTTTTCTACCCACATATTCGCTTTGTTTTCCCTTGCTTAAAAATGGGAATGGGGAAAACTGTAATAAATGAAACAAATGATGTATTTTTTTGTTTTCAGTCTGTTTGTTTTTCAGCAACCTTTGAGGAAACATGAGTCAGGTTTCCTAGATTTCTGTCTACTTTGACATACATCCGTATCTCATACATTGACAGCTCTTCAACACAAAGGGATCCCTCCCCTCACTCAAATAGCAGAAAATATCACGCCCCTTGCCAGATTAAATGCTCTGTGCAATGCTCGATACCAGCTCTGTCCCTCTTTACAGATACTAATAAATCCTCCCACCTGAAAGTGAACATCTAAAACTAGCTTCAGCTGGTCTTTGTGAATCACTTTCTATTCTGGTGGCCTCGCCACAGTCCTGGTCAGGGAGAAAGCCCAGGGAACTTGCAACATTGAAAAGAGGTAAGGTATCTTTCATTGGATCCTGGATTCACACCCCCTCGCTTAGGAAGTGGGCAGCTGTTTTAGCTATTAATGACTTCCTGCCTGGGATGGCTGATTCAGGCTTGCTTTAGACTTCTGGAACTCAGACAAGTTGTCTGGCCATTCAGTTTGGAAGGTTCAGGTGGGTTTCACAATCCTTCCTTTTGCTGACCGCAACTGCTTTAATAACGTATGTCCTGGAAAAGAACAGTACTTCGAGGCAAATTAGCATAAGAAGGATTTGTGAAACCACAGTGGGAAAGTATTTTGAGAGATCACACAAGAGCTGTTGTATGGAGCAATATAAGCTAGTTCCAAGCAGGACCAGCCTCTCTCTGGTAGAATCATCAAAGAAATTATGTTCCTTTTAGTACTGTGTCTCTTCTTCCCAGGCCTTTCACCTTGACATTTCCCAACGTGGCTGCTTTGCCCCCCGCTACACAGAAGATTGCTATTGTCATTTATGAATTCATTTTTTCATTGATTCTTTTATTAATTCACTGTAAATTTTTGTCAAAGAGATATTTGTACATCTATGTTCATAGCAGCATTACACACAATAACCAAAATGTATCCACTGACAGATGAACGGATAAACAAAACGTGGTGTGTATATATATATATATATATATATATATATATATATATAATGAAATAGTATCAGAATTAAAAGAAAGAAAATTCTGTCATACCCTACCATACAGATGAAACTTAAAGACATTATGCTAAGTGAAATTAGCCAATCACAAAAAAACAAATATTGTATAGGTGGTTGCCAGAGTATATGAGAAAGGGTAGGGGGAAGAATGGGCACTTAGTGTTTAATGGGGACAAAGGTTCAGTTTTGCTAGTTGAAAAAAGTTCGTCAAATGGATGATAGGGATGGCTGCACAATACCGTGAATTTACTTAATGTCACTGAAATGTACACATAAAAAGTTTAAACCAGTAAATATTATATATGTATTTTACAACAATTTAAAATTTTCAAAAATAATCATTCTTCTAAATCAGTCTTAAATGACAAAATTTTAGAGCTTAAAATGTGAGATGTGATTCAATTTGTACACAAATGACCAGACTTAAACTAAACATTTTTTGTATAAACAAAAATATCTTTTTTGCATTTTTTTTGTGTGTGCTAGACACTTTAGATGCAGTTTAAAAAGACATTCATAATGTCTGAACTCAAAGAACTTACAAAGTGTACCACGATGACTTGGATGGAATACTTATTCAGTTCATAATTTCTTCTCCAAAAAATATTTATTGAGTGTCTATCAGATGCCAGGCTCTCTGCTACCTGCTAAGATTCATTGCTAAACAAGAAAACATAAACCCAACCCTCACAGGGCTGCCAATCTAGCAGGGGAGAAAGACATAAACAAGAAATTTTTGTTTCTCTAACCCTTGTGCTCCTTCAAAATTTACTGGTTCTTGGAGAAGAAAAAGAATGGCTTAGATGATAGGGGCTCTGTTCATCCCTCTGGCGACCAAATCAAAGTTGTGATGGAAACAAGGAGCAGCAGCAAGGAAAAATCGCCTGGGATCTAGATAAACAAGCCACACAACTAGAGAAAAATCCAAGAAATCACCCTGCAACAGAAAAGGTAGGACAGGGCAAGGATGCCGGGCTGCCCAGTCCCAAGCAGGTGAGTAAGACAGAGGTTGTGGCACCCGCAGCAGCAGACGCCTCTTAAAGGGGCCATGTCTGCAAACAGATTTACGCGGTGACAGACCTGCTTGCTCTGAGCACCAGTGCCGATTTGGCTACATGCAGGAGCACCAGAGACTTACAGGGAGACATTGTCAGAGTGAGGGCCAAGGTGAGACTCACTCTGTACAGAAGTGCCAGTGGTATCTATTGTTCCCTGTTGAGCCACCCTCCTCCCCCCACCCCCAGTGTGCTGACACAGCTCCGCTATAGCCATGACATCATCGAACTGGATAACAGAGGTAGCTCTGCCCAGAGGATTCCCTAAAACCCCGCCTCCCCCAACTTGCAGCCCCACACGAGCCACATCCAGGTATATCCTCAGTGAGTCAGGTGCTCCTTGCTGAGCAGCGCCTAGAGTCACGCTGGTGGCAACTGGCCTTGGATTCTGATGTGGCCTTTTGAGGCAACTATAAGCATAGCATCTGTGGATTGCTTACTGAATCTTAACAGGTGACCCTGGAGAGGTAGAGGCTTGAGCTAAATCTGGCCTACAGCTGAACTCCCTCTCAGGACTGTGCCACTGGACATCTATTTCACAAAGCCACACTAATAAGATTAGGAGACATAGAAACAGACATGGAAAGGCAGTCAAAATGGGAAGACAAAGAAGCAGAAACCATATGAGAGAACAGAACAGAGATCCAAATATAATGGAGTCAAGTGATGTAACAGATGCAGAGTTCAGAACACTGATTATAAAGATGCCCAATGAACTTTTGGGAAGTGTAGATAAATTCAGTGAAAACTTCAACAAAGAGATAAAACCATAAAAATGGAAATGTAAATTATAAAAGGGAACCAGTCCAAAATGAAGAACACATTATCTGAGATGAGAAGTGTTTTAAATGGAATAAACAAAGTAAATAAAGAAAAAGATCAAATGCCCTATTTAGAGGACAGGAAAGCCAAAGACACTTAATCAGAATGGCAAGAGATAAGATGCCAACACTATAAAAATAATTTAAGAAGCATATGGGATACTATAAGGGTTCAAATATCCATCTGATAGGCATAACTGAAGAAAATCAAGATGTTGAACAGCTGTTGGAAGAAATTATGATGGAAAACTTCCCTAACCTGGTGAAGGAAATGGATATAAAACCCCAGGAAGCTCAGAGAATCCCAAAAACCAGGGATCCAAAGAGGCCCACACCAAGACACATCATAATTAAAATACCAAAGCTTAAATACAAAGAAAAAATCTTAAAAGCAGCAAAAGAAAAACAGATAGTTACCAATAAGGGAACACCTGAAAGCCAGGCAGCTGATTTCTCAAAAGAAACTATGCAGGACAGAAGGGCTTGGCAAAAAAATATTTGACATGATGAAGACCGTGGTTCTACAACCAAGAATACTTTATCCAGCAAAGCTATCATTTAGAGTTGAAGGACAGATAAAGAGCTTCCCAGACAAAAATAAGCTAAAGAAATTTATCACAACCAAGCCAGTATTACAGGAAATGTTGGAGGGACTTTTTTAAGCTGAAAATACATGTATCAAAAACAAGAATAAAGAATGGTAACAACTACATTCCTATCAATAAGTACCATAAATGGAAAAGAATTAAGTGCTCCAACAAAAAGACAGAGTGGCTGAAAGGATAAGAAAACAAGATCCTTACTTGTTGCCTACAAAAGACTCACTTCAAATTAAAAGACACACACAGACTAAAAGGAATGAGATGGAAAAAGATATTGCATTGATGGACCTAGAAGATATTTAAGTCAGATAAAGAAAGATAAACACTATATGATTTCACTTTAATATGGAATTTAGGAATAAAAAGAACAAACTAATCAAAAACAGACTCACAAATATACTGGACAATTTGATGAAAAACAGAGGGGAGGGGTTTGGAGGCTAGGGGAATGAGGTGAAGGGTTAAAGAAGTACAAATTAGTAGCACATGGATGGTCATGGGGATGGAAGCATGGCATAGGGAGTGCAGTTAGCATTATACGTTGGGTAGGTGGAGGGTCAGGGGAGGGAGGGAGCAATTGGGGGGATCATTTTACAAACTATATAGATGTCTAACCAATCAATGTACTGTGTACTTGAAACTAATTAAAATAAATGAATTAAAAATAAAATAAAATTTTAAAAACTTACTGGTTCTCACCTTCTAGACTAACACATGACATTATGAAGTCTGCTAACAATGTCCTGACATAAATTTTCTAACAGTGGTCCTTTCCAATGCTTATAACATATTCGTGCAGTAATACAGGAAACAACGTATTAACCCAGTATTTTCCAAAATGTGATTTGCATCCCACAGATGGTATGCAAGTGATTTTAGCTGAAACACAGAAGAATTTTCTTAATATTTGCAATTTATTTTAATATATATTAGAAAAAATGTTAAACAAGAACATCTAGGGTGATTTCATGGATATTGTTATTTAGAGTAAGATTAAAAAGAGATTCCAATTAAAGAAAAATATTATGATAATAATAGAAATTTAGGCAAAATCAGGAAGGTGAGGCACAACAAAATCAAGAATGAGCTGACATTTGTGAAAACAGGAGAAACTCTTGGCAGAAATGCTTGTCCAGTGACAGGGTGACAAGAATGATATTCTGAGAAAATCATTCTGAGAAAAAATAGATAGGTAGTCATTTTCATATCCCACCATGTGCCTAGCCTGGCTCCATTGTTAATATTCTCTTCATTTTCTAACTCTGCAACTCTTAGGGGGCAGCCACCTCACATCAGAGTGATGACATGTATTGAGAACCTCTACCTTCCCTACTCACCAACTCAGTTTCCTCTAAACAGACTCAACTTAGATGAAGATGGTAGTGAAGTGGGGGAGATAGTCAATTATCTTTAGACTTGGGTTCTGAGCATGTTGATTTTGCATCATAAAAGTTAATATTGTGGCGAACTAATGGTGGCAAAAGAAACCATGCTTTCAGTCCTTAACCTGTCCTATTTTCTCCCCTAGACCTCTAGTACAAAACTTTGGAGAAAGCAGAAAAATAAGTATTGGGTTTCATTCCCAAGTTCTTTCCATCTGCCCTATTTTAATACAGGCCACAAACACTACATGCTATTTGACTTTTATTTTTGGACTTGAATTTTTTACCTCTACCTAGGAACAACTTTATTTGGTAAAAGGTCATAAATGTTAAAGTAGGATTTAAGAGGCTTCACTTGGACATCTGACATTTGGAATGCTCTTGATCAGAGACTTATTCACTAGGGAAGCCAAATCCATCAGTAGATCTCAAATCCCATGGATTTCAAGTAAGTTGCAATACTAGACATTTGCCTGCCTGCTGAAAATCCCCTTCCAAGAAAGCATACTAGCCACAATTGTTGACCGTAAGTGACAAAAACTCAACACAAACTGATGTAGGCAAAAAGAGGAAGCGATTTGTTTACATAACTGAGATGTTCCAGAAGTGTAATTGGTTACTCGTACACAAGGGAGGGTTTAAATGTATATGGGTGCCTTCCCCATCTCTTAGCTTTTTTTTTTTTAATGAATTGGCCTCATTGTTTGTTACCAAGATAAGCTTCTTCCAAAAAGCAGGGAAGAGGCCCTTCAACAATTACAGCTATATCTTTCCAGCCCTGTGACTCTGAAAGCAACAAGAATTATCCTTTGGCTTCAAGTTAAAGAAATCTGTCTCAGCTTGTTCCACATGCTGAGGTCAGACAGAGGAGATGACTGGTAGTCCCACCATAATTACATGGTTATAAATTCATAATGTACATTGCAGGTGTCTGCCTCACCTGCTGCCCTGATTGAACATCCCATATAACAACAGCTAATTAGATTAGTTTGTGCTCCTAAGCCAAGAAAAGCCCATTCATTTAATACCTCTGACTTGTAGTCTGACTGGAAAGGTGGCATGGGACCATCAGATTTTCCTCACGGAATTTGAAAATGGGAGCCTAACAGACTGGGCCATTTACTTGGGGCAGTTGAACTACATGACATGACATGACAGACAATTAAGGGCAATGTGCAGTTGAAGACATAAAGAAGCCAGCCTACAGAAACTGGAGATCTGAGCAGAGTGAAACATTGACTCTGAGACTACATAACCATTGAAAGAGAGGTTCAGTAAGTTGTTGATTCAGTTTCCTGGGAGTTCCAGTGCCTGGAAATTTTGTAATATGAGTAGGGTATCCAGGTAAGAAATGACTAACACATTTAGTGCTTTTACCCATGTTATCTCATGTTCTCGTTGTTGTACTCCATTAGAATGTCTTTATTTTCTCCATTTTACAGATAAAAAAACTGAGGTTCAAAGAACCAGTCTGATCTTTCTTAATGTGATTTTTCATGTTAGAAAGCCTCTGAGTTGAGACTGCTTCCTCCTCTACTCTAAGTTGCCTCAGCGCCTTGAGTATCAGAAAAAGGTCTAGGCTGGAGACATGGTTATGAACATTATCTCTTTAGACTCTTAGAGAAACTCACTAAAGCCATGGAAGGGAATGAGGCTGCCAAGTGAAGGATAACAGCCAAGGAATAATGGTGAGAGCTCTCATCCATTGGGCACTCACTCTGTTTGAGGTTCTGCCCATTATGTGCTCTATCAACAAAAGAGAGACTGAAGTAGAACTTGTAAAGGTAACAGTGATCATGCTTCTAGGTGCCATAAGATGAAAGGGACTTCAAATAGTTCACTGTCTAGATCTTAGTAATTTTCCTGCCATGCTTACATTGCATTTCCTCACTTTGAGCCGAGGCTGAAAAAATTCAAGAGAATCTCTCTTTTACATAGTCATTTCTAAACAAACCTTGCAATTTAGCACAGGCCTATAGAGCCAGGCTGAAGAGAATGAGGTGGAGAATATCAAAGAGTGGGTGTCAGGCTGAATAGGGTGACTCTGAAGGCAACATCTCTACCCAGTCTTGATAAACAAGGTTCTACATTGAGAAATTTTGCTTATGGTGAAGACAGTGGTCAAATTTTATTCTTTTGTATGTGCTTGTCCAATTTTTCCAACACTATTTACTCAAGAGACTCTCCTCATTATATATTCTTGGCTCCTTTGCCATAATTTAATTGATCATATCTGCCCCTGGGGAATTTAGAACATTCTAACATTGTAATAAGATTTTTTTTAACAGCAGCAAATAAAAAGTAAAGTGAATTGATTGGATTGGAAGAATCAATATTGCAAAAATGTCCATACTATCCAAAGCAATCTACAAATTCAATGCAATCTTATCAAAATTCCAGTGGCATTTTTTAAAGAAATAGAACTAATAATCCTAAAATTTGCATGGAACCACAAAAAAATCCTAAATAGCCAAAGCAATCTTGAGAAAGAAAAACAAAGCTAGAGGTATCACACTCCCTGATTTCAAAGTATATTACAAAGCTATAGTAATATAGTATGGTATTGGCATAAAAAAAGACACATAGATCAATGGAACAGAATAGAGAACCCAAAAATAAACTCATGCAATATGGTCAATTAATTTATGACAAAGGAGCCCAGAAATATACAATGAGGAAAAGAGAGTCTCTTTAGTAAATGGTGTTGGGAAAATTGGACAGCCACATACAAAAGAATAAAACTTGCCCACTATCTTTACCATTCACAAAAATTGATTAAAGGTTTGAACATAAGATCTGGGACCATAAGACTCCTAGAAGAAAATATAAGTAGTAAGCTTCTTGACACAAATAATGGAGATCATTTTTTGAATCTGACACAAGAGCAAAAGCAACAAAGTGAAATAAATAAGTGGGACTGCATCATACTGAAAAGCTTCTGTACAGCAAAGGAGGCCATCAACAAAATGAAAAGGTAACCTCTGAATGGAAGAAAAAAATTGCAAATCATATATATATAATAAGGGACTAATATACAAAATATATAAAGAACTTATACAACTCAATAGCAAAAAAAATAAAACAAAAAAAACAAAAAAAAAACCTGATTTAAAAATGGGCAAAGGATCTAAATAGACATTTTTCAGAGATGACATTCAGATAGCCAACAGGTATATAAAAAGATGCTCAGCACCATTAATCATCAGGGAAATGTAAATAAAAACTGCAGTGAGATATCACCTCACACCTGTCAGAATGGCTTTCTCATAAAGACAAGAAATAAGTGTCGGTGAGGAAGAAGAGAAAAAAGAACTTTGTTCACTGTTGGTGGGAATGTAGACTCTGTGGAAAACAATATAGAGTTTCCTCAAAAAAAATTAGAAAAAAGTGCTGTGTGATCCAGCACTTTTATTTCTGGATATTTATCTGAAGAAAACATAAATACTAACTCAAAAAGATATCATACCCCTTTGTTCATTGCATCATTATTTACAATAGCCAAGACATGGAAGTAACCTAAATATTCATTCATTGATGGATGAATGGATAAAGAATGTGCAGTACATATATACAATGGAATATTATTCAGCCATAAACCAAAGAATGAAATTTTGCCATTTGCAACAATATGGATAGACCCTGAGGGCATTATGATTAGTGAGATAAGTCAGACAGAGAAAGAAATATACCATACAATATCTCTTAAACATGGGATCTAAAAGAGAAAGTTCATTAAGGAGGGGTCAAAAGGTATAAAGAAAAACAAGCCATAGATAGTTTGATTTACCACTGTATTGTCAAAACTAAACTTTGCTTTTCACAGCAGGTGAGCAAATAATATTTGCTGAATGAACTAGCTCCTCAACTCTTGGTTTAAAAAAACAATGAGAAAAAAAACCTTCTATTATATACTTTATATTGAACATGGGGAGTAGAGATAGAATATTGTAAATATAACCTATAAAACCTATTTGTTTAAAAATAAAATTTATAATAAAAAAGTAAAGTATGATTCAGTATGTCAGTGCTTTATTTTGTACGGTTATTAGCACACACTGACATAAATTTTAAAAAACAAATATATGTGCTGAGGTGACTTTTTAAATATTCCCTTGTACTTACTTTTACCCCATGACCCCTCTTTCTGTCCTCACTCCCAACAAATCCAAGCAGCTAGACAGTATGTTTACAACTCCAGGGGAAAACATACCAAACAAAATTCGCAGAACAAAGAGACAAAGTCATGACTTATGAGTTTCAAACTAGGCTGCTGAAACCCATGTCAGAAATAATAGTTTTGAAAAAGTTTCTGAGCCCCAGAAGCCAGGTTTTTGAATATCAAAAAGTCACAGTATACCTTAAACAATAGATTGGGGGGAAAATAATCTCCCCTCTAGCTTTCAGAGTAGGTACAGATTCCATAGGCTGGCTGGAAGAGACAACAGTTTGAAAAGAAGAAAGTAAAATGGGGATGAACATTACCTAGAGAGGCTACTGTGGACAGTGGTCCTCAAATTGTGTAAGACCAACAGAAGTCTGGTCTAGGCTGGAAATACTCAAGACTTCTCAACCTTAGTGCTACTGACATTTTAACCAGACAATTCTTTGTTATGGGAGCTGCCCTGTGCACTGAAGGATGCTTAGCCGGATCCCTGCCCTCTACCTATTAGATGCCAGTAGTACCTCCAAGTTGTGACAGCCAAAAATAACATTGCCAAGTATCCACTGAGGTGGAGGGGGGCTGTGTGGAGACGGGGCAAAATTTCCCCAGTTGAAAACCAAACAAGATGGCGATAGAGAGAGAGAGAGAGAGAGAGAGAGAGAGAGAGAGAGAGAGAGGAGATAGGGGCAGGGAGGAAGATTGAGATGACACACACATACACACATATCTTTCTAATAAAAAATTTATAAGTTCTTTGTACAGAAAACTTTAAAAACACAAAATAATCACCAAAAAATATCAATACTCTGCCCACTCAGTAATAATCATTGTTAATAGTTTATCTCCACATGATTATTCTAATATATGTATTTTATTTCAAGAAAACCAAAAAGTGGAGCCCTATAACCATATATTATACTGTTTTGTAATCTGCAATTTTTTTACTTCACAGTATGAATTTTCACAGAGGCACATCATCCCTTAATAACAGCCATACGCAATCTATTTAACCAGTGCCCTATTGCTAAACATTTAGGTTGCTCCCAATATTTCATCATCATAGATAATGCTCTGATGAATATCATATAGTCCTTTGACTATTTTCTTAGGATAAATTCCTAAGGAATTGTCTCAACGAAGAAAATTGATATTTGGAAAGTTGTATCTATAATATTTACTCTCTCCCTGGTTTAAGTCATAGGTTAGAGACTCAAAATATACCTTCTATTTCTCTAATTCTTTTATCTTTCCACAGTGCTTTCCAAATTGCCATGTATTCAAGGCACCTACCAGTTGTCCCTTTTTACTGATGAGAAAACTGATATTCATGGAAGTTAAGTGATTTACCCACAGCAACACAATTACTTAGCAACAGAGGATTAAAACCTACCTCACCTGAGTCCTGGGCTTTTTGCTATTAGTGCTCACATTGGTAGCATATATACTGCCAAAATTGAAATAATCTAGATAAAATTAGTATATCTATTGGTATGGGTGATATGCAAATTTATGAGCACTAGGCTATTAGAATAATTCTTGATTGTGATTTCTAAATATAATTTTGTGTAGATGCCAGAGGTTCCAAAACATAGTCAAGACTGAGACTTTGGATGAGTGAATCTGCTGCTTCCCATGCAAAATTCCACAACCAATCTCATCTCCAAATGCTGACTTAGAGGAATAATATTTAAAGATGCTAATTCCAGCATCTGCTTCATTCTTATCCCTAAAGCCAAATTGAGTTGGTACAGTCTGTTTTTACTCCCAGTTACACTCTAACGCAGATTTATTACCAATTAATTTCTTATCAAGGAAAAACAACCCCATCATAAGTATTTTAGATAATGATGTCTAAGTATTTTATATTGCTTTAAGTCTAAACAGTTAGAATAGAGATTGCATCCAATGGCCATTACCTCTTGATGCTTGCATTCTTTTTCATGTTTTGAGTCACCAAAAAAAAAAAAAAAGAAAAAGAAAAAGAAAATGCTACCCGCTGCTTAGTCATTTTTTAGGTTTAATGAGATTAAATAAATTCTGAGGGAGAAAAGAGTACAGCTTAATAATATTTTAAGTGGTTTGTAGAAACATTTCTTCTACCATGGGCACAATTTTAAACAGAAGCCAACTTCTGCAGTGCTATTGAAGGCTAATGAGTGCCTTAATAATATGCAGAGGAAAAAGCAATGAGTCGATTAGATACAGAAATATCCGAGACCTCTGAAATACAGTTAGGAAAACAACTCAATTGTACTCAGAGACAGAACTCATTACAAAGAATTATCCTAACATCCCAGTGATCCATTAGTTACTCATTAATAATTAGTGATCTTCTTGGCAGCATATATGGAGGTAATTGACACTCACTGATTTGAGGGCTAGACTTTAAAGCTCCAGATAAACTTTGAACCAATTTCTCTTAGTTCTAATAATAACTAGACAATAACACTTTAAAACATCACAACTTATATTTCCTAGAACCCAGTTGATGCCACTCT
>CM053507.1:61121948-61149431 GCA_028627145.1 Eidolon dupreanum
CCTGCTACGCAAAATTGAGGAGTTGGCCCTGGCTCTTTCCTGCCAGGATTCTAACAGATGCCACACCTTCTACCTACATACCTGACAGAGAGAAAACGGACAGAGTCTCCCAGGAAGGTAGACTGCTATCACGTTAAAATCATGATCCTCAGGTCAGATTTCTCAAATAGGCTATTTCCATTCCAGTGAGCTCCAGCATCCTTGTCCCTAAGCAGATTCTATTTCCAAGTCACAGCTAAGATGACAAGATAATAATGGGGAAAATGGAGTATCTAGGGTTGAATTAATGCCTAATTTATTTATTACTCACCTTATTCTAGTGCCAATGACACAACAATCATATACTTCATTAATAATCCTCACTCTCCTTTATGTAAATAAATATATCACTTCATAGTTGTGAAGAATAGAATGTTTTCTCTAAGTTCTCAGAAAGATCTCATTTGGCTCCCAGTATTGAAAAGCAAGGTTGGAGTTTGTTTTATTTTTAAAAGAGAAAAGAGATTTTTCTTAATGATGAATATTGCCACTAATAAGCAATGTGTTGAGTATTGATGATATTAAAGGTTATATTTAGGATTCTATTTGTTCAGCCGGCTCTCAGTCTGTGACCACCTCATAGACCAGGCAGAAAGAAATGGACAGTGTAAATTATGCTGGGAAGAAGACATAGCCAGATGGAAGTATTTTTAAACCTAAAACAAGCAGTTATTGATTGTGTATTGGAAGTAAACACTTCATACTCTACACAAATGTGGGACCAATGCCACTTTTTACCTTTTTAAAATCTTCAGTTCAAATTTCAAGTTAAATGTATGGCCATGCCACCCTGAACAAGCCCGATCTCGTCTGATCTCAGAAGCTAAGCAGGGTCGGGCCTGGTTAATACTTGGATGGGAAACCACCTAGGAAGACCAGGTGCTGTAGGCATAAAAAAATAATAATAATAATAAATAAGGGATTGTAAGACGACAAGGTCCTTGCAATCTGTGAGGTCAACCAAGGGTTGCCTCACCTAAAAAAGTAAAAAATAAAAATAAATAAATAAGCAAACAAATAAATAAATAAATAATTTCAAGTTAATGTCACGTTTAAATCTCTAAGCCTCTGGATCTTTCTGTATCCCCTTGCCAGTTGGTTCTTTGACAGACAAGAGGAGTGAGGAGATCTCACAAAGGACAAGGGAAGCTGAGAATTTGCCCCTCAACACCCTCAATATCAATCATAAAACTAATGAACTGTGGCAACTGAATTGTCCTAGTTCATTCCAAATTATGTTTTGGTAAAGATTGTCTTTGTTTTCAATTATCCTGGAATTGTAAATGTCAAATCCAAGGTATGGTTTCCCCACTTTCTGAATCTTGTTTGCATTCTTCTTACTGCTAAGCTTATCATATGTGAGGTCCCACTTTACTAGATACCTAGGGGAAGGGGTCCTCTCATGCGGGAAAAAAAGAAACTATTTTTTTTTTTAAGGAATTAAGTCTGAAAATATTGCCCTGATTCGATGAACTCAAATTTTGACGTATTGCTGAGATAGTGTTTTAAAGTATATCCCCCTTTAACTATTCATAACTCAGTTATAAATTCATGTTTGTTTTATATCTTTTTGTCTCCATCCTCTTATGACTATATAACATATACTCTGACAAGTTTATAAAGAATATTGAGGTTGATACTTGCTAGTCTTACTAGAAATTAATCAAAATCCATCTGTTCCCTTCCTAGCCTGGACAATTTCATTACAACTAAATCAGGATTATAGGATTCTTACATCTTTTTTTTTTTTCAACACAGTTCAGTTGATTTAGAAACAATGATTAAAGCTGCTTTACTTTAAGGAAGATTGTTTCCAATCTTCCCTTCTTGCAAGGCAGAGAAAGATGAAAGCATCTTGATCCTGAAATATTTATATCTAGGACTAGAAATCTGTATCAGAGGCATGATGAACGATTGCAACCAAAGACTTTTTATTTAAAAGTCATATTTCTTATCTTCACACTTCACTTTTCTCAAAGCTGGAGGAAATAAGTCCTAAATACATACGTTGCCCCTAATCTCAGGTAGAAGTTCTACCTTTACTTAAATGTAAATTCAATGTCATAATAAAGAGACTCAAAGATAAAGATTACTCTTCTGACACTGACTATGTATAGGGATAAATATCAGTTATTCTTATGTGGCCTTAGAATGACTGCTTTCAAAGGAATGCAGAATACAAATTAGAGGAATGAATATAAGCCTCCCTCAAGGAGATACCTTGATCTGGGATTCAAGAAATCTAAAGAATTAGAAGTGATTACTAGAGACTAATTTTGGATTTACCCAGCCTCAGGCAGGTGCTATAATTAGCCATTCTCACTCTTTTTTTTTTAATCTAGTTTCCATATATTTCCCCCTCAAATGCCCTTTTAATTGAGGTAAAATGCTCAGATCTTAAGAATACAGTTAGATGGGCTTTGACAAATGTATACACTCATAAAACCATCACTCCATTCAAGATCTAGAACGTTCTCTATGCTTAATATTTGTATGTGACTGCTTTAAAAAATGAGAATTAATACAGCTTTTTGCTACAAGGAATGTCTCCCTTCTAAATTCCTAAAGGAATAAAATAAAACCAAAGGCCTGTGAGCTGGTTCCCTGTGGAGCCAAAGGCTGTTTAAAATCAGTCCATGTCCAGGGCCTTTTAACAATGTAACACAAAAAGGAACTGATCTTGACCGACAGGCAGAGGGGATGGCGTCATGGCCCAAACATCAGATTAGAAACACAATGATTCCCTGGGACTGGACGCTAAATCCTGGCAGACATGCAGCCTTTCATCTTCTGAAATGGAGAAATTGAATGAAGCAAGGCCAATTCTGGGCCAGACTGCTGGATGAGATTTTTTTTTTTTAAATTCCTAACTGTTCTACATAGACATTTAAAACTTCAATTACAGCAGACCTAGAAACTGTCTTTCTGTCCTTGACATTTACTCTTTCAGCACTAGTTCCTGTATAGCAGGAAATCAGTTATCCACCCATATTCCCAGCCCACGGGGCACTGCACCTCAGGGATGCTTCCCTGTGTGGCAGGAATTCTGCTGCATAAAAGAATTATAAACACTCATCCTTAGAAATTTTGAAGGGAATATAGATACAGCCTAAGGAGTTCAAAAGGCTCTTAACTTCATTCAGTAATTGCTGCTCAGGGACCTAAGTACAAAAAATAAGTGAACTGTGTGAACTGACAAAGTATAACAAAAAGAGTTGAGTTATGGGGAGTTGTTTCTGCTGATTTGTTTTTAAAACTAGAAGTTCTATACTGGCAAGTTTATTGTCAATATATTGTGATACCACAACAGAGTCAAGGAACTCTGAACCCAGACTGAGTTCGAATTCTAGTTCTGCCACATATTTGATACATGACTTTGAACAAACTACTTGCTTCTCTGTATTTCCATGTCCGCCTCTGTAAAGTGAGAACAGCAATAGTACCAACTCAGGGGTCAGCGAACATTTTCTATAAGAGCCACATACTAAAATACTTTAGGCTTTGAGGGCCATGCAGTCTGTCACAACTGTTCAACTCTGTCACTGTAACATGAAAGCAGCCATAGACAGTATGTAATGAATGGGCGTGACTGTCCCAATACAACTTCATTTATGGACACCGAAATTTGAATCTCATATAATTTTCATAAGACTTTATTTTTTTAGAGCAGTTTTAGTTTTACAACAAAATTGAGAGAAAGATAGAGAGATTTCCTACATATCCCCTGCCCCCACACATGCATATCCTCCCCCGTGATCAATATCACTCACTGGAATGGTACATTTTTTTTTTTCTTACCGAGGATGAACCTATATCGACACTTCATATATCCAGAGTCTATAGTTTACCTTAGGGTTCACTCTTGTCTTGGTGTTGTACATACTATGTGTTTGGACAAATGTATAATGACAAATATCCATCATTATAGGATCATACAGAGTATTTTCACTGCCCTAAAAATCTTCTGTGCTCTATTTATCTCCTGCCCCCAGTTTCTGGCAACCACTGATATTTTGACTGTCTCCATAGTTTCACATTTTCCAGAATGTTATATAGCTGGAATCAGATTGGCATCTTTCACTTAGTAATGTGCATTTAAGGTCCCTCCAAATCTTTCATGCCTTGATTGCTCATTTATTTTTAGTGCTGAATAATATTCCATTGTCTGAATGTACCACAATTTATTTAACCATTCACCTATCTTGGTCCTAGTTTTAGTGCTAAAGAATAAAGTTGCTATAAACATCCTTGTACAGATTTTTGTGTAAGCATAAAATTTCAAGTCCTTTAGGTAAATGCCAAAAAGTACAATTGCTGGATCATATAGTAAGAGTATGTTTAGTTTTATTAGAAACACCCAAGCTGTTTCCAAAGTGGCTATACCATTTTGCATTTCTACCAGCAATGAATGAAAGTTCTTATTGGTCTATAGCCTCACCAGAATTTGGTGCTGTCAGTGTTCTAGATTTGCCATTCTTCTAATCAGTGTGTAGTGGTAGCTCATTGTTGCTTTGATTTGCATTTCCCTGGTAACGTATGATATGAAGCATTTTTTCATTTACTTATTTGCCATCTGTATATCTTCTTTGGTGAGGTGTCAAGGTCTTTGGCCCATTTTTTAATTGGGTTGTTGGTTTCCTTACTACTGAGTTTTAAAAGTTCTTTATGTATTTTGGGTAACAGTCCTATATCAAATGTGTCTTTTGCTGACTCTCATAATATTCAAGTGCCAAGAAATATTCTTCTTTTGATTTTTTTCAACCACTTAAAAACTGTAAATGAGATTCTTAGCTTACAGACTGTACAAAAACAAGTGGTGACCAATAGTTTGCCTACTCTTATATTGGCTCATATTGTGTATTAACACACGTAAAGCTCTTAGACCAGTACCTAACACATCATGAGCACCACTTCCATGTTAAGATTTACTATTATTATATAGTAGAACGTGATAAATGGTTACTCTTCATGGATGAGGTAGTACTACTTCCCATAATGTTGACCTTATGGGCTTCTAGTTTTGAGAAAAAGAAATGAGGTCCTAAGAGAAAAAATAATCTTAGTGTCTTCCCCCAATATCTAAGAAAGATATAGTGAACACTGTCTTCAGATATGGATCCAATACACAGAATATGCTACTGTATAGATCCCATCATTTGGGGAATGATTTTTTTTAAAGCCATTGCTGTCCATTTTTGCACATTAAATCCCACAAAGAGATTTATTTACAACATTAAATCATTTTGTTGCTGTCTGACTATATTTTTAACTATTAAAATATTCATCACACACTCTAAGAATCTAACACCAAGTGTTTTATGACCTTTTAAAAGATATCTTCTTTTAAAATCACCTTCAAATGCGGATGTCAGTTTCCAAGCAGGTCTAATAAAGAGTAGTCCATTGTCAAATATCAAAGGAGATAAACAAGAAATCACTGCCCTAGAAAAGACCACCAGAGATGGACTGATTAAACAGAAAGTGATGAACAGAGCTGTGGGTTGGGAAGGTGGGATGAGATGTGGAGAGGAATTTGGGGCAAAATTTGTTTCCCTAGTATGAGAAACACAATCTATTGTCTATAACAATGGTTCTCAACAGGGGGCAATTTGGGCACCTATAAGATATTTGGCAGTGTCCATAGACATTTTTGGTTGTCACAGCCGAGTTGAGGGGTAAGTGTTACTACTGGTAGAAGCCAGAGATTCTGCTAAATATCCTGCAATGCACAGCATATCCACCCACAACAAAGAATTATCTGGCCCAAAATGGTCAGTAGTGTTGAAGCTGAGAAATCCTCATCTGTAGGAATCACTCCAGCTGACACCCATCTCACATCTGACTTTATTTTGCTTTTACTTTGAATTTGCTATTACAGGCATGTGTCAAACAAGATAAATGCTGCAAAGCATCCCTCCCTATGTTTCTATTAAAGATCACAATTCAATTTGAATTGTCCATCCATCCACTTTTTCAAAGGCATCATGATGGAAAAATTGCAAGAAAACGTTCATTTAAATTACACAAATTAATTCAATTACCCTGAAGGAAACTGGTACCAGATCACCAGATTGCTGAGCAACTGATGCTAATTTGTTAATTCAATTTACTAAACAGGTAATGTGACAAATGTTTAAAAGCTAGTCAACTGTAGCTAGCACCAAGCCGTCCAAGGAAATCTGTACCTGCTGTGTATCAATTTGGATTAAATTCTATTCCTTGTTCTAGACCAAACTCAGTCTGCTCAATTTCCTGAAGTAAATAAGGCTCTTTATGGACCAATACAAGGTGAAAATGAATTCCATCTTTTTACAAAGAATCAAAATACTAAATGAGAAGGAGAACTGATAAAAAGCCTTCCAATCAATTTATAGAGTCACAATAATTCTAATTAATTTTAATGTAACTTAAAATCATATGTACACTAACATTGTATATTTAACACTTTAAAAATCTGTAATATCAGTTTAAAACTTTCTTTTTACAATAAAATCTATTTAAACTGTATTTGTAGAATGCTATTTAAATTAATCTATATTTATAGAGTACTTTATAATTTATGTGGTGCATTCACATATATTATCTCACTTGAGCCCTAAAATAATTCTGAGAGGAAGGGATGGCAGGTATTATCATCCTTGATTCACAGATGAAAATACAGGTTTTAGTTTGAATTAACAGAAAACTCAATAGAAGACATCATGTTTTAGGAAGTCGGAATAAGATGGAGACAAACCATTGTCTCAGTTCTCTGTTGCTGAATAAACAACTCCAAAAGTCAGCGACTTAAAACAACAAACATTTTATTGTATCTCACAATTTAGCAGGACAGGAATTCAGGCAGAGCTCAGCTGAGCAATCCTTCTGCTCCACGTGGTACTCACTGGCATCTCAGGGATCATTCTGTGGTAGTCGTCTGATGGCTGGTGTAGAGGGTCTGAGACAGCTTTACTCACATGTGCTTTGGTGGGAAGGCTGGAAGGCTGGGCTTAGCCAGATCTTTCTCCTTCCTCCTGTTGTCTGAGGGCCTCTTCATGAGGTCTCTCCAGCAGGGTAGTCAGACTTCTTACACGGTAGCCAAGAGCAAGTACTCTGAGAGATAGAAATCAGAAGTTGCCAGTCTTTCAATACCAAAGATATTGTCACAGGGTCACTTCCACCACATAGGATTGGTCAGAGTGGTCACAGAGCCCACCGAGATTTAAGAGGTGAGTGGAAGTAGGGAGTTGACCCCAACTCTAAATGAGAGGAATGTCAAAGACTGTGTGACCATCTTTAACCTGCTATAAGATCCAACTTAAATGTTGGAAAATGTCCCAATGACTCTGACACCTTTCTTAACATTAAAAGTGATTCCCCTCAAAGAAACTAGTTATATCAGGGGAAACTGCAACCCCAAGAGGGCCAATATAAGCAGGGCTCAGCACCCATGTGCTCACCTGTATTCTCTGTTGACTGACTGCTATCTTTGATCCTATCCATTCCTACGACTTCAATCACCATTTCTTTGCCAGTCACATCTCTTCTCCCAAGCTCCAGGACTCCTGCATCCACCAGATACCTTCAGCTGGATACCTCACAGGCACCTGGAACTCATCACATCCAAAGTGGAACTCATCATCTTTCCTCCAAAACCTGCCTTTCTCCCTGACTTCATTATTGCAAGTGATACAATCAGCTACTCCTTTTTTCCAAACCTGTATCCTGAGTACCATTCTTGACTTCTACTTCACCCTTACCCTCTGCATTAAATTGATAATTATGGTTTATAGATGTGAACTCTTAATACCTACCCACTTCCCTCCATTCTCACTGCTGTTATCCTAGTTCTTGGACTTATACACTCCTCTCCCAATTCCCTTGCTCCTGTTTTGCTTCCATACAGTCCAGAGTGACCTTTCTAAAGTTCAAATATGATTAAGTCACTTCACATTTTAGTTGGGAGGCATATTGTTGAGGATAAAATCCAAACTCTTTAATGTGATTTATAAATTTTGTTCTTGTGTGATTTGATTTGAAGACACAAAATGCCATCCTGCCCCAACATATTTCTCTTACTGGTATTGCCAATAAAATGTTCATACTACCCATTCCTTTCAGTCAAAGCATCTGAAGTTTCTATTAATTAAAAATAGTATCTAAGAGGATTAGCCCCCATTAATACCTTACCAGCCATTGACTTTTTTATTGGGGTTCATTCATCAAAATATCTCTGTGGCCAATCAATCTTTTCAGGGTGGGCCACAGGATAGATAAGTTTTGAAAAAAGCAAGGGTTACATAAGCACCTGGAGCCATTTCTCATGCATAAAAATTTAAATAATTGACTGATATACATAAACTATTTAAGGATCTGAAGAGATTTTGTTTTGTGAAATTATCCTATATGCCATTTTTGAATGAATTAGATAATGACTGATAGTAAGAAAATAAAGGAGATGTCCAATAAATGGAACGATGGATATAGCCACTTAGATCCAAATTTTCAAAGTCATCTGGAGAATCATTTAACCATCTTCATTTGATAAGAGTAACATAGCTAGAAAACCAATAAAATCCCCCAAAAATTAAATTCCAGGAGATGATTTACATGCATTAGTCACATAAATTTGCATTATTGATCATTTCTGGAAATTAGGGACCCATCAGGCAAGACTTTAAAATTGTTTCTATATATAGCTCAACTTCTTCATTGCAGTAGTATTTATTACTATGACAGAACTTGACCTTTAATAGAATTCAATATTTTTTGAAACAAGTTCTCTGCTTCTTCTTCATCCATCTTCCGCTGATGTTCCACTTCACCAAGTTCCTATGCTATTGCCAAGAAATGGAGCACCAACATGTGCCTACCACCATCAGGATACCCACACCCTCACTCTCCCACATGCTTAGGATACTAGCTATTTCTGCTGGTGCTCCTTCTTCATGTATCTCCTGCTGTACTCATTTTTTTTCTGACATACCTGCGACATTTTCCATGTTCTTTCCCAGCAGCTTCTTAAGCCCCTACTTATCACTTATTTTTCCAAAGCATTCATACATCATTTACTTATAAAATCTGCATTCCAGTGACGATAATGGCAATAACAATTAGTTAACATTTTTCAGCACTTTGATATTATGTTATCTTAAACTCTCTCCCGCAGTTCTCACAATACCACTACACTGTCTTAGTATTATTAGTATCTCTTTTACACAACAGGAAACTGAGGCTCGAAGAAGTCAAGTAATTTTGCTAAGATTGTACAATTAATCAATATTTCACAAAGATAATCTGATAATGCTGAATCAGAAAATTAAATTGATTAGGACTAATCACTCAAAATCATTTTATGCACTAAAATATTTGTGATTAAAATGATATGATGTTAATGATTTGCTTCAAAATAATCTAGTGTGAGAGAAGATAGGGTATAAATGAATCAAGGCGGCGATGAATCGATGATTGTTTTGGGCACTCATTGTACTACTCGCTCTACTTTTGTGTACATTTAAAACTTACCAAATAAAAAGTTAGTCTTCTTTTTAATGTCATTTTTAATACAATTACAAACAACCCAAGCCTACTGATCAGGATAGTCATTCAGAGTTTGTAGATAATTTCAAAATGTTTCATTATGCATTCAGGCTTAATACCTAATACGTGGATACGGGAAGAGCACTTCAGCTTTAGATACAAATGTCTCATCTTTGTCACACAAGTTTATTTTTTTTCTAGACCTCTGTAATATGCATTGCATACTTGTCTTAGTGGAAGAAACAATTATCCAGGCACTGTGTCCAACTGCATGGTGTTACCTTTTAATTAACCTGTGTAGCCTTTTTCACTTAACCTAGTTTGAGAAGTGACAGCCACTTGGGCTGTCTAAATAATGTTTGCCAATGTTCCTTTATTGGGTCTATTTAATCAAAACAATCGTTCCAAGTGTGTGGTCCAGTTCTCCAGAGCTGGTTATACTTTCTATTCAGCCTCGATCCTTGTCACAAACATCAGTGTTATAACTTATCTTACTAACCATAGTGCTTAGAATTGTTTCAATATATGAAACACAGATCAAACTAATATGTCCTCCTTTTCAGTGTTTCTATGCAAAAGCTATTCCACAACTCTACTTTAAAACCCTTCTGCCAACATATAATATCCAGTGTTGTAAATATGTAGGAATGTAGTATACCTGCACATCTGCTAAAGGATTAAATAAAAAGCACCACATTTCTGGGTGGAAATTCATTAGTATGTTATCAAATCTCTAAAAATGTGCATGCCCTGGGGACAGCAGTACAGTATCTAGAATTTACCCTAAGAAAGTAATTGTGCAGATGCACAAAGATGTATGTGCAAATATATTCAAGGCAGTGGTTGTTTTTTTAAACAATATTGAGTAATTAGAATTTAACTGCCCAACAACATGAGAGTAGCTCGATAAAATTATCTGCAGACACTTTAAATGTTGAAATAAATATTTTTATGGTAATGCAGAAGTTCCTTAAATTCTGTTAGTAAAGAGCAAGTTACCCAGAAATATGCGTAGTGTATGTGTATATGTATATACATACATATATATATATGTATATACATATACACATATACACACAGATATCCTAGCATGAAAAGGTTACATCTGTATATGTATGTGTATATAAAATTTGTGTGTACGTGTTTGAGGGAGTCTTGGGGGGTGTGCAATCTAGGTCTGGACTGATAAATACTATGGTTTCCTTCAAGTGGTTTTTTTCCCATCTGCATTTTCATATGTTTCTACAATGAACATATAGTAGCCACATAAGAAAGAAATAAGAAAGAAAATTAACAGATAAAATCTACTTGTTTAAATGTGTTTCAAGTGTTCAGATAAAAGGAAAATGAAATAACCTGGAGAAGATGTAAAAAACCTTTGGGAGCATTGTTTCAATAAAGAGAAGCCTTTCAGTATTAATTATTGAATGGAAATAATGGAAAAGGTAATGGGGGAGAGGAGCAGAAAGTAGAGTCAAGAGTCACTCTGCAATTGGTAACAATATCCCATCTCAAGGCTAGGAGCTCTGAGTAAGATGTGGCCCCCAAACCAGTGAAACATTGTAGCACGCTTTCTCTCCCTTTTTTGGAGTGCCACCTCTTTTGGCAACTTCTATTGTAAGCCAGGTATTATTCTCTGACTCTTACAGCAGCCCCTCAATGTAGGTCTTCTCAAAGGGTGGTCCAGGGGATGCAACTCCTTGCCCAAGGTTATAACTGGTAGATCTAAGCTAAGATTATGAACCTAAATGTGCCTTTCATCACCATGATCTTCATTACAAAAAGAAGACGTACTGAAGCTCAGAGAGAGGCATCATCCTGTTATGCTAGTGACTAAGACAGGACCTTGGTAGCATTGGGTAGAATTTTCTGAAAAACGGGGTCAAGCTGAGTTGTGCAGACAGCAGTGACTTTTTAAGGAACAAAAATGAACCTCTGTGACTCTAAATTATTCAGGATAGATGTTTACAATGAGCGGTTTAGCTTCAGGCCAATATTAACTTCCCTTCCTATTACTATCAGATTAATTACATTTTGTTGCTTTTTCTAAATACATTTCAAATCAGCGTACCTATAATTCAGCAGTTAGTCATTAAAGTAGCAATGGGTCTGCAACTGAGTTATCTGAAGCTCATTTACAAAATAAAACAAAATTCCAGAATCTTTTTTTTGGTATCTAAATAGAGCATTAATAATAAGTGACTAAGATATTGTTTTTAAGTTGAAACATCTAAATTGAAAAATTCTTCAGATTACAAAAGAAATCAAGGAAGATATATAAAAGAGGAATGAATGAACATGGGTAATTTTGCATTTTAAATAATGGATCTATAAAATATACATAAAAATACAGTTACAAAAACTGTCATTTTAACATTTAAACAAACCATAAACTACATAAATATTGTGTATGCTAGTATGTTCATGTACAAAGATAAGATGGACTTAAAGAGAATTATATTATCTGACAAATTTCAAATATTAAAGTATTAAAAAATCATATTTTCTATGCACTTCAGACTAGATATATAAATATATGCATGTGTATATATACACACACATATGCATATATAGATATAGATAGATATAGATATAGATATAGATAGAAATAGATAATTGTCTTCATTTCACATCGTTCCCCATGATCTCATGCCTTTACATGCAGCTAATATCAAGGACTGTTCCACAGATGATCAATAAGACACAATTTACATCAAATGACCAGAGAGTTGTCAATTTTTGAAAATCCCAGCCTCTCTTGTGGATTGCTAACTTCAAAGACTTGCATTAAGATTACTAAGCAAGTAATGATTGATTTATTACATAACATTAAGAAATGTTTTCTTTGAAGCACAAATTAAAAGGTCATAGATGCCAGAATTTTTCTTCAAGTTGATAGTTAAAAATGCAGAAGAGATCATTTAGCTGGCCATGAAAGACACATGAAGGAGATTTGAAGTAACTTCTCTTTCCCAGCAATATTTCATTGAAATGCTTAATATTCTGCAGTGGATTAATGAGGCCGTTATCTATTTTCAAACAACGGGTGAACAATTAAGACCCAGTCCTGAGAACAAATTGGTGTCACTGTTATTTCCTGATGGTATTTGAAATGACCATTGCTATAACAATGGGGCATTATTTAACAGGACAGAAAATAATCATTTACATCTAGCAATTCAGCGGAGATTTGAGAAAACTAAAAATGTATGTGGCAGCTGCTGTTCCTAGAAGTAAAACTGACATCTTAGGATGAAAGCAATTTGACCAGCTGAAACCTAAACATGCTTTGTGCCATGTCCTTAAGTCACCCAAAATGCATGCCAATGCGCTAATCATTCATCATAAAGCCAGTGAGCTATGTAATTTCTCACTCTGTTTTCAAACTCTTAGGGGGAGAGGAGATGGGTGCAAATCTTTGAAAAGATCAGACTTGAGAATGAACAGAATTAATTAGGCACATGAATATAATAAAAATATATATATACCAAGTATGGGTAAAATAATCTACATATGAAGATTAATTGGGAAAAATTGATCTTCCAGTTAAACTCAAGTCCAATCCAAGACTAACCACCTGTGTGTCCTACATAATGAGGAACTACATTGCTCAGCAAGCTTGCATCACAATGCAAACAGGATAATAAATTATCTCACATTTCCCCAGTGCATTGTTATGGAAAATTAGGATGAAATTTTGGCGTCATTCTACAGGTGGCAAATAAGAATAAACTATTTTTCATGCCCAAGAGTAAAATAAAATCAGGGAACTTTTCTTATACTTTTGTGAATTGTAATTGTGTTTACCTCAATATCTTCCCTGAAGAATACTATCTAATTCTACTTCTCATAGCTCCAGTCTTTACTTCCTAGGTTGCAAAGTTATGTTGCTTGCTATTTTAGGTAAGTTCTGTAATTTAGTGGTTCTCCCTCCCCCCCCACCCCCCCAAAAAAGAAAGAAAAGTCTATATGGCCAAATTGATGTGATGAAATGATAGGTTTAAAGAATAATTTATTATACTATCAAGATCTTGGCATGCCAATCCTGAAAAGACTATTTTGAGCTGTCACTTCTAAAGCACATATTTTTTCATTGACTGACATGCCAAGTGCTTGATGGAATAATGAATTGTTCCCATTGACATCACCATTGCACACAACCCTTGGGTTCCATGCAGCACTTTTCAGGGTGATAAATAACATTGCTGCTTTTTCCATGATGTGTAAAACTAGGAGGTTGAGGTCAGGTTCAGAAATTTGCTGAGAAGGGGACGTTGGTTTAGGGGTGGAGGGAAGGACGAGGTGAAGGTCAGGGATACCATAAACATCAGCCATGAGCATGGTACATATCATAACACTTCACAATTAAAATATACATGAGTCTGCATTTTGACACAACTGCAACAAAACACCACTTCCAAATATTCCACTTTGTTGCTCGTATTTGTGTTTTTGGTTTTTTTCTGACTCAAAAGCTATTTGCTGTTATTATATTCACCAGACACTAAACTCCTCTGACTCAAGAGACCAAAAAAAGATAAAAAGGAGGTCCCCAGATTCAAGTCATGGGGCCATTGTCCTTAGCACAGGTCATATACATGTTCCCAAGTTATACTCTGCCCTCAGGTATCGCTGTCCAACTTTGTATTTCTAGTATAGGCCAAGTCCAAACTATTTCAGACAGGAAGAGGCCTTCCAAAGGCCTCAGACCCACTGAACAAACTTGTCAGGAGTCCTTGGTAATATTAGTGGCCAGACTGACAGAATGCTGAGTTCTGACAAAGGTCACCATCCACAGAGGCCATAATGCATGAGTACTTCCCATTTATGCAAAGTGTTTAAAAAGACAGGCTTGGGCCTTCTTGACATCAGTCTCTCCTTTCTAAGCCTTGGCCTTCACTCCACATACCCCTGAGCAATGAGCTCCCTCTCCCTTCACTAAACAGCAATTTATTTCATTTCTTTTTTCACAAAAACTAGCTTTGGTTTGTTCCCTCCTAATAGTCATCATCCTACTTACAATTGAAAACTTGAGACAAAGCAGGATTTCGGGAAGTGTCCTCCCATCCTTAAGCACTTCAGCTAACAAATGAGTCCCCCTCTCCTCAGGATTAAGAGCACACAGATTTTGTAAAAAGACCTTAGAGTAAGGCCCAGAGCTACCCATGGCCACTTTACATAACTGAACTGTGGATTTACATATGTGCACATATTTGCATATATGCACAAAACACTTGCCATGTACTCAGAGATGTAATTAGCAGAAGTGTAGGTTAGATATAGGTCCAGACTCCTCCATTACCAGCTGAGAATGCTGAGGCTGGGAAAAGGAAAGCTCGCATTTGCCTTTCTATTAGCAAGGTTCTCAGGTTTTGCTGACAAACCCACCTGATGGAAGGCAAAGTTCAAGTACCACAGCCCTGGAGCCTCTGCACCATCTGTCCTGGCACCTGGTCTCCCTCAGGCCTTCTGCCTGAGGTTGTCTCCTTCTGAGACTGGCAGCCCATCACTAGACCAGCATTCTGGGGTTGCAGACCTGGGTGCCCCTGTCCTTGGAGCATTCAGATTAATGTTGTCACCTATGCAAAAGCTTCTCTGGTGCTCACAGGCACAGAACCCTGGCTCCCTAGGTATCTGTGTCTCTTCCTCTTTCTCCTAGATTCCCTGCTCCTTCCCCCATTTATTGAGGCCTCACTGTGTGCTGGATATTAAGTGTGTGATCTAGGAATAACCTTCCCCATCTCCTCTACCCCCATCTGGAGCATTTCCCTTGCTTATGGCATGTTCTTTCCCTTCAGGGCACCAACCTCAGTTTATCCTTATATACCCTCACTCCCCGGTTATCTGATTGATATCAGTCTCCCCTATTCCCTCATCACCGTTTACCCCCAAAAGTGTTTTGCACATAGAATGACCAAATAAATAAATCCTCATAACAACATTGAGGCTAATTCCTTCAATAGACCCCATTTATAATGAGAAATATGAGGCTCTGTGAGTGTGACTTGCTTTGGGTTACTTGGGCAGTGAGTGGCAGCGCAGGGCCTATTTGAGGCCAGGTCCTGTAACCATCACTATTCTGCCACAGCGCCTCTCCTCTGGTCATGGCTCTGCAAAGCCCCTCTAATTTCTTGTAAGGCTTTATGTGCATGCACTTGTCATTACCCTACAGAAGACCCGTGGTGAGTCTCAGGAAGTCTCAAAGGGTAATGCAGGCTACTTATGGGTTCTCTTCCACGTAACGGCCATGGGCTGATAGAGTAAGTCCAAAATTGGCTCTAATGTCTTCCACCATGGGTGATCACTTGGAACAGGATGCTGTTCACTAGGAACCAGCTAGTCAAGACCTTTCTGCAGGATTCCTGACTGATGGGTTCTACTTACTTCCACCACTAAGCACACTTTTAAATGCTAATACTAAAAGGAAGAGGAGGAGGAAGAGGAGAAGGGGAAAGAGGGAGAGGAGGAGGAGGAAGAGGGAGAGGAGGAGGGGGAAGAGGAAGAGGAGGAGGAGAGGAAATTGTCATGGGAGGAGGAAGGAGCACCAAAAAGACAAAAGCAGAATATAACATCTTTCCTTGGTATTGGCCCTTTTCACTACTTTAAAAGTAAAGCCTTAAAAGAATGGGTTCCTTTTTCTGTGTTACTTTTATTCTCTGTCCTCCAGATTTATTACTTGCCCAAAGTAGCAGCCACCATAAACTCTTCTTTCAATAGAATGCTATTTGAATTGCAAAAGCAAGGATATCCAAGAACATATAATCTAGAAAAAGTAAATATGATAATATTACAAAATGACTTTTAAAAGGCAATGTATTTGCATAGAGATACCTGACAGGCAGAACCAGAATTCCATCTTGGCCCCATGGTTCAGTTTGGTAATGGTACTATGAGATGCTCCATCATCACATCTTACTTTTAGTTTTATAGAAAAGCAAATCTAGTGACATCCTTCTAAACCAGAGAAGGAAAAAACTCCAGGTTCCATTTCTATGAGATGAACTATAAACACTTCTAAAAGCAATTTGTGTAAATTCTCTCTTCGAAGGTTGCTGGATATTCCCTGTATTTTTTAAAAAATGATACGTAGACAAAGATATTTCTCTAGAGAATTTACATTTTTATGTCAGTATGGCATTGCTCTTATTTTGAATCAGTGCTTTCTTGCTCTCCTTCCCATTTTCCACCTGTCTTCAGAGTTTGAAGGGTTGCTATGGTACTGAAGAGGAATTTTCTACTCAAATAGCTAACCTCGTAATCAGCTATTTGTTCTGCTTCTGTAGACATGCTTGTGGCATAGGCCGAAGGGTAGAGTAACCTCGAGATGAACTGAAGCCTCACCCTCCCCTAGATAACAGACATATTGCCTAAGTTCCTATCTGAAAATCTCCTGCCCTGTAACTGCCCATAGCCCATATCAACTCCCATGCTCTGTGACCTCATGAGGGCTAATTAACCAATCAGCCCATGTCAACTGTAACTGCGCAGATAAGCCTTATAAAAGTAAGGTTATGACTGAGCTCGGGGCCCAGATCTTCAGAGCACTAGCTCTTCTGGGACCACTGGTGTAATAAACCTGAGTTCTCCAACTCTCTGAGTGCTGCTTGGTTTCTCGCTGGTCTGATTTTTCTGCAACAGTCCTAGTGTACTTGTTCCCTAAGATTTCCCATTTCCCTCCTTCTGCTGCTTCCTTTTTAGCTAGCTTTTAAATGTTAATCCTGGCTTCTCCCTGCTTTGCCTGTAATCTGTTCAAAATGTGTCTAGCACTTGCCTCGTTTTACTCTTGTTGTTGGGTTTATTTGCATGTCCTTAACACTTTAATTGTGGGGTTTCTTCTGGGACTTGCAACAGTCACCTTTACCTTCATCTCCCACTTGCTAATTCCTCATCCAATTGCCTCATATTGAACCGATTTGATTTCTCCGGTACCTTATTTAACACTCTGCCTAGCTTAGATTTCCACCCAAGGCAGTAGGCATTTCAACAGAATTGTGTCCTTGTGATTTATTTTTCCAGACTTTCCTAGAAACTACAATTACTTCTTACCTACATTTGTCTTGCTGATTGAATGACCTCAGCTTGAGAGGCAACATGTTAGGGTAGCTGGATGGCATTAAAGTGTGACTTGATTATACTTGGGGTACAAAGGCCTGGTCCAAGCCCTTCTATCTTCATGGTATAGTATGGAGATAATCACACCTGCAGTGTTGGCATGGCTGTGTTACTTAGGTTGTTTCAGGCTGCCAGGAAGAGGTATCCCAGTTTATGAGCTGAATGTACAAGTGGCCTCACTGATAACTGAAAAGTGGCTCAGAGTTGTACTGACATAAGAGAAGTAGTAGTAGCTCAGATTTGGGACTTTGGCATTTTCCTTGCATCTCACATCCAAAAGTCCCCTGCAGAAGGGATCTGGGTGGGTCATTTATTTACCCTTTATCTTGTAGCCTCTTGATTGAATAGACTTTGGCTCAGCTTTTGATCCCTGGTCCAAGCAACTGTGACCAGGTAGCACAGTTGACTCAACTCAGGAACAAGCTGCAGCTGACCAAAGCATCTTCACATGGAAAGTACTGCCTGGTAGCCCTTTCCCCAGAATGGGGGCTGTGGTCACAGCAAATGTTTATGGCAGCCTGCCTGCAAGAGGATTCTTGCAATGCTGATACTCACACTCCTTGAGAAAAAGATCCAGTGGTCAAATAAATTTGGAAACAGCACACGTTACCTCATTCTGTTTAGAGATTCACAATGCACATAGTATATCAAAGGCGTGGAGAAGCCCTGCAATAACAACTCTTTAATTTGGCTTGAGGCAGCACTACCAAGTAAATACTTTTTACTTTACATCTTGTTAATGCTCAATAGAAGATACTTTGACAAGTATTGACTTAGACCTCATGAACTGCCTAGTGCCACCAGCTTTATCACTGTCTCCCAAACCAGCAGTTCGCAAGTACTGTGCATCAAAACCACCTGGGGACATTTGACTAAACAGAGTGAGATAACTGTACCTCTAGAGATTCTGACTTACTTTGGGGAGAGGCCTAGAAATCAGAATTCAAATGTTCCTCAGGTATTTGAGCTTCGAATAATAGTAGTTCCATATGTTACAGTATACATAAAAATAGCATTTACTGAACATATCCTATGTGCCAGGCACTCATCAAGTGTGACTTTATTTTCTTATTTTATTCTTAAATCTACCCTGCCAAATAGATATTACTACCACTAGTTTAAAGTAAGGAAATTGAAGTTCCATGAGGCTAGACAAGCCCATGATCACACAGTTTATGTGGTATGAGGCTGAGAAATCAGAAGCTTCTGATTTCTATATCCAAATTCTTTAGTCTACACTTCTCTCCCAGGAACCTTCTTCTCTTGGTCTGGAAGTGCCTGTTACTGGTGGACAGTTAACAAATTATTGTGGAATGAACAAATGTCATGAAGAATCTCCAAGGTCTCTTTCAGCATAAACATCCCAAAATTCTGTGACTCGATGTTGTGAAGAATAAATGATACCACACAATTTGAGAACTGCATTAGGTCATATCCACGTAGACGCATGATATTAACCCTCTTTCGTTTATACTGAAAAGCATTCCTTAATTAACATTGCACAATTCCTAGCTGTCTAGCCTTCAATGAACTCTTCTGCTTACAGTCTGGCTCTACTCAAACTAAATAGTAACAGCAATTGCATATGCAATAACCTATAAAGCTAAATCAAGAAAAACATTAGCTCCTAAAAATGGTTGAGGAGCAAATATGCTATCCATAGATTCTAAAATAGAGCTCCCATCCTAAGAAAATTTCTTTGCACATCAATGAAAATGTGCACCACTAAACAGCTTGTCACCAAAAATCATCTTCCTGGGGTTAAATGCTCTTTGCACAGGTGTTCAGGAGATATTATACAGGATTCAGGCATTGGCTGCAGCTAAGAAATTCACACTTAAATCTGAAAACTTTCCATGATAATTTTTCTACTCTCCCTCAAATTGGGAATGAAAAAATTCCATCACACACAGAAGCAAGGCCTTACTCCTGGAGCTTAGGTTTCTGGAATTCATAATGGGGATGTTACACCAAGCTTCAGGACAAAGCAGCCATTTGGAAGGACTTTACTGCCACATCGTGGTCAAAATGTGCATTACCGTCCAAAGCAAGGGCCGCACAACCTGTGCACTGACTGCTCTAAGCCACTTCTTTTATGACAGAAATGCTTATGACATCTTTTGACATGACCTAATAAACTAAGACAGAAAAAAGAGTATTAAACTGTCTGGCAAGAGCCCTTGGTTGGGAATAGGTTCTTTTAAACTGGTTTCTCCCAAGCAATCATACCTGAGCTTGCTTATATGTGCCTAGTTTCTAAAAAGTATTTTTCAAATTCTTTTTCCATTGACTGTGTTTTGAAGAAAACTATTTTGTAACACCAAAAAAAGGCCTAACTCCAGGGTTATTTCCTCTACTCCCTATTTCCACCAACTAATTTCTTTCTTCTCTTTCCTTTCTTCCATCCACCCATCCACCCACCCTTCCTTCCTTCCTTCCTTCCTTCCTTCCTTCCTTCCTTCCTTCCTTCCTTCCTTCCTTCCTTCCTTCCTTCCTTCCTTCCTTTCCTTCCTTCCTTCCCTCCCTCCCTCCCTCACTCCTTCCTTCTTTCCTTCCTTTCTTCCTTCCTTCCTTTTTTCCTTCCTTCTCTCCCTTCCATCCCTATTGTCTGTAAATTTCCATGTTTAACTTTAAATTCCTTTACAAAGAAATTCCAATATCCAATCCATCTGTTACTTATTAGCTGTGTGGCTTTCGGCAAGTTCCTTAATCTCTCTGCTCTCTGTTACACATTTGGTAGAAGAATGGTTTTTATATTTTTAAAAGACAGGGATGGGTGGCCAACAAATAACAATATGGGAGAGAGAACACATATTGCCCTCAAAGTCTACTCTAGCCTTGTACAATATGAAGTGCATGGTACTGTCTATAAGTAGTCTAAAACAAATACAGCCTGAATCTAATGAAGGCTTTAGATCTTTCAGTTGGCAGGCAGTAGAAGGGAAAGTGGAACAAGCTCAATGGCACTGCCATTATCCCTAGTGGATGCTGCAGTGGGCCACCAAGACACCCCCCCACCCCCCAATATTCCTCCACTTGCTGGGAATGTTATCTGCTGATAGATCAGAGCTTGATGGATCACAGCTGAGTTCCTCTCCAGGACCTGCCCTCAGCTGAAGGGAGCTGCCCTGTCCAAGATTATACCTCTCTGTGGGGACGGCCCCTATTTGAAGATTCATTGATATGAGAATTTTTTGCCTCATTTGGGGATCCCTGTGAAGGACCACCCAGCTCTATGTCTCCTTTGCTGAGCCCTCACCTGCTACTGCATGGCAGTTCAATTTCTCCCTCTACCCAAGCCTGGGCCCCTTATTCACTGGTGTTGATCACAAGCACCTTTGCCAATTAACTACCTGCAGACAAATTTCCATCCCAGAGACTGTTTTCCAGAGAACATGACCTAAGACATCCCTCTAGTCTATTTGCAACATAACAGAGTTATCCTGTTCAAAGTAAATCAGATCACTACTCTTTTGTTGATATCCCTTCAATGACTCCATTTATTCAGACTCAAAGCCTTGCTTCTGCACCCCAGTTCCATTACCTTTTTGACCTCATCTACTCCTCTGGCCCTTGGTCATTCCAGCTGCACTGGCTTCCTTGCTGTTCCTCAAACATGCCAGGCATGTTCCTGCTTCAGGGCCTTTGCTCATACTGTTGTCTTCCTAGAATGCTGTTTGCCAAGTTATCTGCATTGCTTGCTCCCTCACCAACTTCAAATCTTGACTCAAATGTTGCCTCAGTGAGGACTTCCCAGACCTTCTGCTTAAGCCTGCTAAATTCCACCTCATCCTTCCATATCCCTCATTCCTGCTTTACTTTTCTCTATAGCATATTATCAGCACCTGGCACACTATTTTACTTCTTTATGTTTAATATCTGTCTCCTCTACCAGAATGCAAGCTCCATAAAGGCAAGGGCCTTTCTTCCTGTTCTTTTCATTGCCGTATTCCTAGAACCTAGAATAGTAACTGGTACATAGTAGTTGCTCAATTAACACTTAACGACTCAAGTGAATGAGTGAACAGAAGACTATGGATGTGGAATCAGACCTGTAACCTTTAAGGAAGTCCCTTAAACAGCATCTGATTTTCTTCAAAAGAAAAATGTGAACAATTCTCATATCACCTTTGTAAGGATTATGCAATATAACATTTGCGAAAGTATCATATAATAAACTGCTGGATATATGTAAGGTATAATTTTTATTTAAACTGAATTCTTCAGTGAGCTACTTAATTGTTATAATCTAGAGCTACTAGACTGCCAAAAGTAAGCATATAACATTCAGTCACAGAAAGCCTTGAAAATGTTCTGGTATTCAAATAAAATATAAAAAGATTTATTCCAAAGCCATACCCAAATGTACAAACTATGAAATGTATTTCTTTTAAAGACAAAAAAAAGAGCAGTCTTTACATTGTAAATTTTGTAACATTTGCAGATTTTTTTGCTACCATAAAAGTCTGGTAAAATTCCATAAAGTGTCTAATGTACTTTTTTGTTTCTATAAAACATACTCTCTCTTAAAATGCAAAATATTCAAAGATAACAGTTTTATTATTAAATTGTCCTCAATTTCTGAAATTCTCACTAGTCTACTACTAGCATGTAAACAGAATCACATTTCCACATGCTTCTTAAAATGAGGTAAGATAAATTTTTTTCAGATGTTTATATAGCTCTCTGACTAAAAGTGCAACATTGCCTTTACAATTCCTTTCTTGTGAAATACTTTCCCAGTAGGTATTCAGTGTTCTGCACTAAGAACAGTAGCAATAGCACTCATTTAAAAATTTGTTATAATTCTTTTTATATAGTTTTAAGGTCCAGATCAAGCTATTGCTATAGCAATTCACTATTTTGTTTGTAGACATTTTAATAAATATTCCTAAACTCTAGCAGACTGTTCATAAACCTTTAAAACAGAGGCAGCAAACTTGTTCTGTAAAGGTCCAGATAGTAAATATTTTAGGTTTCTTAGGTCAATTTTCTGTTACATATTCTCTTTTTAAAAATTAACTCTAAAATGTGAAAAGGAAATATTAGCTCTGGTGTAATCTGCTAATTTTTGACAGTAGACTTTAAAAAATCGTCATGAGTCTCTAAATTAGACTACTCAAGTGTTAATAAAATGTAAACATCACCTTTCACAGTAAAATAAATCCACGACTTTTGACTGCTAAATAGAAAGTTGATAAAAAGAAATGATTCCCATTAAGAGTGGACTGCATTTCAGATATGCTTTTCAATCAATGGGACTTTCTTATGGCTTCCTTTTCATTTTGAATTGGATAATTCACATGTGTGTTTTGGGGGGAGTCTCTATTTTTTTACAGAGAAAAATTCTCTTCATGTAGCTAATTCGAAGTTAACAGAATCAAATACTGGTATACTTCCATGCTAAAAGAGGTAGATGCATATACATAGGTATATGCGGTTACAAATACATGCATAATGGAAACCACTATTGGATATATAAATGCTCTCCAAAGCTAAGAAGAAACCAGTGGAATCCAACTAGAAGGTAGACAAAACAGTGCTAAAGAATGTTCTAATTTTTTTATCATATGTAGTTGTTACATTTTGGGAAAACATGATTTGCATATATGAAATATAAGAATATAAATTAATACAGCAGCATGATTCATTCAGGCTCTTGATGCATATTACCTGGAGCCGACAAAAAAGATACAGCAGAGATTTCAGTGGGAGTTAGTTCACTGATATATAACAGGGTCCTATAGCTTGGTACTGAGAATCACAACTCGTGTGTGTGTGTGTGTGTGTGTGTGTGTGTGTGTCTCTGTGTGCGCACACGCACATGTGTGGTGCATGTTTTCTTTTCCCACCACAATCAGTTCTATGAATAAATTATGGCAATTAAAAGAGTCATTGTGAATTTACTCAAATATATCATAAACAAGCTAGAAGCCTCCAGAATCACATCCCACAGTATTCTATAAAAACATTTACAAATTCTAAAGCTATGCTAAATACTTTGGTATTCCTAAAAAGAAAGCTCAGTTACATCAGCGAGCCCACGCCCACTTTTGAATCATAAAAATTAAAGTTTTCAGTGCAAAAATAGTATCTTGATAAATAGCAATGACACAAAAATCACATGAAACAGTTAAAACCTATAAAACCCATAAGGAATATCCTGAAGATATGTTTTGGTATAGAAAAGATAACTTGGGGGCTAAGAAATACCTGGTTGTTTCACTAATTTAACTGTGAATAAGTGGTGGAGTGTTAAAACATTTCCTTTCAACACATTCATAGCTCATCATGTTTTTTCTTAAACGGCCACTTCGGGTGCTGTAATACGTGGTCTGCAGCCTGAAGGACAAGGTGCATAAATTCTTCCACATCGAAAGAGTAGTTGGTAAATTTCGGATGTTCTCCCAGCGTCGGGTGGTGGCCCTGCAAAAACAAACCAGAACACAAATCTATAAGTCACTGAGATCATGGTTTTCTGAACAAAAAAAATATTTTACCTTGGCCAAAGCAATGATTTTAATTCACATTCTACCTCCGAAGTCAGAAAGTTCTTCAGTAAAGGTACAGATAACATGTATTTTCTGCATGGACCATACACTCTGTCACAACTGCTCAGCTCTGCCACTGAAGGGCTCAAGCAACCACAGACAACACCTAAACAGAGAAGCAAGACTATGTTCCAATAATACTTTACTTACGAAAACAGGTGGTGGGCCAAATTTGGTCCACTGGTTCATAGTTTGCTGATCCCTTCTATATATAATTTAACAGATCATTCTAGGCCCAAATTTATTAACATTAAAGAGATAAAGTGCTTAATTACCCTTTTCCCCTAATCTGCAAATATAAGATAACAACAACTCACTTCCAGAGAACAGTTCATCTCTGGATTAAAGTTCGATCGCAGATTTTCATATTAATAATTAGATAATTTAAAACAATTAAAAAGCAAAACAAAATGAGGTTTGCCATTGAACTTTACCTTATCTTGAGGAAAGACTTTGTTCTGCCTTCGCCAAGTGATGTAGTGTACACCTCTCAGCCTGGCCAGGTCCAGGTAACAGCGCTCATCTTCACAGTTGTACCTAAGGATACAAGGGCATCCACACATGAGACTTTTGTCTGCGGATTTTGCCAAATCCACAATTCTCTGGGGAAAAAAGTGCACCTTCCAAATAGGTTCTTGCAAAAGATTATGTAAACAATAAACAGGACTGAGGGAGATTATTTTAAAAATATTCTTTGATACACCACATAAACAAAATAAAAAAATAAGAATCATATGATCATATCAATAGGTGTAGAAAAAGCCTTTGATGAGACACAGCATCCATTTATGATTAAAACACTTAATAAAATAGGCACATAAGTACATAATAAACATGATGAAAATCACATATGACAAACCCTCGGCTAACATTATACTTAACAGTAAAAAACTAAAAGCCTTTCCTCTAAATTCAGGAACAAGGCTGTCTGCTATCAACACTGTTATTCAATATAATATTGGAAGTCTTAGCGAGAGTAATCAGGCAAGAGAAAGAAATAAAAAGCATCTGAACAGGAAATGAAGACGACCAACTGTCGCTATTTGTGGATGACATAATTCTCTACATAGAAAACCCTAAAGACTCCACTAAACACCACTAGAAATAATAAACAAATATAGTAAAATTTCAGTATACAAAATCAATGTTCAAAAATCCATCCACAGCATTCCTATACTCTAATAATGAATGGTCAGAAAAAGAAATGGAAAAAACGATACCTTTTGCAATTGCAACAAAAAGAATAAAATACCTAGGAATAAACCTGACAAAACAATGAAAGACCCATTAAAGAAATTTTAAAAAAATACAATGAAGTGGAAAAACAGTCCATGTTCTTGGACTGGAAAAATCAACATAGTTGAAATGACTTTATTATCTACAGCATTATACAGATTTAATGCAGTCCCCATCAAAATCTCATTGGCATTTTTTAAAGAAATAGAACAAAAAACTATCAGATTTGTATGGAAGCACAAAAGACCCCGAATTGCCAAAGCCATCCTGAGAAAAAAGAATAAGGCTGAAGGCATCATTCTGCCCAACTTCAAGTTACACTACAAAGCCACAATAATCAAAATGGCACTGTATTGGCAGAAAAACAGACACACAGACCAGTGGAACAGAATTGAGAGTCCAGAAGTAAACCCATATTTATATGGACAAATAATTTTCGACAAAGGAGCCAAAAACATACAATGGAGAAAAGAAAGCCTCTTCCCTACATAGTGCTGCGAAAGAATGAAACTAGACTGTTGTCTATCACCACACACCAAAATTAACTCAAAATGGATTAAGGACCTGAATATAAGACCTGAAATAATAAAATACATAGAAGTAAACATAGGAACTAAACTTATAGACCTTGGACTTAAAGAGGATTTTATGAATTTGACCTGAAAGGTGAGGGAAGTAAAAGCTAAAATAAATGAATGGGACCACATCAAACTAAAAAGCTTCTGCTCAGCAAAAGAAACCAACAAGGTAAAGAGACAACCATCCGAATGGGAAAATATATTTGCAAGCAGTGCCTCCGATAAGGGCCTAATATCCAAAATATACATAGAACTTATACAACTCAATAACAACAAAAAAACACAATCTAATCAAAAAATAGGCAAAGGACCCAGAAACTTCTCCATAGAGGACATACAAATGGCCAACAAATATATGAATAAGATGCTCCACATCACTAGCTATTAGGGAAATGCAAATCAAAACCACCATGAGATACCATCTCATACCTGTTAGAATGGCTATAATCAACAGGACAAGTAAGAGTAAATGTTGGAGAGGATGTGGAGAAATAGGAACCTTCATACACTACTGGTGGGACTACAAATTGCTACAGCCACTATGGAAAGTGGTATGGAGTTTCCTCAGAAAAACTAAGAATTGATCTACCATATGATCCAGTAATCCCTCTATTGGATATTTACCCCAAAGACTTGAAAACTCATATTCAAAAAGATATTTGCACACCGATGATCATAGCAGCATCATTCACAGTGGCCAGGACATGGAAGCAACCAAAGTGTCTATGATAGATGATTGGCTAAAGAAGCTGTGGCACATATATACAATGGAACATTACTCAGCCATAAGAAGAGATGAAATACTGCCATTTACGACAACATGAATAGACCTTGAGATAATCATGCTAAGCAAAATAAGTCAGACAGAAAAAGTTGAAAACCACATATCACCCATATGAGGGATATAAAACTGAAACAACAAACAAACATGACAAAAAGAATCATGGACATGGACAGTGGATTAGAGGTTACCAGAAGGAAGGGAAGGAGAGGGAAAGATCATCTAGGTGTAAAAGGGGTCAAATTTGGTGATAGAAGGAAATCTGAGTGATAAACACACAATACAAACACATACACAACATACTGTTGAATTTACACTTGAAACTTATTGGATTCTGTTGATCAATGTCACCCCAATAATTTGTAATAAAAAAAAATATTCTTATAACTAGATTACCTTAACTTTTAAAAAACAGAACAGAATGGAGGAGACTGACCTTTATCGACAGGGTTGACTAACTCTGAAACTGATATCATTTCATAATACCCATCTTCGCACATATGGAAGTGCACTTGGGGTTGGTAACACATGCAAGGTCATAGGGCTCATGAAGCAGAAACTGAACCCAGGTTCGTTGAACTCCAAGGCCTGAGCTTTCTTGGTTACATGTCTCTACTTCCTCTTTCCTTCCTGTTTTCCCTTCCTCCCTCTCTGTCTCTAGGAGAAA
>CM053507.1:61149931-61196031 GCA_028627145.1 Eidolon dupreanum
GAACCTAACGCCAGAACGCTTCCAGAAGCAGAGTCCATAAAATCCTGCACCAAGACCTAGATTCAGGAAACAAATCTGAGTAGTGCCTCCTATCTCCTTGCCAGTAGACTTTGCACATAAAGCTTTTTTTTTTTTTCCTCAAAAGCTGGTGCCATGGTATTGGCTTCTATGTGTATAAGACAGCAAGCCCCTGCTCGCTAACAATTTTGGCAACCACAAAGGGATTTGGGTCTTGTGACCACCTGCCCAAGGCACTGTAGCCCCCAGCAGGAGTGGGCCCTGGCAGCTGACCCTGAGTGGCCACCTAGAGCCATTTGTCTAGAGGCTCAGCTGCTGGGCTTCTGTTTCCCCCGCCGTGGCACTCCAGGCTCCTAGGAGCTACTTACTGCTTTCACTTTTGAAAGAAGAAACGGCTTCTGGATCAGATGTTTTTTGAGTGAGTAACCACATTAAAATGCACTTATGGCTAAATTGTCTAGTAACCCCATCAGGATTGTGGGTTAGAGTCCCAGTCTAGGATCACGGGTTAGAATCTCCCCAAAGAGAGACACCATGAAAGGTTAGCCACTGAGGTACCCAAAAGACTGGGTTAGAGTCCCAAGGTTTGGATATCTTTGTCTGAAAGAGTACTCAATCTATTTACTGTGGGTACATCAGTCTTATTTGTGTGCATTTTGCTTTAGATTAAAGGTTCTGTATTTTGTCACTCTTCAGCAAACCCTGAGGGAGCTGTCAGCGGCAATCAGGCAGCTGTTCATTTCATTTCGACCATACTGATGGGACGCTTGCTCGATTACCAACTGGAGGTCAGCCCTCCCCATCTTGAGTGCATTGAAGGTATGTGGGGCTGGCAAGGATGAGCCAGGGTCATCAGCTGGCCCCCACTGAGAAGAGTCAAACTCAGGATTTGAAGCATTATGGCGAGTCCAGATATCATAACCCCCATTAATTGGCTTAAAAGTAGAAAGCCATTGACCCTTTAATCTAAGCTAACAATATATTTGATATCTTTTATTGTGACTTTGGGCAAATGGATAATTTAATATTGTTTCATAGTGATAAATGATCTTTTTGGTCAAGTATGTTTGACAAACTGCCCACAGTTTGGGTTTTAAAAAGAGACATTTTCTCAACCTGGAAATGGCTATGGGTTATTCCAGTAGTCCCCTGGAATGCCTCAAAGATTTGTTCTCTCTCTCCCTGTAAAAGGGAAATTTTAAACTAATTAGGACTGTTTAATATACTACAATTACACGGGAAGCTTTGTCAAATAAAGAAATATTTCTAGTTGCTATCTTAAAATGTTAAATATTGTTATAATATATGTTCAAATTTCTTTGTCAATTGAATACTGAAGGCAGGACTCAGAGGTAAATTAAGAGTGTCCACTTAGAAGATGTTGTGTGAACCCCACCAGTGATGGGCTCAGACAGCACCAAGCTGGGAGCTCCTGCCTTGGTCCCTGGCCTCGGCTCCTGTTGTGGCATTGCTGTTGCCAAGGCCAGCCTCAGGGCTCAGTCCAGGCTGCGGCAGCTCTGAGCTCCATGCAGACTCCAGACTGGGTTGAGGACTCCCAGGGTCTGTGCAAGGAGTGCCAGCCTCACCCCCAGTGGAAGCAGATGGTGGGTGCCTGATAATGGGACTTTATAAAGGCACTCAAAGAAGAGCCCAAGGAGAACCTATCTTCCTTCCTTGAAAGGGCTTTTGAGGCTTACAACGTGACATGAGACAACAAGCTGCACTGCTCACCAGAGCATTTAACATTGTTCAATCAAGATCCAGTAAGGCGCCTCCTAGAGGAAACAACCAACCAAGGGTAAGACTCCTGGGACCCCAACTGAAGGGCTGTCCACTTTTAGAGTAGCAACAATGTACATCTTGTAAACAAGAGGGTCATTGGAGATGAGAATGTCCTAACCACCCCTCAAGGATAAGCAAGGAACTTCCCACAAAGCAACCCACCAGATACAACAGTTCGTTGGTAACCACCAGAAATGACAGGGCCCCAGGGTTCCTTTAGCTTCTATTAGCTCTATCAACATTTCTTGCAAGGAACCCTAGGTGACCATTGCTATGGGAAAGAGGCCTGTAGACTTTAAACTTCATCCAGGTACTAAGACTCTCAACTTGAAACAATACCGTTTGGAGAGGTGTACGAAAGAAGGTATAAAGCCTCTGATAGCCACCTTTCTTAAATGCCAATTAATCTGACCTTGTCAATCCTCATATAACACTCTCATCCTGCTGGTGTAAAAACCTGGGGCCAGAAATTATCATTTTGTACAGGATTTGAGAGCCATTAACCAAACTGTAGAGGACATAGCTGGTGGTGCCAAATCCTTATATTTTGCTTACAACTTGATTTGGAGACCTTTGCTAGTTTACATTTCTGGACTTAAAAGATGCCTTTTACTGCATACCCCTAAGTCCTGAGTCCCAGGAACTGTTTGCCTTTGCATGGGACGATCCAGAGACTAAATTGAAACAATGATGTTGCGGAATGGTGACTCCCACAAGGCACAGCCAAGGAAAGACTGAAAAGATGCTGGGGCCCTCAGAAATTACAAGCTTCATGGAGGCCTCAGTCTACGGGAAAGACTGAAAAGCTGAATATGTCAAGAAACCACCTTAACTTGGGGTAAGGTCTTATCAGCTGTCCTGCTTAGGGTAACAGTAGCCCCCAGAAGCAAGCTCCAGTTGGGCCTTATGAGGTATTATATGGGAGACCCTTGCTTGAGCATATTGTACAATTTAGATACTATAAAACATGTGTAGTCTCTAGGTGCTACCTTATCTGCTCTTCAAGGCTTGGAAAAATCAACACCCTGAGGGTCAGCCATGGCCTAAGTGGAATGGATCCAATGAAGTCCCTCTAGTGTTACTTTTCAAAAGAAACAGGATGACTGAGAACCCCCTAGCCAGGAAGAGGAGACGTGAACATTTCAAAAGAAGACTACTTCTGCCCAAGGGGCTGGACCAGGCCTGTATAAACCTAAATTATCTATCTTAAGTTGCTATTATTTTGGTTTAAACAATGTCTTACTTTCCTAGTTGTGATAGTTGCTTGTATAGCCCTAGTAGTCTACTTGCTCATGCTTTCTTGCACTCTTCCTGACTTACTTTGTCCCCTTATCAGCAGAAAGTAGCTAGAGCAGGAAGTACCTATTCCCCAAGATTGAGGAATGAACAAAAAGGGGGGATTTGTAAGTGCAGAACCAGCTCAAACTGTTCTTATCCTGTTTCTAACAAGACCCAGAACCAAAGTTATACCACTTAGGTGTAACACTTGTGAACCCTATCAGCTTCCCTGCCACCACCCCTCCCCCACACACACAGAACCAGAGGACCAGGACATGACCATAACATGAATACCAGAACCCTTTCAAAAGAGAAGTGTCTGTTGTCCAAGAAGATCCAGTTATGAAACCCCTTAAGTCTTGCTCTGAACCCTAGATTAAGGAGACAGATTTGAATGGTGCCTCCTATCTCCCTGCCAGTTGATTGTAAATAGAGCCTTATCTTTTCTCAAAAGCCAGTGTTATATTGTTGGCTTCTACATATGTCAGGCAGTGAGCCCTTGCTCAGTAACAGGATCTCCTGGCCAGCCAATGTCAGAGACACAATTAAATCTAGGTCGTCTGTCCCTAGAACCTGTGTTCTTAGTGCACTCTACTCTCCTGCTTACAAAAAGTAACAGACAGTGATCAAAATCCAATCCCCCGACCCTGTATGTATCTCTCTCTCTCTCTCTCTCTCTCTCTCTCTCTCTCTCTCTCTCTCTCACACACACACACACACACACACACAAGCGTACACAGTCATAAAATGAAAGTTTTTCTGTCTAGACAACCCCTGAACTCCCACGAATATATTGCTTACATTAAGAAGTTAAAGGGCTGAGGATATAAGATTAGAATTCTGTTTTCTAGGAGGGAATTAATCAGATGGCATGAGCCCTGGTCTTGTAATGAGATAGGACCACATAAAAAGAATTGTGTGTTTCAGAGTCCCATGGCAAGCACGCTCTTTTCTACAATTTCTATTCATACTAGAGAAGTAGTCATATCCCTCCTGACATCATTATTCCGACCCTGAGGTTGAGCAGGATTGCGCAAACTGTCACTTAACAAGGGCATCTGGATTTTATTGTCTATTCATGAGTCAAGGTATAGTCCCAGGTGCTTTCTTCTCTGCCTGGTAGCTGCCTTTTCAAGCGATGCCAATCCTGACATGAAAAGTAGCCAGTTAGGTGCTCTTTGGCTTGGAGCTGGGAGCTAAATTACCAAATCTCACCTCTGGGCAAGATCATTTGGACAATCTGCATGCTGAATGTGAAAACACCCATGGCTGCACTGTAGCACCCACTGGCATGACCCCCTTTCTACTGGACTTTCCAGTGGCTTGATGCTGTTCCTTAACCCCACCCCTTCCTGACAGACTGGAAACCAAGGTGGATCAGCTTCCTCTAAGAGCTTTGTGTGTTAGAGGGCACGGCATTCTGGTTAAGAAGCAGGCTCAGGCCCTGAATGCCTTGGCTCACCCCCATTACTCTACTCACTTGCTGGGTTACCTTAGGCATGTTAAACCTCTATGCTGTAGGATCCTTGTCTAGAACAAAGAATAATAACAAAATACCTACCTCATGAGTTTGCTGGGGGGGTTGGGGGACATGCCTGGAAAGCATATGGTAATATGTTTGGCACATCATCAGCACTCAGTGTGTTACCTCTACCAATACATATTATTACTCTGCCTGCTCATGAGGCTTCCCATCCATCTACCCCAACATTGCATTACTTGATACATTTTTACCTCCAGGACTATAAAACACGCACGCATTGCTCATATCTTCATCCACAAAGCTTATAGTCAATGCCTCATTACACCATATGTTCATGTCCTCCATCACCCATATGGGTCTAAAGAAGAGATGCTAATTACATAATTTTGATCAGCCTGTTTGGCAACCAAATTAATCTGTGTAAAACATTTTACCCATCAAAACCTGCTCACTGCCCTCCTACTACACTTTCCCCATTACCAGTTTACTGAAATGCTTAAGTTCAAAGCCCAGGAGTTCACACTTGATTCCCGCTACCTTTCCTGCCCTTACCTCATACACTAACTGTACATTCCAGCAGTGAGTATCAAAGGCTCTAACTACAAGATACATCTTGAATCCATTTATTTTGTGACATCTACTGTCATCGCGTTCGTCTAAACTCTTAACGGAACCTTAGCAACAGCTCTTAATCAATCTCCCTGCTCCTACCCTTGCAGCCTGAGTGATTTATAAACAAATAAGTCAGTTCATGTCTCTCCCTGTGTATTCATTTTCTATTTACTGCTATGACAAATTACCACAAACTCAGCATCTTAACAACACAGTTTATCCTCTTACAGTTGTGTAGGATAGAAGTCTGACACAGTGAGATGGAAGTCCCACTGGGTTAGAATCAAGGTGCTGGCAGGGCTGCACTGCTTCTGGAGGCTTTTGGGGAGAATGCTTGGCTTTTCAAGCTTCTAGAAGCCATCTGCACTCCTTGGCTAGAGGCCCCTTCTTCCTTCTCCAAAGCTAGCAACATTTTTGTTTGTTTTGTATCTCTCTAGTCCTGTTTCCATCATCATATCTTTTTTTTTTTCTACCTCCCTTCTTCCACTTTTAAAGAAGTGCTGAACTGAGATCTCATCAGTAAGAAGAATCCAGCTACCAAAAAAAAGCTTTCCAGGCAGAGGCAAAAGTTCTCAGGTAGAGTGAGCATAAACCCCATTTGTGACTACACGGATTCACCTGGATAGTTCTGAATGATCTCTCCATTTCAAGGCTGCTGATCAGCAACCTTAATCCTGTCTGCAGTTTTGATTTCTCTCTACCATGTTCTCTAACCTATTCACGGGTTCCAGGGATCAGGACCTGAGTCTTTGAAGGGCCATTATTTCGCCTACCCCGCCCTGCTTAAAACTTCACAATGGCTTCCCCTCACTCTGGAATAAAGTCAGTCTTCTCATCAAGGGCTATGGGGCTGATAGGATCTGTGACCTCTGCACACCATGCCTGACCTCTCTCATTTCTTCTGATATCACTCCGACCTCTCTCGCTGTGTTATAACCACATTGGTATTCTCTCGATTCCTGGAACATCTAAAGCTCTGGACACCAGAGGACATTTACTTCTGCCTGGGAGGCTCTTCCCTTGGCTAGTTTCTTCTCTGATCAGGTATTAGCCCTCAGACACCTTGCCTGACTGCTTCTCCCTTCTGTGTGCATCTCCAGTCTCTATTGAACTACCTTGTTTTACTCCCTTTGTAGCACTTATCACACTACCTAAAATCACCTTACTTATTGACCTGTTTACTTTTCTTGCCTGTCTCACCTGGAGAGTGAAAGCTCCATGAGGGCAGGGACCTTACCAGTCATTCTCTACTGCAGCTCCAGGGCCTACAACTTGGCCCAGCACATGGCAGGTGTTCAATGCATTTCTTGTGGAATAAATCTTACTATTTTGAGTACATCTTCTGGCCATGCTGTTCTAGGAATGGTGATCTTATTGATGGCAAACATAATTTATGAGTTTATGCTGTTGAAATGAGTTTGGGAGTCCAACAGGTAAATGATTTCTAGGACACACAGTCATGAAAAGAATGGAGACTTCCAACTTAATCTGCCACTGGAGTTCACAGTATTGCCACATTCCATCAACCATTTCCCAAAAGACATTCTCATATTTTTGCTGCTAATTTTTCTAGAGGAAGAATGTTTGGCAACCCATGGCAGTAAGGGCAGGACTCAAAGACAGTTTTTGCTTCTTTTCTCACTATGAGTTGGTATAAATGAATATTTACAGTAAGGCAAAGCTAGTGTGGGGATGGGTGGTTTGATGCCTTTCAGTAAAAATCCAATAAATGGACTGGGCATAGCCATCACACTTTTCTAAAGGCTAATAATTTCAAATCAAAATACTTAATGCAATGTGAAAAAATAAAGCACAATACTCACAGAAAGTTAAATTCAATATGATGTTATTAAAAATGCACACCAAAACTAACCTCATTTTGGTTTAGTATTTTCCGGTACTCTGTGCTCCGTGCAAGAATGGTGACTCGAATTTTTCCATCCTGTAATCAAAAAGAAAAAGCAAAATAATGCTGTGTGTGCCTGGACAGATGAATGAACACATGACCCTAAAATGTGATTTTTCACAAAGAGATGAAACTCTATAAGGACACATTTAAGGAACTTTTTTTAAAAAGCCTGGTTCCTTCACAGTTTTCTCAGGGAATAAAAATGCATCTACTTTTGCCACAAAAGATAAAACCTGTTCATGACACTTCTGTTTGGTTAGTTGGGTAGTCTTTTTCAGCAGAGGTTGTGCGGCTTAGGTAGGGATTCAGGGGAAGATGGAGTGATATGGCAAGAGGAAAAGAAAAGGAGAAAAAAGCACTTTCTTTCACTATCCCTAGTTTATCTTTCATAGGTTGTTGACATCTGATTTCAGATTACTCCAGGTCAGAAGTTGTTAACACAGAAAACACTGTCTTCTAAGTATTTCTTTTTCTGCAAAGGTGGTATTGATTTTTATTCAGAGTGAAAACTCAAGCCCACCTCAGAACTCATAATGCAGTTAAGTCCTCAACATCACCTCACAGGTTCTGTGACTTTAAGCAAAACCAATGTTACTACAGGCTAATAGATATAAACAGGAGTTAAGTTCCTACAGCATCTCATCAATGTTATAACAAAATGGCACTGAATGAAACAACATTATTTGAGGACCTGCTGTGTATTCATTACCTTGGGTCCCTCTTGTGTGATGTTTAGTCTGTGTAGAACATGCTGGGAAAATGCCCTGAACAAGCCAGTATTTTGACAGCCAGATATCTAGAACAAAAACAATAGTTCATATTACAATGAGTATTTGCATATACTATTTAAGATAATCTCAAGTCATACATAAATGTTATCTTCAAATTATCAAGAATAAATTCTATAAATATAAATGTTGACAATAAATAACATGCTTACCAGAGGGGTGTTATAGAACAGTCCATATCTCATTCTGGGGAGTAGTGAGAAAATAGCTTCTTTAAAACATACCTAACAATGAAAATATTTTAAAAGGTAAGAAGAGACAATTTGTACCCTTCACACTGAAATAGCTCTTATAATTACAGAAAATTGATTTTAATTAACTTCTATTTTACATTAAAATATTTTGAATAGCAAACTATTTCATTCAGGTGACACTCATGTTTTTGGAAAAGCTATGGAAAAAATGTCTTTAAAAGCTTCATGATAAATAACAATGAGGATTCCAGTTGTAAAAAAAGAAGTCAGAAATTAATGGTAATGGCTAATAGAAACTCATATTAAGTATTTACTTGATGAGTGAGTGATCTGCAATGACAATTATTTACAGACATTTCAGTAAAATTTCCAGTACCCTTTTGGAATCATAGGTTTTCAAATGTATAACATCATAATCAGTAAATGCTTTCCATGTGTCAGAGAACAGATCACCATATCCATAAGAACTCTGAAAATAGAAACACAATAAAGTTAGGGCAATAAAAGGAGTCAACATCGCTTTTCAAGAATGCACAATGTACCCGAATTAGCTTGTTAGTGTTAAGAACTAATGATCCTAAACAAGCTCATAAAATTCATATAAGAAAAATGGAATTTTTATATTGGGATGGAGTAAGTACCTAATTTGATATAATATCAAAAAAGTAATCACCATAATTATAATCTTAGTCTGCTAGAAGTATTTTGTTTTTCCACCCTGGCCTTTTGTATTTTCACGTCTGAAACTGTAGCTATGTGTGTGTGTGGCGGGGGAGGGAGTTCCGTGAGTTTTCTATACAAATTACAGATATACACAACACATACATACACCACCATCTATCCACACGCTGATATGCTCAGCCAGCAAAAACCATCTGCGTAAATAGAATGTACCTTTGGAAATAAACTTCAGAGCAAGAAAACACCTTCAAAGTTTTAACATTAGAAATACAATGTATGTAATGCTATGATCTACCTATTGTCTATTGAGTAACATAATTCCCCACTAACATCAATGAGAGTAATAATAATAATAATAATAGCATCTTGCAAATTCCTTTCGCAGACACTAAGCACTTGACATTATTAACATATTAAACCACCCCACAAACTTAATAAGCTAGGTAATATCCTCATTTTACAGATGAGGAAACTGAGACACAATTTAAGTAATTTTCCAAAATCGTAGAGCTGGTGTGTTTGCAGGGCTGGGATTAAATCCAGAGTGTTTGGTTCCAGACTCCATGTTCATAGCCTCTGTAGGGCAGTTGCCTCTCAGCAAGAACCAGTTCTTTCTAGTACATTTACCAAATGCATCTCATTTTCAAAAAGTAAAAATTAATTATGCGCTCCATCAGCTAAAGGAAAAAGATCAATTTATTTTAAAATGGTATAACTTAGACTGAAAAATTCACCCAAAAGAAATAAGAAACGTATTGTAGGATTACAGTCAAGGTCTCAGCTGGTTATACATTTTTATTCATTATGTTCATGTCTTTTTACCCTTATGGCATTTTCTTTTTTCAGGTTATGAAAATTTTATGTTGCACATTTTAGAGTTATTTCAAAGTTATTGAGAACTGTTAAATGTGATGATAAAAAAAAATTCCTTCTTCTGCTGCTTCTCCACTGCCGTTCTAATAAAGGCCCTTCACAATGCCATCACAAGTGAAATGTCCCTGTTCTGGCTCAATAAGAAATAAGGGGCAATTAAAAGAAGTGACTCTAGACAGTTACTTGAGATAAAATACCTCAGATAAAATATGATATTTTTAAAAGGAAAATTTAATTATAAAATATATTAATCCTCATTGATCCCTTTCAGGAAAATCATGTCTTATTTAGTAATAACCACCTCTAGAAGCTTCTTTTCCATGTCCTTCAAATTCAAATTATCTGTCATGCAGGGAAAAAAGGACTTCTTTCTAGTCTCTTATTGCAAAATATTTGGATATTCTTAAAAATAACAATACTTCCTCCTGTGCATGTGTCAAATTTAAACATGCATGTAACCTATAACTTAGAATTTCTACTTGTAGAAATCTATCCTACAGGAATGCTAGGATGAGTGTGTAAAGACATATGTATATGGGAAGGATGTTCACTGTAGCATTTCCGCAAACAGCAAAGAACTGGAAACAAACAACGTGATCTGGGTGGGGACGGAGATAAATGCATGGGCCGGGGCAGGCATCCACAGCAGGCATCAGGCAGGCATCCATCGAACAGAATACCACTAGCAAGCAATAACCCTATATGTACTGACCTGGAAATATGTCCATCACATAATGTTAAGTTAATAATATGAGACAGAGAGTATATTTTCTATAAAAATATATTTACATTTATTCAAATAAAAAGTTTAACAAGGGACTCTCACATGGTAACTGCAATTACCTTTAAGGAAAATAGAGAAGAGAAATAATTTTTTTAACATTATATACTTCTGTGTTGTTTGAACTCATTATAACCAGATATTACTTGTATAATTAAAAATAATAATAAGGCTAAATTACTTCTCAGTGCAAGAAAATATGGAAAGCCTCCAGTAATCCCCCTCTTTTAGTAATTCTGTTAATAAGGGTAACCCTTCTATACCTAAAAATTCTGCAGAAGTGTCCATTAATTCATGTCAGGTTGGTGGCCTTACCCATCCCATCAAGGCAGCCATGTGCCTGAAGGGAGAGGCCAAACTGCTAAACTTTGCAGGGGCTACAGGGAAGGTCTCATAGGCCTCATTCTGGGACAGTTTGTGAAAGGTCACTAAGATCTGAACTGCAGCCACAGCCACTTCTCTGCCCTTCTCCTGGCCACACAGATCATCTGAGGCCTTGAGGACTGGCTCTGAGGCACCACTGTCCACTATCAGGGATTCGAATCACAGTCGGCCTAGGAGTCATAGTGTTGTTTTATTCACAGCCTTACCAGCAAAAGAGAAAAGTCAGTGGTCACATAACACCTTAACACTATCTCCATCCAACCTTCAGAATTCTGTGGACCTCAATTCTGAAGCAACCCTGCAGACCTGCCTGTTCTGAGAACCTGAATGAGCAACTATTAAGGCCTCTCTGACCAAGACACAGGTTTAAAATGGAAGCATAGAGAGCAGTAGAGGAGGGAGGTAACATCAGGGCACCCAACCAGCTAGGCTAAATACTACCCTGACATCATGTGCCCCATTACCAGAGTAATCTGGGAACTTCATGGGGGCTGTGCATCCCATTTACTCCAACCCAGCAGACACAGAGGAGGGAGAGTTGGAGAAGCTGGCTCAGTTCAACTTAGTTCATTTGAGGAAGACATGGAAAAGCAAGAGACAAGATATAAAGAAGCTTCTGGAAAGTGTCTGGAAAAATTTCCATCAATCTAACTGGTTTTGCACGAAACTGTATGGAGGCTATAAAGCACTGGGTTTCCAGACATTGGTCTGGGGTTAGACTTTCGGGACAGGAACCCTTGACTCCACCCCTTGCTGACTGTGTTGCTGTAGAACAGCCCAGAGCCTTAGATTCCTCATCTGTAAAAAAAGCTAATAAAAACCCTCATCCATGGAGGATTGTGAGCATTAAATGAGAACATCAGGTATCATTTTTTAAAAAGCACAATCACCCTGAGTTAATCATTCAAGGCTACCTATGGCTGGTGATTGTGGCCTAGAAGCACTTACACAAAAAGAAGAAAGGGACTGTTGTGACCTCTGCTCAAAGAAACATTTTCAGAAATGTAACTGTGCTGGCAGTAAAACTGGAACACAAAGGGAAATGTAAAAACATGCAAGGAGGGAAACCAAAAGTGAGCATTAACATGCTAACAATTAAAGAACCAATTCTCATCTGACTTCAAATCAAATGACTTTATAGGCAGTGCGACTATGAGCTTCATATAAGTGAAAAAGTGTTAGCAAAACCATTTCCCCTTCTGCACAAGAATCTGACCTTCAGTTAACTATCTAGCTCTGCTCTCTCAGGAAATGAAGACAGCACATGTCAACTGTGTTTCTAGGTACCATTACTTATGATTTAAAAAGATGCTTGATAGGTAAATTGCACCTGGACTAGGAAAGGGTACACTGACTCTTATGACTGGCTGGATCTCCTGTGCGGATCCTGGGGCTTTGCCAATGGAGTTGTCCCAGGAGATACTGTATCTGCCCCAGGTGGATCCCATCTCCTTGCACTTGAGCTGTGCTATGTGTCCTGCTAGAAGAACTCATTCAGGAAGAAATGCCTAATGCTGCCCTGCCAGCAAGCTGTGGTTCACCTGCAATAGCGTTCTGAATAGACTCATGTCGAGAGGAGGCCAATGAGTCTTGCGACTTGGAATGTTTAGCTGAACCTTACATGACTTCTCGCGGAGCATTCCTCCTTCCCAGTTTAGGCAGCCTCTCTCATATATACTACAAACCACACGTTCTCATCACTGCCTTTGTCACAGAGTAACATTCACAGCACACATGCTGTGTGTCAGGCAATGTGACTATTCATACACTATATGGTTTATTCTCAAAATGACACTGAAGTAAATACTATAATTATTCCATTTCACAGTTGAGTGCACTGGGGCACCTCTTGGTGGAGGTTACCTTGGCAGGTGGAGCAGCCAATATGGAAAAAAGCAGGGAAAAGGTAGGAAAAGAAAGACTAGAAGAAAATAAAAGACAACACTAAAAACAAATAAGCAAATAGCAGGTGTAGTATTTATGTACATGACCAAGTCTTACATAGCACAATTGTCATGACACAAGCAGCAAGAGGAAAGCTGCAGATAAGCAGAGGTAGACAATAATTACAGCAGGCCAAACTGTAAATACAGGCAAGCTGCCCCACATGAGTCATGCAGGGGATGGAGTGGTCACAGAGGTCAACAGAACAACAGTCTTCATATACTTGTCTCAGAGGAACACTAAGCACAGGTTTTTGGTCTCTGGAGTTCCACCTGCCCAAAGGTGGAAAAAATCTTCCACTGCCTCACTCCAAAATTCAAAGAACCAAGGTATGTGTACCTACCTATGTATCTGCCCATATGTATACGCATATGCAAATACATGTACACAGACATATTCCCACTCACCTGCATATGTTTATTGAAATATGTGTGTATTAGAAAATTCTATTTCACCACATCAGAGTAACAGATTTATTGAGCAAAGCAAAGATAGAGCTGAGGCTGACAGTACAGTCTCACTTACCGTGTCCCACATCACAATGTACACATCTGTACTGAATGAATTATTAACGTGCTGAGTAATATAAAGATTGATAAAGTCACAGAAGTGGTGATACATGTTAACACCTAGTATTGGAAAAAAGAAATCTAAATTAATTAAGTCTAAAGAACAAATGATTATACAGTTTTTATTCTACCCCATCTATTTATAATGTGATGGACTTTTAGCTGAAATATATGGGAAAAAAATTAGTTTTTCTAAACATGAAATCTTCTATACTCACGTAGTACTCAATTTACAGACTGACTGGGTTCAAAAATTCACTTTAAAATTGCTTACTTAGAAATCAGGAATATATTTTCCCCCCATATACACTAAGTAACAAATGATCATAAAGTTCCCAGAGATAAATAAGTAAATAAATAAATAAATAAGTCTATTTAGCTCAAAATTGCATAGAACTATAGGACCATAGAAACTGATTATTTTTTATGATCATTTATTTTAAAAAATCAATTAGGTGACACCTATTCATCATAGAACTACTGAAAATGATGGCAACTATTAACATTTTAGTACCGTTCATTTCTGTCTCTTTTTTTTCCTATTTAATTACTACAGCACCGCTTTTTGGAAAAAAGGGCTGAAGGGCTGAAGGGCTGAAAGTCATTTAAAAGGGCTGAAAGTCTCACATCCTAATTGAAAGAGCATGAACTTCAGAATCAGAAGAACTGGGTTGAATCCCAGCTCAGCCATTCACGAGCAACGTTCTCAGATAAAAGTCCCTAAGCTTCTCTACTAGAAATAGGAAATCATTATACTTAGGTGCCAGCTTTGTTAGGAGAAATGCAAAGATTATCTAAAATTACCCGGCCCCAGAGCTGGCACATAATGAAACAATGAAGACAAGATGATCCTGCTGGGTCAGAGAAGATTGGGCCACAGTGCTGCTATTTGTAAGTTCCTAAGTCCATCATTCAAAAGAATACCCCCCCCAAAAAAAAAATAAATAAACAAACAAACAAAACACATTCATATTCTCCCTCTCTCTCTCTCTCTCTCTCTTTTGCTGACTTAGGTGTGCAGGACGCAATATTCAATCTGGAAGTGAGCAAATCTAAAATGGATGAAATTTCAAAAACTGACATTTAAACATGCACCTTAAAGGGGGGAGATGTTGATTAAAAGAAAATCAGTGACTCTTAAAAGTAGAAATCATAAAATATTCTGACTTCAATCCCACAGTAAATAACAACATTGTGTGCCAGAAAATAAGAACTAAAAAATACTCAGTTATTTTTAGAGTGGTATATTAGATGAATGTTTGGAGGGGTTCCTTTTTTCTCCCAGAGAAATCTTGGCAAAGAGCATATTTTCAAATAAACGAAAAAAAGAAAGTTCTATTGCAATTCCCCTTGCCCCAGGTGAGCACATCATGCACCTTAGCTTCCTCTGAATGTATCATTCACCAGGTTCATAACATCTCTTGAGGAAGGCGGCATGCACAAAATACTTGGTGCTATGAGGATTTATAAATGAAAAAGAAAGCACAGGTTCCGTCAAGACTCCCCCTAGTGAGTCTTGCTGTGCAGAATGCTCATTTTCTCAAGGTAAGAGTTAATATAAAAAGGAAAAGTTAACAGCATAAGTTAGAAGAAAAAATTAGTTACGAATATAGTTATGAATATGAAATGGCATATGTCTACCATGGCCTATTATACCTACTTTACATACTGCATTGTATAAGTATCTACATAAATTGAACAGTTCACACATACTCAAGTCACTCTTCTATAGACAGATCACAGTGTTTTCTTTGCCCCTTTTTAATTTGCATATTTAAAAAGTGAGTCAGGACCTCAAATAGTATTTACTTGTTCTTATTTCAAAAACTTATACTTGTCTGATTTCTGAACCGAATATTTTATAATATAAAAATTATGACTTTGGAAGGCAAAGCACATTAAAAATATGATCAATAAATTATAGTAAGTCTGAAATATTCGTGACAGAAGGCTCTCTATATTTCACTGTAAGCCCAGCCTCTCATGAATTTTGATACAGTATGACATCATCTCTTATGATGAGAGAGATAATGTAGTACAATTCATGTTTCTCCTCTCCAGGAAAACCAGTTCACAAAGTTAAAACTGTGTTTGCAAGTTGAAAGAAGCTATAATCATAAATGGGAGAAAACCATTGTAATTTTAAGTTTTTTCCAAGAATAAACTGCAGAGCTGATGTTCAGAGAAATTTTAAATTCACTTCAGTCATGGAAACAGTATCAGAAAGTTTGCCACAAGAGGTTACTGGCGTTCCTTCCCCACCCACAGTACATAAAAGGCTTTTGAAAAAATTTCTAATGAAGCACAATCTAAACCAAGTGATTAGAGAAAGGAGATGGGGTAAATTTAGTTACAAAAAGTATACATATACCTTTTTCTCTCACCTTCTGATTGAGTCATTTGATACAAATGTGCAGGTTTCTTCTAAAATACCAAAGATATTAACTAATGAAAAATTCAAACTAGTTCACTTCTTCAGATTAGAAAGCAGAAAGTAAATCTACTGTTTAATGTACTGCTGCTTCCCCAAGCCACAGGAAAGCACTACATAGACGTAATATAAAAGGATCAAAGCCTCATTAACTAATAAATAAATAACAGACAAATTAACTTCTCACCTGCATCCAGCTTCATGAAATAGGTTGGTTTTTCAATAACAATGTCACATTTAGCATTGTCTAGAGGTCTGAAGTTGAGCTGTGTATAGCTTTGGAGCTCAGCAAACCTGAAAATATGAATTGGAAGAAGTCTTCAAAGTGATTCTCCGACCTTCTACTGCAATGTAACTTAAGATCTGTTCATTAGAGTGATTTTATTTCTAGAATAAGCTCTTGGGAATACATGTGGGACTGCTCAAACTTACCAACACATAACTGGATATTGATTTTACTGTTGAGACATGAACAAAAGTGATTCTAAATTTCAGTGCAAGGCCTAGATCTTCAGAGCACTAGCTCTTCTGAGACCACATGTAATAAATTTGAATTCTCCTTCAAAAAAAATTTTTCAGTGCAAGATACACTGGTAAGTTTTCAGACAAGGAAGAAATTTGCACATTGAGCTGGCTAAATAATCTACCAGTAAAGTGGGAAGATTCAAAAAGATTCCTGTAGTCTGACAAGGCTCAGAAGCAACACTGACCCAAAAGATCTCTTGTGATGGACTGCTTGGATTCTGAGAAAGACGGCATTGAAAGAATTATCGAGTGTCTTGGAACAGCTAAGCTTCCCAGAAGAGGGAAAAGTGTTTTTCTCAGAAAATGTCTTGGGAAGCCACATGACACAGGTTTCTTCCACACAAAAGAAGACAATCAGAGGCATGTGACAAGAGAGAGTTAGCCTAAAGATCATTTCTAATGCTTCATTTTTTAAAATACATCTGATGTAAAACAAATATCAGACAGATCCTTTTAAAACACACACAATGCTGAAATATGGTGGTTTCAAAAATATGTACACAAATTCTTGATACTACTTCCTTCATGAAGTAGAGATTAATTCCCTCCCCTTTGAATGTGGACTAGACTTGGTGGTTCACTTCGAATGAACAGAAGATGGCAGAAGCTATGGTGTGTCAGAGATTAGGGTATATAAAGGCTAAGTCCTCCATCTTGGGCATGCTCTCCTTCTCCCTGCTCCCCCCCCCCCCTTTTAAGCCACTGTGCTCTTGGGGAAGCTGGCTGCCATGTTGTAAGCAGCACTAGGGAGAGGCCCACATGGCAAAGAAATGACACCTCTGGCCAATCACCAGAGAGAAACTGAAACTTATGTGAAGATTAATTAACAGAAACCTCATTTAAATTGGAGTTGGGAGGGCCTGTAGTAGAAACTCTCATGTGCTACCACTCACTGTCAATTACTCCAAACAGGAAGACAATACTTTCCATCTTCAACAGGAAGATGTTTACTACTCTCCTACTCCAACAGTAAGAAGGAGGAATTTCTCACTTAAGAACCTACTCAACCAATGAAAGACTGTTACAACTCATCCAGTGAAAAGCCACTATACTTAGAATTCCTAGCTTCCTTCAATAGGCTCTTTGTTTACAACAGCCCCTCTAAACTATCTGTTTCCCCTATAAAATAATGTTCCTCTCCTTTGTCCTCTAGGCTTGGGCATGGTTCACCTTTAGACTCCATGTCCTTAATTGCAATCCCTTGTTATTTCCAAATAAATCCATTTTTCTGGAGAAATAGCGAGCTATTTGTTTAAGGTTAACACTTATGAGTGAGCTTAGAAGCAGATTCTCCAGGCCCATTTAAATCTAGAGATGGCTACAGTCCTTGTTAACGACTGGATTGTGATTTTGTGAGAGCCCCTGAGCTGGAATCACCCAGCTCAGCCGCCTCCAAATCCTGACCAACAGAAACTTCCTGAGATAATGAATGTTTGCTGTCTTAAGCTGCTAAATTTTGGAGTAATTTACACAGCAATAGATAATAAATACACATATATTCTACAGTGTATTTTAGAGTAACTTGTTACATGGCAATAAATAACTAATACAAACACACACTAGGAAACTACCAAGTGGAATCAGATATCAAAATGTACTAAGAATCAAAATGCCCACAAGGAAACAGTAACTCCTATTGCAAAACTCTGTTAAGGAAGTTGCTACATTGTAGACCGTAGAATGCCATACAAAAGTAAGCTAGATTACTATCCTGAAGGGTTTGCTTAGGATGAAGCAAATTTTTGGCCTCAAAAATTAACATTATATAAGAGTATCCTATGTGACTTGTGATACTGTGATTTATAATACATATATTTGGTCTTCATCTCCATTTCTGGCACAGAGCTTCTAAAACCTTTGGGATTTCCTAAGTGATGAGAGCCACAAAGACATCTTTTGTTGTTAATGAGGTAGCTTTTGGACCACCTTAAATTTGGGGGCTGGTTTCCAGAACCAACCATGTGATTAGAGGGTTGGAACTTTCTCTCCCACCCCCTGACCTCTGGAGAAGGGAGAGAGGCTAGGGGTCGAATCAATCACCAGTGGCCAATGACCTAATCAAGATGCCTAGGAAATGAAGCCTCCGTGAAAAAAAAAAAAAAAAAAAAAAAGGAAAACTTCCGGGCTGGGAAACACAGATTTGGGGAGAATAGTGTGCCTGGAGAGGTCACAGAAGCTATGAGTCCTTTCCCCATAACTTGCCCTATGCATCTCTTCCAGCTGGCTGTTCCTAAGCTATATTCTTTTATAATAAACAAGTGATCTAACAAGTAAAATGTTTCTCAAAGTTCTGTGAGCTGCTCTAGCAAACTAAACCCAAGAAGAGGGTCATTAGAACCTCCTGTCTATATCTGACTGGTCAGAAGCACAAGCGACAAACCTGGGCTTATGACTGGGGTCTGAAGTGGGGAAGGGGATGCAGTCTTATAGGACTAAGCCCTTAACCTGTGGGATCTGATGCTATCTTCAGGTACACAGTATCAGAATCAAGCTGAATTGTAGGACACCCAGGTGGTTTCAGAGAATTGCTGGGTGGTATGTGGAAACCCACACACACACTTTGGAATTCGGTACTCAGAACCTTAGACTATAAAGGAGTAGCACGAAAGTTCTGGGGGGATGATAGAACAGTTCTGTATCCTGACTGTGGTAGTGATTACATGCACCTAAACATGTGATATAAATTTCATAGAATTATACATCCAAAAACAAAAAAACGAGAGTATATAAGCATTGATGAAATCCAAATGTGTTTACTTATTAATATTGTACAAATGTCAATTTCCCGTTTTTGATCATTGTACTACAGTTATATAGGATGTTGTCATTAAAGGAAACTATAAGTCTAAAATTATTTTTAAATCAAAAGTTTTTTAAATTACCCTAATTCCTTAATTTCTAGAGATGATAAATTTCTTCATAGACCATAGAACTAGTTTAATATGTAAAATGTTTTAAATCAAAATGTATTCCCCAGTTTATATAAAGTTCAAAAAGCTAATCAATGGTGTTGAAAGTCAGGATAGGATTTGCCTTCGGAAAAAAGGATGGGGGTTGAGACTAGGAGAGTGTCTGGGGTGATAATGATGGTCTATTTTGATCTGCATAAATATTATACAGGTAGGTTCACTCTTTCATAACACAAACTTTATACTTCTCTATATGTCTGTGATATAAGTAGATAATAAATGTATACTTCTTTAAAAAATGTATTTCCCAAAACACATGCAGCAATTATCAGGAGTTAATAAAAATTCATTTTCGAACTTATTTTTTATTTCATTAGCAAACAGTAAGTACTATATATCATACTTTCTAATATTTTATAAACATATATTTGATTCATAAATAACTGACAGATTCACTCTGTAGCCATCACTCCCCAAAAGCTCATGCCAAATTATCTACAAATGAAGTAACATTTTCCATTTGAAAATTACTACCCACATCTGCAAATATCAGAAATGAAGGCAAATATTTTAGAAACATATATTTTTTAAAAATCTCACCAAGACTGCAGAGGGCTCTTGCGCTGACCTTCAGACATCAATGTACGAATGTCAAGTTTACAGTGTCCTCCAATTTCACTAGTCTGGAAAAAATCTTCCTTAAATCTGGTGAGTAACAAAATATTAAATTGAGTTCAGAAATTTTTTCATGACTCAAGCATACTGATTGTAACCAAGGTAGTTTCTCAATTTCCAAAATCAGTTTTGCATCAGAATTTAACTTTATAATAATTCAAACATATACAAAAGTAGCAGAATGATATAGGCACATGATGGACCCATAATCCAGCTTATGATCAACTTATGGCCAATTGTGGTCTTCTATTCCCCAACCATCTCCAGTCTCATCACCACATTATTATGAAGCAAACCTAAGGCATATTACTGGGCCTGAAACTATTTCAGAATTTCCATTAGATTTAGCATCAACCACTGAAATACCTGTCACGGTTTCTCTTGATGTTTCTTAAATCAAGATAGAGATTGGCTGCTCTGCAATACTGAAGATAACGAGAACATACCAGACTTGAGTCATTCTGAAATAAGGTTGAGAAAAAGAAAAAAAATAACTGAGTATTAACATTTCGAGGACACACCCAAACTTGCCGGACATGCTGACTATATGTACGCCTTCAGGTTGAAACCACACAATGTGATGAGGAAAGCTTCCCGAAGACTGCTTAAGGATTTTTCCCGATCCCAAACAAACTTTAGCCAAGCATAGTTTGCCAATTTCACGTTTTTAGGTGACTACAAAGAACTCTGAAATGTTCTATTTATATCACCTCAAATTCTAAAGACAAGAGCTGTATGCGTGGTTCAGTTTCCTAAAAAAAAAAAAAAAAAAGCACTCAGAGCCATCACAATCCCACCTTTGTGAAAAAACATTTGGGCGTGGGGGGCAGGAGAACATTTTGAAAAGGCCAAATGAAACAAGGAAGAATACATACATGAGACAAGGCTGACAGAGCAGTATGCCAGCTACAAAACGTGTGAGGTCCCTGTCTGAACAGCAACACAAGGAAATGTTTTCTAAATCACTGAAATAAGTGAGTTTAAGAATCAACTACCAGAGCCCGTTTCAATTTCTACCAATCTGGTTCGTGTTGAGAGACGGACAGTTCCAAAACCTTTTGTCTGGTCTGGATTTTACTTATAGATTTGAATACAATTTCACTGTTTCTCCAGTAATTCTCAATGAACACAAGGCCTTAATCTTGACCTGCGTGGTATTTTGGAATCCATGGCTGGTTGCTAAGGGATCATACTCTAACAGCACAAAACATAGGCAGACAGATCTTGGCCAGGAAAACATTCTAAAAACTGCCTTGGAAGAGGTGTGCCAAGTAAAGCAGTGGCTCCTCCTTTGCCCTTTCCACATAAACAGCTAGACACCAGCCAGAGGATACAACATATGAAATAGCATCGGTTAAAGGCACCCTGCAGCAGTGAGGGTTAATGTTTTGCTTCCTCAATAGAACTGCTTAATCCTCTGCTTAATCCACCTTGTGAGAATTGCTCAAAGTTCTATTATGTGATATCCTCCAAAGTGTCACAGAGCATGTATTCGGTTGTTGTTGTTGTTGTTGCTGTTTTATGCAAGTGCATTAATTTTTTTTTTTTTCCCCTGTATTGCCTGGAGATAATGGAGACTCTGAGATGTCAGAGGCTCCACCGGGATTCAAAAACATTGGGAGGTAACAGATCTTAGTCATAAGTGCATAAAATTCCCTGGACCTTTAAAAACACTGAGCTCTTTGCTAGGAGCCAGGCCCTGCACTGAGCATTTTTATACGCAGAATCTTATTTCATTCTAACCACATGCTATGAAATAGGCGTGGCTTCAGAGCAGAAGAAATGGAAACACAGACAGGTTGGGCACCCTGTCCACGATTCAGGATTTGAACTCTGGAATGTGGAGCCTGCTCTTCTATGGACTACCCCAAAACTGCCTCTAGATAACATGTTTGTATTACCAACTGAGTACAATGTGGCATAGTTGACAGCAAACAGAAAAAAAATCTGCATTTTAATTCTAGATATACAACTAACTCTATGTAGTAGTTGTGTGGTCTTGAAGAAGTTGCTTGACTTTTCTGAGGACCTTGTCTTCTTCTCTGGTCAAGTGGCATCCGTAATATCTGCCCTGCCTATCTTCTATTCTTGTGAGAACTAAACTAACTAACACATAGGACAGCTTTCTGCAAACTGTAAAGTTCTAAACAAACAAAGAGCAGTACGGTGGGGGGGTATATCATCTGTCCCAAACTACTTGCAAGGGGAATTTGGAAAGATCAAATTTATCTTCTTTAGCACAGATTGGGGAAAAATTCTAAACCTAGTGATATTTTAACTGCCTCAAAATATGGCCATCTGATGTATGTGTGAAAACGAGGACATAGTTTCCAAATAACACAGAACCACCTGTGTTTGGAAGTTCAATAAAAATCCAAGCCAATTAATACGTGAGAATGAGGGAGCCCTTCACAGCACCATCTACTTTGTGTTTACATTACGAGCTAAACATTACAAGTATTTTAAAATAAACATGCTCATATACTAGGAGGCTAAACACCCACCATTTCCTTAGGCTGGCAGAGCACATGAAGTTCCTCCAGCCGCTCGCCAGCATATCCGAAGTCAGCTTGTTTCCAGAATATGTCCTGGGCTGATTCCAGGGTATCTGTCCTATTTGTAAACAAAGAGATTCTGTGACTTTTTTCTCTTTACTTTTCTGAACCTTGAATTTTCTTTCTAAAGGTTAAAATGCCAGTAACTTACCATTGATTTTAAGTAAACTATCATAATTTTCCTAAAACTATCTCTTGCTATATGAAGTTACCAAAATAAGTTTTAATAGACTTACTCCCTTATAATAAAAACACACAACAGAAATGTATGAAGTTAGGGTCATCTAGAACTAAAGAGACTGAACTGCTGATTACTATATTTTTCTTAATCCATTAACCTTGCAATGTATTGGAAATACTAATTAAACTTAACTCCCCTCCAGAATCAAGAGGAAACCATCGATTTATCTTCTTAGTATTTGTTGAGGGAAAGTATTTTATGTGATCTACACTGTTTTCTCCCTCTGGCAGAAGAAATGACAGATATTCCTGGGGGCGGTGGGTGAGAGAGGCATTAGTCAAGCTGAATCCATGACTTTGTCAACAAATTAATGTCTAAATGAATTACTACCTAAAACCAAAAAAAGCCTTGATAGGAATTGGGGCATCAGCAAACACTTCAGAGAAAGATGACTTAAAGGGGAGGAGTTATTCCATCTGGAAACTTACCATCCCATGTCGACATAGGTGCAAACAGGGTAACCAAACCTGAACTCTGGTTTGCAGGATTTCTCATAACCCCAGCAATACTTTAGATTTTCTAAGTGTTTCTAGAACATAAAACACGCACATTTAGACTGGCTTCCCTTCTGACATTGAGAGAGGACTCTTAGGTTTCTCCACGAAGAAAACAAAGCTTTATAGAACTTTTGCTTTTATATTTTACAATGCATATTCATTTCATAAAAATAACGAGTAAATTCTAAAAATACTAGTTTTAAGGTTCTTAACAATAATGATCTTTAATCACCACCACTCCCACCATCATCAGTCAGGATCAGCAGACCCCACAAGACATGAAGAGCTCTGCAACCCTGGAGGGACACAGCAGCTGCTGTTGGTCAGGGAACTTTGATCGCTCTTCTGCAATGCCAGGGAGCAATGCTAGTCTGAATCTCAGGTCTGCTTCTCCACAAGCTTCCTGTGCCAGCACCATGGGAAAGGAAGTTCCTCACAATGCTCAGCTTTGATCTCTAAGGCCTCCCGAGATGTCTTAATTAGCTCCAAATTGAGGCCTTTCCAACAACTCAGAAAACAGAAGGAAAGTCACAGTAACAGTCTTAATTAAGTACATTTTAAAAGAGAGGTGTGAAATTCTTATGTTACTTTTAACTAGATATCCTTTTCTGCAAAAAAAAAATTAATTTGATTCATTTATAGAGTATACAAATAATATTTATTTTACTAGCAATTTAGATTTTAAATCTCACTTCTGCGACTGAGACATAATTGTAAACAAAGTTTAGTCACTTAGGAGTGTGGGATAAAATACAATGATTGACTCCCATTACAATCAAAGGATAGAATTCTACCTTCAAGTTCAAGTTTTAAGGCAGAACTACTAAGTTAGCCTAAATTGCATACTTTTAAAAATAAATAAGAGAAGAAATAATATTTACCTTATAAGGACAATGCAAGTCTTTTTTACAGACTGTGGCAATATGCCTATTATTGTGCAAAAAGAAGGGAATGTGCTCTTCTGGCAAGCGGAGGCTGGCATAGTTAAATAGAGGTTCTCCTGGAATGCCATCAGCCTCAGGAGTGGCCTCATCTTGGCTACTCAGTGGGACGTCATGAAGGAGTATTCCAAAAACAAGCAGCATTAACATAGCAACCTCCAAATCTAGAGATCAAATTGAAAACATGTTCATTAAGACATATCCTTTAAAAATCAAAGGGGTCAAGGGCTAAGCATAATTACAATGAACTTTGCTACATTATCCAGTATTGTTCCTTTATTCAGCAAATACTTATTGTGAACCTGTTACGTGCCAAGGCACTGTGTTAGGAGGTGGTAAAGTTTCTTAACTTCCACTGCTGGAAAGTCTTTTATAAGTAAGGTTTATTGAGCTGAAAATGCTAGCCAAAAAGAAAACCGGTCTTGGGACATGGAGTCTAAACCACCAGCAGCATGGCTAGGCAGCAAAGATAGGGCAAAGATGCCCTACTCCAGAGTTTTGAAAGTGTTTTTATATGTCACGTAGGGAGAAAGGGGAAGAAAAAAGGTAGCCTGAAAGAATTCACATGAGCTATAGACAAAGGGGTGGGAGAAGGTAGAGCCCCACCTCTGGGATAGAAGAGTCTGCATAAAGAAATCTCACTCCTGTTGAGTGGCTATGGGCAGCAGTCTGGAAAGCCCAGGTGTAAGCACCCCCGGTGCGGGGGGTGGCGTTACTGGAGTTAGATGGTGCCTGGCTAAATAATCTTCGGAAACAACCGCCTGGAAATTAATCCAAAACCCCAGTGGGAAAAACAGGAATGTGAGAAGTCTTCTGCTGGCCCACAGCCATTAACAAACAGTTCGTCTCTCACAGTCTCAGCCTCTGTAATTTAATTTAGAACATCTCAAAATTTTTTTTCTTTTCCGAGCTAAGTATATAGGGATGAACAAAACAAGAATGAACCCTGCTTTCGTGGATCTTATTATCTAGTACAAGAGAAATAAAGTAAACAAATAAACAATTTCAGATGATAAGGGCTATGAATCAAATAAACCAGGGGGTGGCAAACTTTTTCTGCAAAGAGCCAGATAGTAAATATTTTTGCAAGCCATACCGTCTTCTGTGACAACTACTCAACAGTGCATTGTCTGGAAAAGTAGCCACAACCTCTGCTAAGGAGTGGGAGTGGCTGTGTTCTAATAAAATTTTATTTACAAAAATGAGAGGAAGGCCTTGATATGACCATTTGCAGATGCCTGAAATAAAGGTAATATGATAGACAACACAGCATGGTGGTTAAGAACATGGACTTTAAAACTAGAAGTACTAGGTTTGAATACAGCTACAGCTTCCTAAACTGTACGACCCTGAGCAAGTCATTTAACTTTTCTGTGCCTCAGCTTTTCCATCTGTAAAATGGAAATTATAATAAACCTTTCCCATAGGGTTATGGTGAGTTAAATATTGGTAAAGTATTTAGACATATCTGGCTGTTAACCACTATGTTGGTGTTTATTAGATAAATGTTTAAAGCCATGTTGAATGGGGTGTGCGATGCTAAATAACATTTGAGTTGAGTCCTGAATGATGAGGAGCAGGGAGAACATGCCAGGGATTTGAAGAAAAGGAAATGCAATGGCTCTGAGCAAGTGTGTATCCACTGAATAAAAAACGAATAATCACAATCAATATGTGAGTATATACTACGTGCCAGGTACTCTTTTAAGTACCAAGGATGCAGCAACAAACATGTAGTCAAGAACTAAACTCCCTGCCCTTGTGAAGCTTACATTCAGGTGGACATAATAACAATCTACGATAGGACTTAGACTTAGAAAACTCTAAGAGTGAAATTTAGGTAGTCTACCTCAGAGACCAGACCCTTAAACCCTCTCTGTCCTTCTTTAGAATTGTGAAAAGAGATAATAGCCACAGACCTTACTGTATTTCTAACTCATCCATAAGGATTAAATTTCTCAGACTAGATTTCTACTGTATATCATAGACAATAATCATGCCATTCTTGGTTCATTTTAGTGTTATCTTTTCTGTATTTTTTTTAAAGTGCTCTTTCCATGAGATGATAGAACCATATTGCCCATTAGCTGCTCCCCAGCAAGGTCTTCTGTCACTGGGGCATACTGGAAAACCCAACTTTCAGAAGCAATCTCCATTAACTATGGGCAATAGAGATGAGGCTTTTAGAAACAGACTATGTTCCACCGAGCCTCAAGTTCCAAGGCCAACAGATCATAACCAAACAGTAGGGACACCAAGAGTATCCTTTCCCCTCTACAGTGGCAAATATAGTGGTTTTTCTTTTAGGTGTATCTAAAGAGTATATTGTTATCTGTTATAAAAGTGAACTGAATTAATCTTTTTGGTGAGGACTTTTATCAAACAGTAAGTTGACAGCAATTTTACAAAATTAAAAAAATACTTATTAATAGTAACAGTAACTTATAATAAAAATATTTACCTCTGTAATCCTCAGACCACCCAGAAGCTGTTGCACTGTTTCAGTTACATAAAACCTGTCAGAAATGAAACATGTTACCTTAAAAAGATGCTAAAGTAGACTCTACCATCCAGGTGATATTTTGAATTAAAAGAAATAAATATTAATAGAGAAAATAACTTACTAAAATAACCTATAAGCAAAGAGCCTGACATTTAGTGAGATAACCACTAAGCAGAAGGCCTGGCTCATGGTGCTTTCTTTACCTTAATGAATACCATATTGTTAAAAGTAAAGTTACAGGTACCGTTTTCAACACAGTAACTTAGACCAGATTCTAATCGTGAGCAGGTAGGAGATGGTCCACTTTATAGAATAATCAACTGGTACAGGCAGATAAAACATTCCTCGAAGCAAACAATTCACCAGATTCCCACTCTAGGAACCCTAATCACTGAATCAGTGTTACCTACCCGAGCCTTACTGCTGCTTGGGCCTCACGCTTGAACAGGCAGGATGTCCCATTCTTTAACTCATCCTTCCCAGTAATAAAGCCATTGATATGATTAAGTCCTGCCCTTTGGTTATCCAAGCCCATTGTCCTTAGCTCTAGCCATCACAACCAAATCCACTGATCAATGGAGGAGTGACGCTTAGCTTATGGGAAAAATCTAAAGACTCAGATCGGAAACCTGGTTTTTGCAGAGGACAAGTACTCACTCGCATAAGCTGGAAAAGGGTGGCTGCTGATGCATGAGAACTCACCCTCGGCAGAAAGCCCTTCTGGTGTTGAGTCCTCTTGCAAGGCCCCCAAAGAGGGATGGGCAATTCTCTAGCAGATGGAAGCTTTAGCAGGTGAGTTACTTTTTCCTTCAGCGCAAAGCAGCTGCGCCCTCCTCTTCTGCATGCCTTAACTGGATTTCCAGAGGCCTAAAGGTGGGAAAGAGAAAAGGGAAACTCCTGAAAGATGAGAAGTGAAACGCTAAGGCAAATAGGGACCACGATGGGCGAGATGTGGCAATACTCTAACAGAACTTGGGAAAGTTTCAAGAAGGCAATGGACAAATGAAAAGCTGAACGTATTTGAGATTCACAATGACTCACAAACGGTTCCCCACTGTGCCATAAGCCTCACGATAGGTACAAGGCTGGGGGGGAGGGGGTGAGAAAAGGCTTGGCTGCCTCAGATGACGAGATGGAGGTCGGCCAATTCTGCTAGAACTTCAGACAGGTAACCAGCGCTTCGGAGTCAGCGGAGAGCGCCCTCCGCCGCCACTTTGCTGAGCTGGGGTTCTGCACCCCGGGCACCGCCTGGGCTGCTTGGCAGACGTAGAGATCCCGGGGGCCGCCCACCACCCCACACTGCACCCCTTTACCCCTACGCCTCTGGTCGCCCGCGCGCCTGGGAGGGTCCTGGGGGAGCGCCTCCGCTCGGGCCTGGGAAACCTGGCCAGCGCGGCGCGGGCCGGGAACGGGGCATCCTCCCCGCTACAGGCACCTCGAAGGGGCCGAGCGCCTGGGGCCCGGAGGCCCAGCGCCGGCCCGCAGGCGGTGGGAAGGCGCTGGCGGAGTCCGTGGAGAGGCTGCAGCCCGCCGCGGAGCCGCGCTGGGAGCGGGCAGCAGCGCCCGCTGCGTGCCAGGGCGAAAGAGGAGCGCGCAACGCGGCCGCCGCGGGGAGGGGGCGGTGAAGGCTCCGCGGATCCCCGGAGCGAGTCCCACCTGGAGCCGGGGGAGTCAGGGCTCCGGAGGAGGAGGAGACGGCCGCTGCTCAGAAGGAGCGAGTCGTCATAACCGGCTACTGCCGCTCACCGGAAACCTGGGGCGCCAGAGCCTGCGCGGGGAGGCGGGCCCGAGCCCGCGGAGAGGGCGGCCCAAGGCTCAGGCCCGGGGTGACACCGGGCCAGCCAAGGGCTGGGCGCCCAGAGCCCCAAGCGGGCGCGCGGGGCGGGGCTGGTGGGGCAGCATCTGCTGGCCCTGAGGCTGAGGTCGGGGCGGGAGCTTCCGCGCCAGCTGCCTCAGCAGAGCTAGAAAGAAAAGCGGCATCTAAAGAAGCTAGAGTGTCCTCCTCGGGAGAAAGCGATAAGGCTTAAAGAATCCTAGGATAGAAAACCTGACTCTCCTCCATTCTACTGCGTTTCATTGATGAGGATTTTTACTGTTTTTGTTTTGTTTTGTTTTGTTTTTAAATTAGGGCAGAAGCTAGCCGCCCTTTCAAATCTGGGGCATTTTCTGATGATGAGGATCTTTGGCGTCCTCGCACATTATGTAGTAGTATACTTGACTCTCCCCTTACCTATCCGAGAACTCACCAAATTCAAGTGCTGCTCTGCGGAGTTTAATTTTTATCATTTTATTATTTTACAATTACTTGAATTCTAATTATTATTTTATAATTATTTGAATGCCCATCTCCTACGTTGTCTTCTACTCTTGGCATCTCTGTGAGCATACTAGAGTTGATCATTAAAAACTGATTCAACTTGAACTGATTACATGGAGGTTGACACCATAAAATAAACTTATGCTCAGACACATAGTCACCAGTATTAAGTAATACGATCATAGGAAACGCAACAATTTATTTCCAAAGGCCTTTAATGCTTTTAAAATAATTTTTAGATGTTATCATGAGAATTGTACAAATTCCGTTAGTAATAGGCATGAATGTTATCTGGATTTAGGAATGTTATCTGGCTTTTTTTTTTTTTTTTTCAAATAACGCAAAAACATAGAGTATTTGACATGCACCAGTCATTATTCTAAAGCACTTTACAGTATTAACCTACTTACTCTTTATGTAAAAGACTTTGCCTCTAAGGGAACTACTGCTCTATTATTTCATATTTTGCCCACCCCATACCAATAAGGACAGTGATTTTTAAACATGCTTTTCTCAGCTTACTTGCCACTGCCCTATTTTGGTCATGTACAGGAAATGTAGCTTTCCTGTTAGATAATTCAAAATGAATAGTAGGCATTTAAAATAAGTTTTCAAACAAGCTGGTTTGCCATTGAGTGATGTGAGATATATATATATATATATATATATATATATATATATATAGAGAGAGAGAGAGAGAGAGAGAGAGAGAGAGAGAGAGAGATAACATAAAATACATTCATATATTTTTAAAACATAATACATTAGAAAGGCTTAAAAATAGAATAGCCTCATTGTAAGGATATACATGCCAACTAAATTCGTGTGACATGCACATGGTGCTATTTTAAATGGCTACATATTAACCTGCAGTCATTCAGCCTCAGAGGAAACATGATGGGACTTTAAGAACATAAAATTGAGTTCTTTATTATTGCAACAGCCACTGTCAACATATAATTTCCCCCAAAAAAATCAATGTTAAGATTTAGTTTTAAACTTTCTTCAAATTGACATTACAATAAACTCAAATGTCTATTAATAGGAGACTGATTAATCAGAATAAACTATTGTATATCCACACAATCTAGAACTATGCAGGTGTGAAAAAGGATTGAGTAGTCTCTCTAGACACTGCAGGACATACTGAGTGGGAAAAACAGTGGAAAAAGGATGTGTAATATGCTGTCATTTATCTGGGAAAGGGAATATATATAAATGTAACAAAAAAAAACCCTCTGAATATACATTATATAGATGTGACTTTAGAATCATGTATTTTACATTATAAAACAAAATTAAATTAAAATTTTAAAAAGTAACCCTTTATCATTGAAAGTAAAATGAAACTAAATGAATCTAAATGAATCAGTGGCATACCACAACAGAAGAATTATCCCAAGTGGCTTAGAAACTCAGTTTGTACATCTCGGTAGGACGTATCTCAAGACTAAAAGAATTACAAAAGAATCATAAATTGTTTTCAGTAGCCAAATTCTTAGTGGCAGTGTTGGTTGGAATAAACCAAATGAGAGTGGTCAAGACGGCATCTTTTAAGCTGAAAATTTTTACATGTAATACAGATGTAAGCCTGACAAGGTTATATAAAAATCCTGTAGTTTAAAACTGAATACGGAAAAATTTTTTTAGTGAAAATCCATGTTACTTATTACAGAAATATTTCACACTCACATATGATCATCAAATCATATGGCTAATATTTGCTTCAAAATAATCAGTGTGGATTGAGAAGAAATGGAAGTGAAAAATAAAACAAAATAATCCATGAATTGTTGAACAGTTAGAGTTTATGTTAATGACTATATGGGGATTCATAATCTGTTCTATTTGTGTAAGTTTGAAATTTTATATAATCATAATTTGTACATTATATTAAAGTTTGTTAGGCAGAATGCTGAACTATCAGAAAGATATAGTTTACTGATTCTCTGATATGTGAATGTTTAAACTGTAATTTAAAGGTATTAAAAGTTGCAAGCAAATAAATTTTGACTACAGTTTGACTCTTATGCTACAGTTGATCTATATGCTTATGATTAAACAGAAAAGTAGTAAGAGAAGTGCCAAATAGTTAATGGTTCAGAGCATAGACTCTGCAGGCAAACTGCACAAATCAGAATCCTTACTTTGCCACTTATTTGCCATATGACCTTGAACAAGTTACTTAACCTTTATTCATTTTAAAAATGGAAATGACATCGACTTCAAAATGTTGATTTGAAGGTTAAGTGTGGATATGCAATCCCTTTTTCCAAATCCTTAGGACCATATGTGTTCCTAATTTTTTTTTTTTTTTATAGAATAGGAGGATATGCACAACATTTACTACCTGACACCTTCAATGTACCCTGGATCAGCATTCCGTAATCTCACACACTATTTTGCAGCAGAAGGTATGAGTACTCACATTAAGATAAAGCCTATAGATAACCCCATATCAGTGCAAGTCAGGCTTTACCACCAAAGCAGATTTGACAGCAAACTTACATTAAGGAAAAAAAAAAAATTTACTTTTCAGAGCTTTCTAGATTTCAGAACAGTAGATAAGGGACTATGATCTTATAAAAGTGAATTCCTTACACAGTAACAAGGAAAGCACTGTGTTTCCTATTATGACCATGACCACAGATTTTTTAAACAATATATATTTTTAAAAATTAAGATTATAATTTCAAGAGACAAATGGGCATGGCATTATATAAAGCTGAAACACCTCTACCTACCATTCTCTGCCCATCACTATGTATAAAAGCAAGTTTAATATTAAGCAAACAGAAAAACTTTCCATTCCCTCTGTTGACATAAGAATGTCCAAACCTATAGAAAAATTTTATGAGATTTTATTAGAGCTAAACTGAGGACATGTCCAGAATAAGAGCTCAATGGATTGAGAAAATGGCAGTTTTGCAGTTCATTTTATACATTTAGAATCAAAGGAGAAACGTAAGGAAGGTTAAAAGAAATCCACTGGTGGTTGATCAAGGAGGCAGGAGAAAGCAAAGCAGGATGGGGGGAATCTCTGGAATTGGATAAAAAGCAAAATGGAGAGATTCATGCTTTTTTTTTTACATTGGTGGGTATAGGATAGTTAATATTTACAGTAAATAGAGATGGTAACAGGCAACAAGTTTACAATGAGTTTACTTGCTGCTCCTACGGAGGTGGTTACACCTCTGAGGCTGGAAAAAATTACTCTGGCATTTCAAAGATATGTTAACCTAGATGCACAAGAACAATGTACACTTAGCATGATACTTTCACGATCCATCCATGTTGTCACTAATGGCAATATTTCATCATTTTTTTATGGCTGAGTAGTATTCCATTGTATATTATGTACCACATCTTCTTTAATCATCTGTTGAAGGACACTTAGGTTGTTTCCTTGTCTTGGTTATTGTAAATAATGCTGCAATGAACATAGGGGTACACATATCTTTATGAGTGTTTTCAAATATTTGGGGTAAATACCCAGGATAGTGATTGCTGGGTCATATGGTAGCTCTATTAATTTAGAAACCTCCATACTGTTTTCCATATTGGCTGTACCAATTTACATTCCCACCAGCTGTGAATGAGGTTTCCCTTTTCTCCACATCTTCTTCAACACTTTTTGTCTTATTGATAATAGCCATTCTAACAGGTGTGAGGTGGTATCTCATTGTGGTTTTGATTTGCATTTCCCTTATTAGTGATACGATTTCATTCATCTGTGGGATACAAAACAGAAAGCAACATATGAACAAAGCAAACAACTCAGACACAGACAACAGTGTGGTGATTAATAAAAGGGAAGGGGGTGTCGGGAGGATGAAGAAGATAAATGGGGTCATTATATAGTGACAAGAGACTAAACTTTGGGTGGTGAGTACACATTGCAACATACAGATGGTATATAATAGACTTGTACACCTGAAACATATGTTATTAAGAAATGTTTCCCCAATGGATTTAATTAAAAATAAAAGAACAATGGTCAGGGCTCGCTTAAGGCAAAGATACACCTTTCACTAAGGAAGGTATAGGCCTGGGGAATGAATACTCACCATGACCTACCCAGTTAGGAATTTATGATCACATTATTCAGTCTGTGTGGTTACTTTCCAGTCACTGGGCTTGTTAGGCCTGCCAAGTAGCCCCCAGCTTGTCATATTTTCTACAGAGGCCCTTTTCATTGACACCTCTTAATATTATTTGAGGATTCTAAAATTAAATTTAGCTTACTAGAGAGTAGGGCAGTATGGGGAAAAAATCCTGGACAGCACTAAGAGTAAATTCTCTGTATCACAATTCTGGATTACTGAAGCATTGGGGTTGTTTTGTGTGTGTTGTTGGTTTTTTTTAAAGTATTTAAGTATTAAGACTTTTAAGACTATCTTAATACTGTTTAAGATTTTAAAAAGACACAAATCATCCTTAAAGTAATTATCAGTTACAATAAGTAAATCTTAAAGTTATGTTTTCCGAAAATATATCTTCATTAGAAAAACAAAGCTTAATACTAGTAAGTCTTAAAACTCACAAAAAATTTGAGCTTATCCTCATTTTCTTAAAATATGAATTCCACAGTTACACAAGTTATATTATCCTCATAAAACAATACTATCTCCATTCATTGGTATTAACCACTTTAAATTATGTTAAAAATGAATACATTATTACTATTTTAAAATCTTTATTAAAATCAGACCCATGCGTATTATTTACATTATCTTTCATTTAGAATTAAGAGATTTATAATATCAATTTGTAGTTTAAATCATACTTTCAGCCCTTTACAAAATATATAGTTTAAAACTGAATACGGAAAAATTTTTTTAGTGAAAATAAAAAATTATAATACACTAGAACAAATGTATACATACTAAACAAACAAGATAAAATATATACAATCATTTTCAATTTTTTCTTGTGGCTATTTTCTAAATATTATAAATCATATACTTTTAATATGTATTTGAATAAAACTTTCGATTAATGAATCAAATGCCAATAGAGAGATCATGAGAAAAAATTTTTCTTGAACATTCTTTTCATTTACTTAATTACAAAAACTAATGTTTCTCTAGGTCAGAAATTATCCATATTTAGAATTTCTTAAATCACAATATAGATAAATTTGATACATTCTCATGTGCTAAACTGTAAAACAGTAAGTTCTCAAAAAGAGAAGCAAATAAAAAGGAAGAAATGTTGTCTCAATTTAGCTTTCCAAGAGAAGGATGCCTATTATCTGTGCTTAAATGTCCAAACATAGAACAGTGTTCATACCTTTTACTTTTTTCTTGAAATTGTTATGATTTGTAGAATCTTTGTTTTCCTTCAAGAAAGGAAACATCTACTGCAAACTATTCTCTTATCCATTAAAATATAAATATTATTTTATTAGAATATGGATAGAGAAGTTTTAATGATAAAGCAAAATATAGCGACCAATATTTATTATGTGTTGTTACTAATAGGAGTTTTTCAAGAAATTTATTCAGTACACTTCTCAACTTATAAATGTATCAACAGATCTAACTTTATAGTAAAATAAGATCACTATGAATATCAGCTATTTGTTTTTGGATAAAGAACAACATATGGTAATATGCAGCCAAAGACTAAATTAGCTGCTTGTCATTTTTAAATTAAATAAATTGAAAACACTTTAAAGTTTTAAGTTGTATTGGTTTTATTTATGTTAATTAGGATTAAGAGAAGAGAATGTTTAATATTATGAAATTGGAAGGTTTGAGTTTTATTTAAATCTTTTCTCCACAACTAAAGGATTTTTCCTCACTAATGAATATTTTAAAAGAACAATTTAATAATGCCTAAACTTCTAGTTTCAAACACTTGACAGAATTTTCCAACTTGAGTTTCCTATATTTTCTAATTCTGTACATTTCTTATTGCTATTAGTCTCATCACTTTTTTATTTTTAAAAAAGTCATGGTGACAAAAAGCTATTACACTGATTTTTACCACTAAAATATAAAAAATTAATTTTCTGAATTTGGCTCACACTCAAAGAATATGTATTAATGCTACACATCAGAGATCCAGTGACAGAAATACTATCTGGAATACAAAAAGAACATAAATGAGGTCACTTGAATTGCCCTGAAAAGCATTTGAATTCTTCAACATGGCTTACTTATAGCTACATTTCTAAGTTCTAGTGTTTAAAATTTAACAAAAAATTAAATGAAGGTTTTTATTTGCAAGTAAAGGCAGCTAAATGACTTTAGTAATAAAATGTATTAAAATATTTCACAAGTCTAAAACATAGCCTGGTTAACTTTTGAACAAAATAACATTTGGAAAAAGACATGGCTATTTTTTAAAGCTATTCTGCACTATTTTTGTGTTTAAAGGTTCAAGAAAAAAACATGATAAATTACACAGAATTGCAAATGTCAAATTTAAAGTTAACTCCTATAATCTATTTTGTCATGAATTTTCTGTAATATCAAACATTCATTTTTAATGTGTTGAAAATAAGGCTTTACAAAATGTGAATGATTAATTTTTAAAGAGAAAATTAGATTAATAATTTTATTACTTTGATTCATTTATAAGGTAAATCACTTAAATGTTACTGATACCATCACAAGATCATTATTAGTAAATTTTTTCCATTATTCAACCATGCCTAGATAACTCTGAATAGCTACAGCTCTTTCCAGATAGGTAAAATCTGTATAGGCTTAATTGTAAAATCTGAGTGAAATAAATGTTCAGAGTAGAAAAATTTTTAATTTAAATTATTCACCCTTTAAACCTCAGACAGTGTCAGTGTGATTTTTTAGTTCAAAATTTAATAACCAGAGGTTTAATAATTTACTTGAACACTTACTGTCCGTTTTCATGAGTTATAATTAGAAATTAAGATTTAAGTATGAAAGATTTCAAAGTTTCAATGTTAAAATCACTCATTAAATGTTCTCCATACATACAAACATATATAAATTATAGCTAGAATTAGTTATTTATCTGTAATATAATATATGAATACCATTCTCCTTCCCTAACCATATTGATATAAGGGCAAAGTAATAAATCTCTGTGCTATTCAAGGCAAAAAAAAATGCTTTAAAAATAAATCTTTAAAGATAGTTTCAAAAATAAAGTTCAAATATTGCACAAAATAATTTAACTGCAAATATTGCTACTATATACTATAAAACATTTTTTCAATTTTTGCATTCTAAAGTAAATTCCACTTTCAAATTCTATAAGAGAATTTATTAGTAGTCTGCATTTAACTATTAAATGTTTACATTCAGTTTGATGGGAATGTAATTTTCAGATGTTAACTAAGCCTTTGTCTTAAAAGTTCATCTATTTGAGTCTTATACATATTTTTTACATCTTCAAGATCTAATCGAAGTTCTTCTGCCTCTTCTGCTTTTTCTCCATACATCTGCAGAATAGTGTTGTATCTTTGATCCAAATCCTACAAAACATGTTTGTTTACAATTTGTAAAATAACTGTACAGAACATCTTAATTATATTTATATTATCATAAATGAGTCACCAAAAAAACACATTATAACCTCAATAAAAGTATATAATCAATCTGTATATAAATTAAACTCACATTTCAGTCTGTTGGGATAAACAGCAAATAAAGGAATAACAAAAAAAAGTCTACGGCCATGCCACCCTGAACGTGCCCGATCTCATCTGATCTCGGAAGCTAAGCAGGGTCAGGCCTGGTTAGGACTTGAATGGGAGACCACCTAGGACTACCAGGTGCTATAGGCATTTAAAAAAGAAAGAAAGAAAAAATAAATAAACAAACAAACAAATAAATAAATAAATAAATAAATTTATTTAACTAATTTATTTATTTTTCTAAAAAGCCAAATGTATCGTTCCACTAAGTATATAATTGCCCAACATATAGCTTAATTGGTGTTTTTTCCCATTAATTTAAGCACATTTGATAAAATTTTAGTCTCTGGTTCATTGTGGTTTAAGTATTCCCCTGGCACTTATCCCATAGGAAAAGGTGAAAAAAATTTTTTATATATGGCTTAACAGTGACTAATAATACCGAATGTGCTATCTGAAGTATACACAATATCAATGTACAAAATAGTACTAAGATCATACAAAAGTACAACATTATAAATGAGCCTTGGCCAAATAAAATCTAGCTATTTTTCTACATGGGATTAAACATGACTGAAAAATACTCTGAATGTATAATATGACAACCAAAATAAATGATTCACCTTTAAAGTTCTTTACTCAAATACTAATATTCTAAATTTCAAAGAAATCATTGACATATATATGCATTTTATGTAAACTAAAAATATAAGTTTTAATATAACTGGATTAAAACATCTTAGGTTCATCCTTCAGTGAAGAATACTTACTCTTAGCTGAGTTCGAAGTTTGGGTATCTCCTTCACTTTCTCTTCAAGTTCATCATTTTGATTTGTTAATTTAACTAGCTCTTCAGCCATTATTGAGCGTGTTTTTTCTAGATTGCCAATTTCTAGCTGAGAAACATTACCAGAAATTTAAATCAAAATATATCTTGTTTAATGCTCCCACTAATACAAACGTATCTGATGTGTTTTTTTTTTTAAGAAATAAATATATCAACATATAACCACAAGGTAGCTCTTTGTTACGTAAAATAGCAGCAAAAAAGGATTTCTTTTCCTCACAGGTATACCATTTACAGGGTTTACTAAGAAAGAGATAAAGAACTAAAGGAGATCCAATCATCTGAAATATGCAACCCTATATTTTTCTCTAATCTAAGGAAATAGCATATATTTTAGTTATTCTAAATTGCTACAAAAACCCAGAGAAATAAAAACACAGTTTAATGTAACTCCAGCTGTAAAGATCATACTGATGGACTCTAGTGTCACTACCAAAGAAGTTAATTTGGGCCCACAGGCACGGCATACAGGGCTACATAAACGTAACAAATATTAAGATTATGCTGATCTATTTTTTTCCAACTCAAGAACGTCTTATTTAATAGAGTAATAGTTTCAACTCACTAAAGTCATACAATGTGAATAGAAGAGGAAAGTTTTACTTCTGAGTCTATCAAGTTTAACACTGAACAGGTAAAACATTTTAACATTTCTCACTACATTGTTTTTAAAAAGCAAAATGGGAGGATGCTCCCTTCTGACTCATGATGTTTCCTTTCTGGTGCACAATGTTAACAGTTCTATTCTCCCTCATTACCTTTACTCACTCATTCCTCACAGGGGGAGTTGGAGCAACATCTAAGTGGTAAATCTGGGAAGAATAAAATGGGTGTTTTCAGCTCAGCAACTTCCCCTTTTCAGTGTTTGAAAAAGTCGTCTGCAAAGAGTTCTTTGCTCCTAGATGCCTGAAAGTCCCACCTGGACAAGCTACGACATGTGAGGAGGCCTACTGTAGCCCAGCATTTCCTGTGACACAGTTAAGTAAATCTCCCTAATTATGGCAATCAGTAAGCAAGTTCCCTTGGCTCTTAACTTTGGATAATTTCTCCAACTGCCTTTATCATTAATATATGTGATACATTTTGGGCTTCACAAGCCACTATTTCATTTTATTTCTCAATCTGCTTCAGGTGCTACTTATTGGGCATCAAAATTTCAGCTACTTCTATAGCATATTTAATTTTTCTGATACCTGTAAATGACTGATTTCTCCTTCCCTTAGTTTTAGCTGAGACTGGAGATTTTCAATAATGCTTGATCCTGCTCCCATCCTTACAGCATCATAAAGATTGCTTCCATTTGCTGATATAGACATTGGTCCAAAAGAGTGATCATGAGGCTCATCCTATGTTAATAAAAGAAAGCAAGAGTAATTCAGTTATTATAACTATATTTCATTATATGGTTAAAACAAAATGATTCAGTCAATTCTTGCTTTAATATTTCTATGACTTTCTCAAAGGCAGAAAATCATCTATATTTCTTCAATCAGTGCTCTTTCACAAATTCAGATGAACTGCCTATGAAATGGCAAAGTCATGGTGATAGGCAAACTGCTATCTGCATAGTCTCTTCATTATTTACTTTAAGAACTAAGCATATGTAAGAAATAAAACATCACCTGAGACAGAAAAGATGTTTGTAGTCCTGCCATCTCAACTCCACTTATTGAACTTGAGCGTGACATCGTAGGAGTGCTAGAAACAGAAAATGGCTTCCGTTCCTAAGGAGTAAGAAAAAATTCAGTTCAGATTAAAAAATAAAATAATAAAAAAAGCAAGAAACTTTCCTAGGATTAATGACAGCAAAGACTCATTCCAATATCCTCATAAAATGTTACAGATATAATTTCTGAAGTCTTATCCAAGGCACAAAATTTAGTAATTTAAAAGTATAGATAGACTTGATCAAATCATCTGAGGACCCATGTATATTGCGACAACCTAATTCGGTTTATTTCTAATGGAATAAAAATGTTATTGAAACTATTACACGAACTGCTTCTTCTTATATAACATAATACCAATTACTATCTATTTCTTTAGAATAAGATTACTAATGAGTTTTACAAACCATTAAGTTTCCAGCTTATCCATTTTATTTTCAGTGTATTTTTTAAAATGCCAAATAAATTCAAAAGGGAATTTCAATGTGCATAGTTTTAACATATTATGCTATCAAGTATACTCCAATCCTTTAAATATAGGAAAACTCAATTTTAAAAATTACCTTTGTTCACCAGAAAAGAAGTGAACAACCAAGTTTTACTCCCAAAGTGTCTATGGGCCAAATGAGAGGCACTAATTTCAGTGAGACACTACAAAATTAATTTAAAAGGAAGTTCTGTAATTAAAATCCTAGAAATCACAGATCTCTGAATAAACTCAATTACTTGGATCCGCTCTGAGCAGGACACTGCTTACACTACTAAAATTCATCACTCTGATCTTAGATAGAAGAAATGGTATTTATAAAGTATAACTAAAATTATAAAACACTCAATGATTAATCACAATAGCTACTATCTGGATACATCAAAAACAAAATAAAACAAAATTCAATACCTTTTCTTTTATTGCTTCTTGAGTAAAAATTGCTTTCTTCCTTTCTTGTTCAACTTTCATTTTCTCCATTTCTAACTGACTATTCAACAGCGTCTAATGGAGAGAGATGTAGTTAGACTATATATCCTGTGATACTAAATCATTGTCGTTAGTCAACCTCAAAACTAGGAGCATAAAGTATATAGTTCTATTTGTTTTATTAAGAAAGACCAAGTTCCAAAAGCAGCAACCTCGCTCATTTCATCTTGTCATCTCATTAGTTCACTACCATTCCCAACCATTCTCTAATGAAAGCCTTAAGAGTTGAGCATACCTTTTCTTTCCTTGTCTCTTCAAGTGTTCTTACATACTCATCTTTTAGGTTTTCTAATTCAACCTGGTATCTATTAAGTCAGAGGAGAATGAAACAAAACAAAAAACATGATAGTATACACTATTAAAAACTCACTACTTTATTAACTCCAGTTAGATATTTAGTAGTCATTTTTATTACCAGCTTGATTTTCCAACTGTATTTTCCAGATCACTTGGGTTTTACTCAGAAGCCAATCTAATACTTTTATATATTTTATATTGGTATATGACCATGCAGACATGTTCAGATTTTGCAAAAGCTAGTTAAGGGGTTCTGTGAAAATGTTTGCAAAAGTTCAGATATTTTACTTTATAAATCATTTTTACTTATTTTTTTAAAGTAAAATTTCCAAGGAAGAACTCAGAGGATAAAAACACACTAATCACTGCCTTGATATAATTTCAGATAGATGGATTTTATAGTTGTGTTTCCAATGAACCAGCACATTTAGGAAGACTGGAACACTGCTAAAATCCCTGTAATATGAAAATAACTCCAATGAGTGGTCTCCAAACTATTTTGTGGTCATAGACTCCTTTCAAAAATTTGATTAAAGCAATGAACCCTTTCTCTAGAAAATGAAAATACATACAGAACATGCCACAATCTCAAGAATACATGTAAGGTTCAATGAAACTCAGTACTATCTTGTTATATCCTATTACTAATGACTGACTTAAAACACTAAAAGTATATATTTTCAGTTCTCAGTGCTACAAGACTAAAAGCATAAAACATGTTTTTAAGTGCTTTAAAATGTCACTAAGCTACCAAATACTCAAGAAATATGCTCACCTATTATTTTCATCTTCCAGTTTTCTTAGCCTATTTTTCTCTGATTCTACCTGGACCTGAAATCTACTGTTTTCCTGTCTTAAGAGAGAATTCTGTGACTCTATGGAAGACATTTGAATTTTGTTGGCAAGGAGTTCTTCTGTAGCCGCACGTTCCCTTTCAACTGCTGCTGCCAGCAGGGTCTGGGATTCACCTGAATGGAAAAAAAAAGGAAAATCACATATACATATACCCAAGAGGCCAAGATACCATGTGAATTGTGACCTGGAACTTTTAATGATGTAGGTAGCCACACTTAATACTGTAACTACTCATTGCCTAAGACAGGACTGCCTACAGAGACTAAACCACCAATCTTAATTTGTTTCTGTATTATCATTTTCCCCAAAATATTTTAATTTGAAAGTGGAGCTATGTATTAAAAGTGCAGAGGATCAAGAAATAGTGCTGGAGCAAATGGACATCCACAGGCCAAAAAAAAAAACCTTCAAAATAAACTTCGTACCATTTATGAATATTAACTCAAAGTGCATCATAAAGTATAAAACAAAACTATAAAACTTTTATGAAAAAAATAGAATTTTCAGGATCTAGGGATAGGCAAAGAGTACTTAGATTTGAAACCAAAAACACGAGCCATAAAAAGAAAAATTGATATTCTCAGACAAGAAACAAGCTAAAGAAATTTATCATTACAAGAAATGTTAAAAGGACTTCTTTAAAAAGAAAATATATATATATATGAAAATATTGCAAAAGAAATTCTCACTGATCAAAGAAAACACATAACAAAAACAGTGAATCGACAAGCACTAACAAAGGTTAAAAGGCAGAAGTAGAAAGATGATACATAATTACAACAGTAAATTAAAGGAAACACACAAACACACACAAAGTTAAAAAGAATGACAAAAACATAAACACAGAGGAGTAAAAATGGTAGTGATTTTAGAATGTGTTGAAACTTAAGCAACCATCAACTTAAAATAGATTGCTATAAACAAAGCTTGGTAGATATGAAGCACATTGTAACCACAAACCAAAAATCTACAAGACAAGAAATAAAGAAAAGGAATCCAACACCACAGAAAGGCATCAACACACAGGAAAGCAAGAGAATAAGAAAGGAACAGAGAAGAACTACAAAAACAATCAGAAAACAATAAAACGGCATTAACTACACACCTATAAATAATTACTTTGAATGTAAATGGATTAAATGCTCCAATCGAAAGATGAACGGATAAAGATGTAGTACATATATACAATGGAATGTTACCAGGCCATAAAACAGAATGAAATCTTACCATTTGTGACAACATGGATGGATTTAGAGATTTTATGCTAAGTGAAATATGGCAGAGAAAGAAAAATACCATATGGTTTCACTTATATGTGGAATCTAAAAAGCAAAATAAATGAATAAACAAAATAGAAACAAAGTCATAGATACAGAAAACAAAGTGATGATTGCCAGACAGGAAGAAAGTTGGGGGGCTGAATGAAAAAGGTGAAGAGATAAAGTCGTGCAAATTGGCAGTTACAAAACAGTCACGGAAATGTAAAGTACTGCATAGAAAATATAGTCAATAATATTGTAATAGCTATGTATGGTGCCAGATGGGTACAAGACTTATCAAGAGACCTCTTCATAAGTTACATAAATTCTAACCACTATGCTGTACATCTGAAAGTAACATAATATTGAATATCAACTGAAAAAAACTTTTTTTAATTGACAAAATGAACTTCATAATTTTAAACTTTTGCTCTATGTGAATAGGATGAAAAGACAAGCTACAGACTTGGAGAAAATAAATGCAAACTGCAATATCTAAGCCTAGTATCTGGAATATATAAAGAAGTCTCAAAACTCAACAGTGAAAATGCAAATAATCCAATTAGAAAATGAGAAAAGACCTGAATAGACATTTCATCAAAGAAAATGTATAAACAGAGAATAAGCACATGAAATGATGTTCAACATCATTAGTCATTAAATTAATGCACATTAAAATAATAATGAGACATCACTACACACCTGTCTGAATGATTAAAAGGAAAAATAGAGACAACACAAACTGCTAGCAAGGATGTGGAGGAAATGGATTACTCTCATAGACAGCCACTTTGGAAAATGGTTTTTCATTTTCTTTAAAACAAACATGCAACTACCTAGCAATTGCACTCTTGGGCATTTACCCAGAGAAATGAAAACATATCTTCACATTAAAATTTATACATAAATGTTCATAGCAGCTTATCTGTATAGACAAAATCTATATCAGTCCATATGCTTTTCATCAGGTAAACAAAATGTGGTACACACATACCATTAAAAGCACTCAGCAATAAAAAGGCTAAATCACTGACACACATAATAACTTGGATGAATCTCCAGGGAATTACTCTGGGCTAAAAAACCAGTCCCAGAAGTTTTATGCAATTCTATTTATACAGCATTTTGAAATTCCAAAGTTTTAGAAACAGAGGACAGGTTAGCAGTTGTCAGGGATTTGGAACAGGGATGGAGACACTCAAAGGTGATAAGTGTGGTTTAAAAGGGCAACATGAAGGATCTTTGTGATGTTGGAATTAATGAACCCACAGAAGTGGTAAAATTGCATAGAACTTAATATACAGAGACATACAAACACACAAATGAGTACCAGTAAAACTGGGGAAATATGAATAAAATCAGTAGACTATCAATGTCAATACACTCATGATGGTATTATAATTTTGCAAAATGTTAACATTTGGAGATACTGGGGAAAGTATGTAAGGACCACTCTGAATTATTTCTTATAACTGCATGTAAATCTACAATTATCTCAATAAAAATGTTCTATTATGGTATGTCTGTCCTCTGGCTTTGTCTATATTCCAGTACAATACCACATATCGCCAAGAGTATACAGACTCCAGTTTAAAAACCACAAAAATAATGGCTTCTACCTCTTATTTATCGCTAAGTATTTATTTTGGAAGGTGTCATTTTCAGATGTCTCACATTTCATAAAAAATTGGTCTCAAAAAGTTGTCATAAATGACAGACCTAAGATTTATACATAAAAATTAAACAATATATGAAGGTTCATTTAGTTCAATGTGTTTTTTTTTAAGCTGATTCATCTTTTTCCACACAAAATCTTACATGGAAATCAAAAAAGGATAGACAAAGGAGGAAGTACTTTCATTAAAGTAGCCTGAAAGGAGCCCTGCTTCTTATTTAGTGTCCCTCTCATCACAACAGCTAGCCCTAAGACACATACATCTAAGGGATCTACTGAAGACTGTTTGAAAGCTACCAATCTCTTTCACCCCTCATGATTTACAGTGAGTAGCTCAGACAAGGTAAGTGACTTGCTCCAGATTGTTTGGCTGGATTATTAAAAACAAAACAAATAAACCAAAAAAGCCAAGTCCAGGTCTCCTGACACTCTTTCAAGTGTGCTTTCATAACTACACCACAATGTTGTCTTAAATTATAGTTAATTTTAGGCGCAGAATGGGCACATGGATTTTTCATGCATCTGTTAGCTTCTGAGATATCTAATGTACACATATACTATATGTCTGTGCTTGAATAAACATCTTGGAAGAATAATTTTCTTTTTATTAACAGCACAGAAGGGCAACTTGGGAGCATTTCCATGAAGAAGCAGAAATGAAAACTTAAGACTCCACAGCATCAGAATACTAGATCCCCTCCCTCCCCACCCCCGCTGGATTTACTGAAATAGATAATTAGTTCCTTGTATTTACACTGTACAATTCAATGAGTTTTTATATTATAGTTGGCATACAATAATATACCAGTTTCAGTTGTATAGCATAGTGATCAGAGATCCACATAACTCGCAAAGTGATCACCACACTAAATATAGTACCCCTTTCCCCCTTACATATTACATTAACCACCTTCCCCATGCTACACACTACATCTCCATGTCTGTTCCACAACTGTCCATTTGTACCTCTTAATTCCTTTACGTTTTTCTTCCCTCCAACACCCCACCTAGTAGCCTCAAAAATATTTTCTATATCTACGAGTTTATTTCCACTTTTATGTTGTTGATTTTGTTCTTTAGATTCCACATGTACATGAAATCATGTGATATTTGTCTTTCTGTATCTGACCCATTTCATTAAGCACAATACTCTCTAGGTCCATCAAGGCAGTATCTCACTATCTTTTTCCATCCCCTTCCTTTCAGTCTGTGTGTGTCTTTGAATCTGAAGTGACTCTCTTATAGGCAGCATAGGTGGAGGAGGGGGCTTTGTTTTCTTATCCATTAAGCCACCCTATCTTTTGGTTGGAGCACTTAATTCTTTTCCATTTGAGGTACTTCTGGATAACTATGTAGTTATTACCATACTTTACTCATATTTTTGATACATGTTTTTTTCTTTCTTAAAGAAGTCCCTCCAACGCTTCCTGTAATGCTTGCTTGGTGTTAATAATTTCCCTTAGTTTTTGTCTAGGAAGTTCTTTACCTGTCCTTTGACTCTAAATGATAGCTTTGCTGGATAAAATATTCTTGGTTGTAGATCCTGGTTTTCATCACATTGAATATTTTGTGCAGTCCTTCTGTCCTGCATAGTTTCTTTTGAGAAATCAGCTGCCAGTCTTGGGTGCTCCCTTGTAGGTAACTGTTTTCTCCTGATACTTTTAAGATTCTTTGTATTTAATCTCTGGCATTTTAATTATGATGTTTTTGGTGTGGGCCTCTTTGGGTTCCTGGTTTGGGGACTCTGAGCTCCCTGATGTTTTATGTCTAGTTCCTTCACCAGGTTAGGGAAGTTTTCCTTCATTATTTCTTCAAATAGCTCTTTAATGCTTCATTTTCCTTCAGGTACCCCCATGACACAGATATTTTCACATTTAATAGTGTCCCACAGGCTCTTAAATGATTATTATAGTCTTGGCTTCTTTTTTCTTGCCATTCTGATTGAGTGTCCTTGGTTTTCCCATCCTCTTTATAGGTCATTTGATCCTCTCCTTTATTCACTCTGTT